>OZ010579.1:26446100-26491100 GCA_963932145.1 Acanthosepion lycidas | reverse complement strand
TATTTTCACGAGTATGATTGTATTGTCAATTATATATCTCTAAAACTTGAATCAGCCACCAATTACACTAATTTTATAGCATAGTTTGTTAAAATTTGAAATTATTATTTATTATTGCTTATTTAATTATTTATTGTTGAGTATTTTTATGATATTTACTTGTGTTTATGTTTTCATTCGTAATGTGTTAATTTTTTATTGTTTAATCTGTTTATTTAGATTTTTGAAATTTTACTTTAGCTTTTCTTGGCTGGGTCGATTATCTTATTGTCTTTATTTCAAAATATTGTCTGTGTTTAAAGTATGTTAGATGATCTGCGTTGTATATTGAGCATATATTTGCATTTTTTATGATGGTATTTTACAACGAATTCGTTTTTAGTTTTCAATTTTTAACTAACGTAGTAACATCGTATTTTCCTGTCTGCATTTTAGGAAAAGTTCTGATCGTTTTAGTAATTTTGGTTAGACTGGAAAGATGATTATACACAAAGTTTTCTGTTTTTTTTGTTTTTTTGTTTTTTTTCTTTCCATATATGTCTACAAAGCATTGTGCTTTTCGACTATTTAGTATTTTAAATAATAGTTTTGTGTTCATTCAGATACTGCTATGAATTTTGTCTCCCGTTATCTGCTTATTTTATAACGGTTTGGTATATTATCTTGTTCTGCAACAATTTTCATTTAAGGAGCATTCGATCTTATCTCTGCTGTTAGAGGTGGGTTTGGTTTTTGACGTGTTTATCTTGGTTATTTTTTCTTCTTTGATTACCTTTCTGATTTTTATTTATTTATCTCGGAGAACCGTAGGTGATTTTTATTCTGTTCTTGTTGAATATCTTATGGACAGTGTGCGGCGGGGAGAATTTTTGTCTAAATAACTTTAATTTATATTTTTTCTTAGGCTTGTTTTATTTTTACTTTTGTTGTACAGTGGGTTAAACTATATCAGGTATATTTTCCTTTTAGCTTCTATATAGTTTATGGGGTGTATGTAAAAATTCCCTATCTTTTATGGCAGTTTCATAATATATTTTGAATTCATGTAAGAACTGTCAGATAACATGCTGTTAATTGATTGTGGGATCTGATTGATTGTTCTTGGAGAATATTTGGAAGATGTGTTTTTGTATGTTTTCTTATATATACATACACACACGTATATATATATATATATATATATATATATATATATATATATATATGCAGACACTGAGCTCAACACAAAGCAGCGAGAGTCTGTTTCATGCTTGAATGCAATCTTCAGGCATCTCTCGCTGTTTTGTCTTCAGTTTTCACTTTTATATTGACATAAGCTCGATTCCTATTATTGACCATATTTACTCATAAATGTAGCATAAATTTAAACTATTTTTATCACACACACACACACACACACGCACACACACACACACACACATATATATATATATATATATATATATATATATATATATATATATATATATATATGTGTGTGCATACATATACGCATGTTTCATTAAAAACGAGACACAAGGTACTACGATTAAGCTTTTTATATAAGATGTCTTGTATTCAAACTAGTATTTTCTTTTCAGAACACTGAATGTGTAGAATTTGTCCAAATGTTCTATAATTCCAAACACTTTCGCCTATACATTGAGCCATTATCAAGGATGATTTTATTTTTTCATTTTAATTGAGTGTTTGCGTTTTAGGAATGTTTTTAGTGTTATAGAGATGTTTTATTTTCCGAACACAGTTAGCAAATTGTGGCCTTGTTCGTACATTGTTAAGGCTTTTTCTTTGTTATTATTAGGGCTTCTATTATCTTTAATCTTTTTTTACGGGTGGGTGTGGCTATTATATTTTTGTTTTCTACTGGTAAGTTTGGGTCTGTTTAAATGAGTTCTAATAGAGCTGTGGCCAGATAGGTATAATGTTAGGCGTCTGGATAGGCATCTAGTCGTGTGACCGATGTAATTATTTATGAATTCGGTTTGGTCAGGAACAATGTTCCTTAACGGGGATTTGAACGGATAGATAATGTTCGTTCGTTGTAATTTTAAATTTGCTGGCGTGTTGTTATATTTGAGGATAAGGTTGTCTTTTTTACAGTTTTTGTAGCAGATAATTTGATTTTTTTTTTCGGGTCAATTGGGGTAGTGTATACCTTTATTTATTATTATTCATCTTGTTTGTAGTCAATGTGCATTTGTTTTTTGTAGAAGATATTTATATAATTTTTGAATGCATATCCACTATCGTTATTATTTATTTTGATGAGAAATAGTCTAATTTAGTGGTAATATTACTATTACATTACTTGTGTTCATGTGTTCATTCGCAATTTTCTAATTTGTTCATTATTTAAATAATCACTCTATTTTGATTTAGTTGTTGATGCCATTTTGGTGGTATCTTTAGATTTTTTTTTTCTTGTTGGGAGAAGGATACAACGTTGTTTTTAATTGACTTTTTTGGTCATTTACCATATATACACTCGACCCCTACAAAATTAAATCTGCAAAAGTAGCATGATACGCGATTATATACGGTAAATTTGCTGTAGAGACTGGAACAAATGAAAACCTAAAGGAACCAAATCAGCAGATTACGGTAGGTGCTGAAGGGTTTCCAATTTTAAGTCTTTGAGTTTCTGTAAGGAATGTTTTGGAACATGCGGTCTTGCGTGATGGTGGCGAATTTCGATTTGCCAAAATCGGCCTTTTTAATCCATGTCTCTTCAAATGGCGAAAGGCAGTTGAAATATCGATTTTCACTTTGGCTTATTCTCTACGATGGCAAGCAGAGCGTCTTTATTCAAATCAGAAGGTCGGCCGGTGCGTGGTCGTTTGTTCAGATTAAATCCCCCTGACGAAATCTGCCAAACCGTCCGAAGAGCTGGGATATGATCCAAATAAACATTCTGAATGTTTTTGACGCAAATCCGAATACTTATTCCTTTCCAAAATTCATAGAACTTAATATGACGAAGGTGAACTTTTCAGTCTCCATTTTTACGGCATTCATTTATGGACAGAACTTCAACATTCAACAAAGTTTGAATGGCAACTGAACGGTACCTGGTTTCAATATAAAATACAACAGAATTCGTCACCAAAACAAAAACATTATATTAACAAAGATATTCGGCAGGAATTGCAATGATCTGATATATATACATATATATATATATATATATATATATATATATATATATATATATATAGCTAGAAAAAAAAAGCAGAATTTATAAAATTGAAAAACGGTCACCACTAAAATCGACCACACAATTCCTGCTATTTTCGATTTTATCTAGGTGCCACTCCATATATCCCCTCAATGTTCTCTAGCCCTTGTATATCAGATGCCGTTGTCCTTTCCTTTGTAAACAGAGGGAATGCTTACTGGGTCTGAATGTTATTGGACTCTAGTTTCTTGAAATTCATTTTTTCCCCATCCCGTTCATTAATTTATTTTAAACGCTAATATTATTTTACATTCCAGAAAAATCAACTTGATAAGTCTTGGGACGAAACCGGTTATTCTTTTTTAGCTTTTTAAAAAAAATGCCATATAAATTCTCCTTTTTCTAGCTATTGTTAAATTTTGTACTATAAAAAATTTACATATATATATATATATATATATATATATATATAATGAAAAAAAAGAAAGAACAGTAAGATATATAATCCGGTGTTCTTATTGGTATTTTTATTTTTACAAAATAGTGCTCAATGTAAATTTACAGAGCATTAATATTATAAATTAACTGATTTAAAATATGTTTTTTCGGTACACAGTATTAACCATGTTTCAAAAATGGAAGCTGAAAGCTTCCAATTTAATTTTGTAATTAAATTAAAAACATTAGTTCCAAAATAAAATTCGAAGCTTTCAGCTTCCATTTTTGAAACATGGTTAATAATGTGTAGCGAAAAAAACTTATTTTAAATCAGTTAATATATATATATATATATATATATATATATATATATATATATATATATATATATATATATGGTGTATTTGGAAAGGGAGAACACATCAAAACATGTTTTTTTTAAATTCAACAGACAATTTTTTTTATTATATTTTTCTACTCGCCAAGTATACTGTATATATCAGTATCGGAATCATGAATAAATATGAAACAATTAACATTAAAACATTATTTATCTTTCTACACTTGAGATATTAAGCTCACGTGTATTTAAAATTTTAATATCCGTACGATATAAGAACAGCAATATGGAAAAATGATCAATGCATCTTTTCAGTTTAACCGTCATTATGATGTTACTGTTGATTTCAGTTTCAATTCCAGCAAACTAGAACCCCAGGATATAGTTTGAAAAACTCTTCTTTACCAAATTCGCAACACCCAGTTAATATTGTTATTGTATTTTAATATCCTTGTTGATTTTGGCAGGTGTAAAATTAGTATATGTATTGGATTGGTGCATAATTATCAGGCGTTAGTGTAGGCGAGTTATTTGTTTATAAAAATTGCTGCTTTGTCTACATTTTTTAAAATAAAATTAGTATGTTACTTTCAGGTTATAAAAATGAGTGTTCATAATCATACTCATTTAAAAATGTTATTGTTGAATTGTTATGTTTCTTTTTTCAAAATAAATATTGTTCAAAATGCTTGATAATTATGCACCAACCCAAAATATATATATATACATATATATATATATATATATATATATATATATATATATATATATATATATATATATATATATATATATATATAAGCTATAACTTATTATTATTTAATTATTTTTCCAGATTTAATTAGTATTCTGAATTCACTGTTATTTTTACTAATTTTTCACCAAATGAAAGGCCCTAGAGCCACGTAAGTTATAGGTTTCTTGAATGAGATTTTTGATGGAGCTTAAGAGGAGGAGGTAATAAGTACAGTTTATGAGGATATGAAAGACGTATAACAGTTAATCATCGCCTTCAAAAGAACGTAGTGATTGAGGAAGCGTTTTCTCAGGTGTCTCATTTACAAAATAACGATTCTTTGGAAATGGCTGTGCGAATGGAGCTTTCTTATTACTAATGGAATAGGATGTGGGTAGGGATAAATCGTCCCACTGTATATGGTCTGGTCAAACTTACATGTGAAGTTGAGAACTGTTACAACTAAAGGGAAACGGCTCTTCAGAATGTTTGCGTTAAAATAGCGACCATAAAACTGGAAGAGACTTGCAATAATTCGACTGTGCGATAGAATTCATCCAAAACAAGGAAGTGTAGACTCTGTTTAATGGAAGTAAAGACTGGATAATGCCAGCCAAGATATGGCAGTAGAACTCAATTTTAGATATGGTCTGGGTGTTGTACCGATAGAGCATATCAGGCGAAGTGAGGTATATTCCGGAACGTTACGAGGAACCTTTGAATGAATCATGCACGCAGAGAATTGAAATGTGTTTTGAAAAAGTAGCACCTTTTGAACAGCACTTATAACAATTAAATAACTAGTGAATAAAATTTTCATGACACTTTTAATAAATTATATCTATGGTATATATATATATATATATATATATATATATATATATATATATATATATATATATATATATATACAGTAGTGGCCATAATATAAGGAACGGGAACAACAAATACATAAATATGGGCATTACTTAAAAAGTAATGCAGGATTAGCAATGAAATTTTTACCGAATAAAGATTAGGGTGTTATGCATAAAAAATTTACACAATAGTTTTTTTTTTAAGAAATAAAGATTAAATGGAACAAAGGAAATAAGCTACTGGACAAAAGTTAAGGAACGATGTTAATAATTTGCATAAACTTTTAATTTACATTAAAAAACTCGATGAAGCTTTTCAGCAATAAGTAAAAGTTCATTTTTCATTAGGATTTTATTTTTAAGCAATATGGCAAATTCTACACGCAAAACGCTCTCTCTTGAAGAAAAAAAAACTCTTTATCCCTATCAAGAAAAAAAGTCAATTTCCGAAATTTCTGATATATTGTTCATAGGTCTAAAAGTGTCGCTCATCGTGTAATTAGCAGGTATAAAACCGATAAAACGTTAGATGCAAAACCAAAAAAACCGGCAGTCCACCAAAAAAATCGCAGAGAAGATCGAAGAATTGTTAGAATATCTACAAAAATCCGTTTTGAAAGTGCTACATGAATTGCCCGTAAATTAAATGAAAAGACAGATAATAAGATCTCAAGGGAAATGGTTGCTCACAGGTTAAAAAATGCAGGATTGCATTCCCGTATTCCAGCTTCGAAGCCTCTCATTTCAAAACGAAACCAAAGGGCACGCCTGGAGTATGCGAGAGAACATGTTATTTGGACCGACGCACAATGGGATATAGTTCCTTTTTGTGACGAGTCCAAGTTTACTACATTTGTTTCTGAAGGTAAAACTCACGTACGCCGTAGAACAGGTGAAAGAGTGTCTTCTCAATGTGTAAAGAAAACCGTTAAGTTTTGTGGCGGCAGTGTGATGGTGTGGGGAATGATTTCATCTGCAGGTGTTGGCCCTATCAATGCTGAGATATAAAAAAGGCTTCTTCAGCAGCATGTGGTATCAAAATTACACCATAATCTTTATGAATCTCTTATTTTCATGCAGGACAGTGCACCTTGCCACGAGGCTCAGAAGGTTATGGCTTTATTTGAAGAAGAAGGAATCGCCCTAATGAAGTGGCCAGCCCAGAGCCCCGGCCTGAATCCAATAGAAAATGTTTGGAAGATAATTGGAGAAAGGGCTCAGAAAAGAAACCCGAAAAACCAGGATCACCTATGGGAGTTATTGAAAGACGAATGGGAGGGAATTACTGCTGACTTTTGCAATAAATTAATTAGATCATGTGGTTGATGATGCAGATAAGTCATTGAAAATAAGGGGATGTTTACCAAATATTAAATTTTGTTGATATTTTGTTCACAATCAAGTATTAACAAGATCGTTATTATTATTATCAATTTGAAATTGTGATGATTATAATACAATAATGATTCCTTTGCTATCAAAAATGACATGAATATTTGACACTTTACTGTATCTATTTTAAGTCAGATCCCCAGTCTGTTAATCTGTATTCTAAATTGTTCAGCACGTAAAAAAAAAATCATTTCTATGTCTTCTTATCGACTAATGTTTAATTCTTCCTTCTTGCTTTCTTTTCTTTCTCTCCCTCTCCTCCACTCTTTCTCTCCCACTCTCTCTTTTTCTCCCCACCAAATTTTAAACCTTATATTGATTTTTCTTTTTCTTCCTTCCTCTCTTAATATAATTTTCCCTTTCCTTTTTTTCTCTCCCTTTTTCTTTTTGTCTAGACAAATTCACTTGATTTATTAAAAAAAACTTCGATCTGAAGAGATGAATATTTGTATATATTCATGAAATATATCATAACCGAATGGATTTTTAAGGATCGTCTGTAACTATATATATATATATATATATATATATATATATATATATATATATATATATGATAGACTTTGTATATCATATCACCACATGAATACAAATAGATTTGGATTATGTTCACAATTTGGTTATTTGTGGTCTTGGAATAAAATGTGTAATCAACACGAATCGACAAACAACATCCGAATCTAGATTTGTTATTCTCTCTCTTCTGCTATTAAAATTCTCACCAAGAGCATGTCGCTGGATTTGATAAAGAAATGATTAAGAAAAATCATTATCCCACAATTACGATAGCTATTCAAGCATTTAAACTGTTACTAATATCCTTCAACAATAACATGTTTCAATTATGAATAAACATGAGATCAGTGATGCCATATATACTGGACCCATCATGAACGTGGAATGAAAAATTAAGAAACACATTAAATACCTCGTTCTATGTATCTAATATAAATTTTTTAGTAAAAGAGATAAAGACATTGATTAAAAAATAGGCTACGCTAGGGTTAATTTTGTCCGGCACAGCAAGATGCCTCAAAACTAAAGATTTAACCGGATAACTCGTGCCACTTTTTATCCCTATATATGGATATTGTGCATGGCTCCCAACGCACTTAGTAATGTCTAACCTGTCAAATATATACAATCGCTTTCTCAGATCAATGAATGAAAATATCTTGGAGTGAATGAACCTATAGGTCATACACAGGACTATTCTTCATTGAATCTTGTGGACTGGTACTACTTTGCCTAGTCCTGGGTATGACGATAAACTACATCCGTCAGCAAGGCCTGTGATCGGGAGATTGGAGTTTTTGAGAAGAGTAGAATCATCCTTTAATTGCTGTTGTTGTTTGGTCATCCCTGAACAGAGATATTAATACCTGTTACGGCTCCACCTTTGGGCAAATGGTGAACCTTCAAACACTATGAAAGTATAAAAATAAATTTTTATAGCAAATATACCAGCAATACATTTTTATATAATAAAATTACCAACAGTACCTATTTATCGTAAAATTATCAATAATAACTATTTATAGCAAAATGACCAGCAATATTTAATTAACTCACCGTGTGCAATTGAGTTCAAAATATATTTAGTTGTAGACATAAAATTGTGTTCAAAATATTTAGATTTCGGCATTAAATAACCCACAAAGATGTTGATATGCCGCTAAGAAAATCAAGCAAGATACTTTACCAAACAATAGCAGAAACAACTAAAATTGAAAGAACATGAAAGAGAGAAATCAAAAAGATGATAATAATGTAAACAAAATATTAACTGTCATGGGTCCTTAACTGTAACTACAGAATGAACTCTTCGGAACATTATGTATACTACGCCTCTCAAGAGAGAGGGTCGAATCAAGCCGAGCTTCTCAGCTTGACGGTCGAACTCTCTGGCTCTGAGCAGAGAGGAACCTGGACGATGCTCCGCCGAAAGGCAGAGTCTCGTTCGGGGAGGTTGACCAACCCGATCCCGTTTATACGGGTTTTACGGGCATTTTTTGGCCGAGCCTAAGGGCTTGGGAAACCCACGTTAAACTCGGCCTTGTGCCATATGCAACGGTCGTGGGAGGGTGGCTAGATACCGAATCAAGCCGAGCTTCTCGGCTTGACGGTCGAACTCCCTGCCTCTGAGTAGAGAGGAACGCGGACGAGGCTCCGCTGAAGGGAAGAGTCTCGTTCGGGGAGGTTGACCAACCCGATCCCGTTTATACGGGTTCTACGGGCATTTTTTGACAGAGCCTACGTGCTCGGGTAAACCAAGTTAAACTCTACGTTGTACCACATCTTTCCCTCGTGGGGGGGGCGATTAAATATCGAATCGAGTCGAGCCGTTTCGGCTTGACGGTCGAACTCTTTGCTACTGAATAGAGAGAAACCCGGACGAGGCTCCGCCGAAGGGTAGAGCCTCATTCGGGGAGGTTGACCAAACCGATTCTGTTCTTACAGTTTCTACGAGAATTTTTTGGCCGAGCCTACGAACATTTTTTGGCCGAGTCAACGGGCTTGGAAAACCCACATTTTTTCTGCCACATCTTTCCCACGTGGGTGGGCAAGTAAATATCGAATCAAGCCGAGCTTCTCGGCTTGACGATCTAACTCTCTGTCTCTGAGCAGAGAGGAACCCGGACGAGGCTCCGCCGAAGGGCAGATTCTCGTTCGGGGATATTGACCAACCCGATTCTGTTTTTACAGTTTCTACGGCATTTTTTGGCCGAGATTACGAGCTCGGAAAACCCACGTAAAACTCGGCCTTCTGCCATATCTTTCCCTTGTAGTTGGTGGCAAGTAAATATCGAATGGAGTCGAGCCGATAGTAGTTCACTCCAAACCAGACTGACAGTCATACTAACACCTTCCACATATTATTATTTCGTGTAATATACCTTCGTTATTTCTACAATTGTGTTCGTGTTGTTCTTCCTTGGTCCTAACCTGGACCATAACATTAACCTTCCACACTGACACAAACAACAGGTTAGGAAGGAAACGTTCATTAATACTGGGAGAAACGGTAAAAGTTGTTGGATTTGTGAAATCTATTTTCCTGAAAATTTGTTTTAATGAAATGGTTTTTATAAAGTTCTATCGGCAGTACCTATGAGTGTTGGTTCACCTAATACCAAACGGTTCTTTATATTGTAAATACCTATATTACCATTTAAGTGGAAAGGTTGTCTAATAAAGAAAGAAACAATCGTATGCAGAAATAAGTTTATCATTCGGTCATGCTTTGATTATTTCTGCTACAAATGGTCTCGTTCTCCTGCTATATATTTCGAGATTCTTGATAACTTTCAAAGTAGAATATGCATTGCTATTGGCCGTGACATGGCATCTCGGCTTCAGTTAATTTCCGACCGTCGTAATCTTGCTTTCCTTTGCTTTTTCTGTAAATATTTACATGTTGATTGTTCTGATGAACTCTCCTCTATGGTACCAAATTGTACATATGGGAACTAGTTAAGACTCCTGAGGTATTATGGTTGTTATGGATGTAATAAGACTGGTAAATAAGTAATGTGTTCTTTTTGTGTAAGGTATACTGTGGTATGTCAGTAATTGTGACTCGCTAAGTTTAATTATAAAACAGAAGACCATTCTTCCAAAACCACCCCTCTTGACCTTGTGCCACGTTTCTGTATTTTCACAGAATAAATGTCATTTTTCTCTCTTGTGCCTAGACTTTCGGCATGTAAAAGATTGGCGGCAAGGTCTCATTCTTTTACAGATGAAAAAATCGAAATGGTTAAATGCAGCCGTCACTACTACTGCAACAATTTCTTCTCTCGCACTTCTTTTCTGTGGAATTCCCTTCTACTTACTTGCTTTCCTGATAACTATAATCTTCAAATATTCAAGTGTAATGTCAATCGACATCTTCTAACGTTTTGATCTAGTTGCCCGTCCTTCTCTTTATCCTTTCATAAAACACGCCTCTAAAGAAGACGGGAACTAGATCAAAGCATCAGAAGATGCCGATTGATATTACACTTGAATATTCGAAGATTATAGCTATCAGGGAAGAAAGCAAGTGGAAGTGGTTGTTAAGCAACGTCGAGCCTAGTCAGTATTTAAAGGGTTGGCAGCTTGGGAATACCACGGAATGTAAGCTTTGATATGCTAGTGGTTTAATGGATAATGGCTCGAAATTGTTAATCATATAGCCGAGTAGAAGTTCCTGTTGAGTACTTTATATGCACTTACATGCAAATGGTCTTGGGAAATGCATGAATCCACCTCTTTTCCTCCGTCTATAGGTTAAGTAATAAGCCTTGTATCATTCAAATTACCTCCGCAAAAATCTTACAATTAAAAATTTTTTTTTCTGGCATTAAATAACCTTCAAATAGTTGATAAGTCGTAAAAAATGATCAATCAATGTCAATTGTTTTAGGCTTCTGCTTGTAAGGGAAAATATATGCAGGTGATCGGGGATACTAATCCATGTGTTGATAAACAATTATTAGTTAAGACGAGTACATTCTTTTATAAATGGTCGTATATGTTTATTTTTAAAGTTCTGAAATTTCTTAAACTTCAACTTCATAAGAGCAAACTCAGACGTTCATCCTACAAACAAGAGGCTTCAACTAGTCTAACTTTTCCCTCTTAATGCTAATAGCTAAGCCACATATATGTGCTCAGGGACGTGTTTCCACGCGCCTGTGAAAACATAGACAGTCTCTGATCCACATACAAAACACACCTTTTTATACACGTAGAATATTTATGAAGAATTACGTATTTCCCGAACGTAGGTGAACCAAGAACCATAACAAAATATAACCGTATCCTTGAATATCTTAACGCATACCTGAAAATAAATAAGGACATGAAATATTCAGGACATATATATATATATATATATATATATATATATATATATATATATATATATATATATATAGCCTAATGATTCATTATTTGTGTGCATTATTCATAAATGCATATAGCTTTATTTACATACAGTAAGCAACATGCATATTTATAAAGGAATATTGTTTCAAATACCGAAAATATTCGAATTTTCCATATCTGTAAATTCGCACAAACGCACACACACACACACACACACATATATATATATATATATATATATATATAGAGAGAGAGAGAGAGAAATACAAGTAGAAAACGATATTAAAACCAACCAATAATACAATACACACACATACAAACATATATATTTGCGTGCACGCGTATATACATACATATATATATATATATATATATATATATATATATATATATATATATATATGTGTGTGTGTGTGTGTGTGGCGGGGGGGTTTCTGTGCAAAATGTTTTGTAATAGATCAAATCAGTAACTCAAAAAAACGGTCAAGCTGTTGCTGGAGTCTAGGGTTGGGTCATGGGTGTGATAAAGCACCACGCTCGGGGCTGGGATGAGAAAAGTAAGTGAGGAGATGCGTTTACTGTACCGACAGTAAACGTCATGCTCAGTGGAGCGAAATTCTCTTCGTCCCCAAAGATTTAGTTTTTTCTTTCGATAAGACAAAAATACTTCAATGATCGTTATTCTGACAGTCGCTAAATTTGGTAATAATAAATTTTCATGAAGATAGATAGAACAAATTAAAATATAGATAAATAAATAAGCGGGACTAATAGATAGATAGATAGATAGATAGATAGATAGATAGATAGATAGATAGATAGGAATATGTGTGTGTGTATGTGTATGTAGTGGGAGACAAAGGATGAATGAAACAGCAGACTGAAATCGAGATAAAAAGAAAAAACTGGTCGTTTCATAGATAAAATCCCCGTGCAAATGGCGTTGGGCAAGATTAAGCTAATTTATATTATTTCATCTTAATAAATAATAAAAATTTGTTCCCGTGGGATTCACTATGAGAACACATCACAGACGTAAAAGAAGAACCCTTGTCACTATTGTTCAACATGCATCGCGTCCATCAGTTGAAAACCAGCCTGATGTCGAAAAATTAACCAATGGATCCAATTCTTCCAAAAACAATAGAATATCTCCAAAACGAGGTCACTATTAACTCTTGACCTTCCATCTCCAGAGGTCAAATGAAATCAAAGATGTGAATGGTCAAGCGAAGAAATATACAAAGGTTTGGATTGTTTATATTTTACACGATGTCCACCTCTGAAAAACTATGCTAAAGCTAATGACCTAATATAGCCTGAAAAATGAAAAGACAAAATAAATTATTTATACCCTAAAATGTTATCAAATGCCAGACAATATATCATAAAAGAAGAGTACCTCACAGACGCTGAATTAATAGAATGAAGTCAAGAATTAAGTGCGACATCAAAGAAAACTAGGAATCTTAATATTATTCAGGAAACAGACGAGAAAGTGATTGAAGTTCAAGGTGAGAACATCAATTTGTCTGACGTAGGGCCCGGCAACATAAGGAAAGAGAAAAACACCCAAGTTAGGAATGAGGTAGATGAAAATAGAACCGGAAGAGATCATGAAACAAAATATTTTGACGAATATACAGACACAATTAGAAATAATCCTAATCCAAATCCACGACCTTCCCATTCCTCTTGGAGGAGACACTACTTGATGGGACATTTGTGTTACAGTTTTTTGTGTATACTATGTAACTAGTGAGTTAGTCCAAATGCCTGGACTCACTTTATAGTCCACCAATAGAAGGTTAACCAATCAGAAGACGTACAACATTCAATCTGTCGTGTATAAAGGCAGCCATTTTGTTCACTCTACCCGAATGTCCAGTCCAGCTTGTCAGGCGAAGAAAAACAGAAGGACGAACTATGCTCTGCTACTTTTATCAAAATATTCACTGCTAACCTGAATAACGCTTTCCTACTGTCTTCGAAATATTCACTGCTAACCTCTCGTTTCTATACTCGAAGACGACCGTCATGATGTATAACAATGTTTTCATTAGTCTAGCTGTATTGAGCACGCTTGATCAATTGCGGGTTAGTGAATCTATTTAATCGATTGTCGAAATTTTTTCATACAGTGTTGTCTTTCTCCTACACCAATTTCCACCCATAGCTATAGCATCGATTTTTTTCTCTTATTTACCCATAGATGGAGTGAGAAGAGATTCATACCTTTTTCCCAGGGTATTTGCGCGTAAGTCGAAGAGGAACTTGGCTCTCCGATTCTTAATCTGATCCTCCATCCATTACGCCATTGTGTCTCTATTAGAACTATAAAAGGATAAATTTTTGAAGAGATAATGAAGTGTCTACAAGAGAGTCTCATCAGAGATAAGCATATGTTCAAACATACAATTTCGAAATCCTACTTTAAGAAAAATATGCGATGCAGCAAAACTTTAGTCGACTGAACAATTGCCAACGTCAACATGGGCAGCAAATGACTAGAGGAACCCCGAGAAAAATTGGCACATGCAACGCAGAAATCCGCTCACGGATGGCCAGAGCCACAGTAGCGATGGCCAGGGCCACGATAGCGATGGCCAGAACCATAGTATCGATACCCATAGCCACGGTAGCGATGCCCAGATGCAAAGTAGCGATGGCCAGAGCCACAGGAGCGATGCCAAGAGCCACAGGAGCGATGCTCAGATGCACAGTAGCGATGGCCAGAACCACGGTAGCGATGGCCAGGTCCACAACAGCGATGGTCAGAGCCATGGTAGCGATGGCCAGACTTGAAATAATAAGCGAGACCAGTATCAACTTCCATAACAAGTTCAATCTCAATACAAATCGCTGGTCGTGCCATTCTCCTCAACAGGTGTAAAACTTGGACACTCCGGTTCGAAGTAGGAAAAAGAATCCAGGTGTTAATGGAAAAATGCTTAAGTAAGCTCCTCCGCATTTTCTACTGGGAGCTCAAAACAGATGATTATGTACAGATCAATGTCAAATGTCTAGTGGTCCGATAGATATGTTTTCTCGCTTCTTTTCAGCGTCGGAAGACGCCATCGTTTGGCCACTAAAATAACTTTTATGGTGATAAGAAATAATATCGGAAAAATCATTTTAAAAATTGCATATATATATATATATATATATATATAGTACAGGTAATCGATCAGATTGGCATATAATCAAGGTGGAGACTAGTAATATTAATTATTAAAACTGATCAACAGAGAGCGCGATGTTTGTATTTTTTACAGCAAAAACAAAAATTACCTCAACATAGGTATAGTTTATTTCAAACAGTTCTTCACACGACTATCATCAGCCTCTAAGTGCTTGTCTCGGAGCATTGTTCTAAATTTATTTTCAAAGTCAGTCCTCCTCTAGTAGGCGTCTTTTTAATGAGAGTGGGTTTGTGTTAGCAATTAGTGGGGGGGTAAGGTATGTTATGCCGGGGAAAGTTGTCTGGGTTTGGAGTTTATTTATGGCTAGGATTTTTGTTTGTAGTTTAATGTCAATTACTACTATGTGGTGTTTCTTAGAAGGGTCCCAGTGTGCGTTTTTATGGGAGTCACAGTAAATAGTTTTTGTACTAAGCGATTGGGGATTTAAACTTCGTTAAGATTGATGCAAATTAGTTGAGTTATAGATTTATAGATTTTGGGTATTACCCAAAATCTATAAAAATCAACACACTACGGGGCCCTTATAAGGAACACCATATGAACTACAAACATTTTTATTCTGTAAATATATATATATATATATATATATATATATATATATATATATATATATATATATATATATTTGAATAAAACAGACCACTTTAAAATTCAAACATATCTGCTCTGAATCTTACATTGAGCTCTCTGGATATCATCCTCCTTGGGTCTACCCATGCGGATTACCTAGTTTTGCATAAACTATATATATATATATATATATATATATATATATATATATATATATATATATATATATATATATATATATATATATATATATATATGAGGGCATTTTTTATATTTAACATTATTTTTATAGATACAAGTATTTAAGTAAATGCACTGTTTATTATAAACAGTATTAAATAACATTTACCGGCCTGAATGTCCGACAAATTTTCATAGAAAATATTCGTTCTTCAACAGGATTCGAACATGTGTCCTATACGGAACCGTCATACAGAGCGATAAGGCGCGTCAGGCTATATGACGGTTCCGTATTGGATACAGGTTCGAATCCTGTTGAAGGACGAATATTTTCTGTGAAAATTTCTCGGACATTCAGGCCGGTAAACGTTACTTAATACTGTTTCTCTAAATTTTATCAATAATGAATTCTATAGAAATATATATGAATACGATTTGTTTGTACGAAAATCTCTAAATTTTGTCAATAATGAATTCTATAGAAATATTTTTAATACGATTTGTTTGTACGAAAATCTCTAAATTTTGTCAATAATGAATTCTATAGAAATATTTTTAATACGATTTGTTTGTACGAAAATCTCTAAATTTTGCCAATAATGAATTCTATAGAAATATTTATGAATACGATCTGTTTGTACGAAAATCTCTAAATTTTGTCAATATTGAATTCTATAGAAATAATTATGAATACGATTTGTTTGTACGAAAATCTCTAAATTTTGTCAATAAGGAATTCTATAGAAATATTTTTAATACGATTTGTTTGTACGAAAATCTCTAAATTTTGTCAATGTTCAGTTAAATTGCTATTGTCATGGATTTGGAAGAGACGCCAACAGTTTATTGTTCGTGTGTTCGTATGCTAATGAATATTCATTAAATTTGTCAGATACATATTCTCTCTGTCAGCTTGCGTGAATTTGCGGATGCATGTTTCTGGACAAGTATATATGTTATATATGTAAAAAAAAATGTTTTTCAAGTGTGACTCTCAGTTTTTCAATACAAAAAACAATAAAATATTTTCGTTCTAATACATTTATAATTTCATTTTTTCGATGTAATCATTTTGTTCATTGTTCTAATACTTCGCGCCATCATCACCACAGAGGTTTTCGGTATTCTCAAAAATATATGTTGCTATAAAAGCTGAGTAGGATATTCGCTTCACCGATTTACTATCGTCTCTTATGTATTGAGATTGAATTTTTATTTATTCAATGCATTTACTTTTAGTAAAAATTGTCGACCTTGAAATTTTACCATTCATAGTTATTTCATATTCTAAAAGTAGAAATACCGAGAGGTTTTTAAAAGCTATAAAACACTACTTTAAAAAATTAGATATTATGTACAATCGAATGTTGAATCTAGAAACAATTTGTCTAATAAAAAGCTATATGGGACGCTACAAAAGGTTACGTAGACAATTTGTAAATGCGAGAAGTAAACAAGAATTGCTGCAACATCTTATTTACCTTTGTTAAATCCAAAAAAATAAGTAAAGCAGTAAAGCCACTATTATAGAAGGGGATACAAGTTTTGATAGAATTGGAATGAACGAGAACAAAAGAGCAATCAGGAGGCCAGTTGATAGCGATTGATACTGAATTTAAATTGTTTGAAGATTGAATTTGGCTTGAAAGCGTGGAGATGGAAAAGAGTTCCACAAGCGAGAAGTGCAAGAAAAAAAGAAAACCTTATCATAGAATTTACGGTTGCATCTAGACAATTCAACTGTAAATTGATGTGACCTCGTCGCCGGCCTAGTATTGCGCTTAAATTCATAGTCTGGGCACCTTAGCGAAGAGCTCATTCGAAGAATAAAAAAAAACACAAGGATGCTCCAAAATATATCCCTGATATATATATATATATATATATATATATATATATATATATATATATATATATATGTGTGTGTGTGTGTGTGTGTGTGTGTGTGTGTGTGTGTGTGTATAAACATTTATCAAAATTAACATGTAGAAAAAGACTATGTATTAAGTAAAAAGACAATAGAAAAACTGTAGTTTAACCGACGTGTTTCGTCGAATGTAAACTTTTTCAAGGCGAAAAACGACATGAATTTATTGAAACAAAGTCTCTGTAAGCAACAAAGAAAATGTCTTAACAACTAGAAGAATTTAGAAACTATAGTTGACTATATGAATATAGAATAGAGTTTCTAAATCCTTCCAGCTGCTAAGACATTTTGTTGTTTATAGATACTTTGTTTCAATAAATTCATTTCGTTTTTTACCATGAAAAAGTTTACATTCGACGAAACACGTCGGCTTAAATTACAGTTTCCTATTGTCTTTATATATATATATATATATATATATATATATATATATATATATAAGTATATAATTGGGCCTGTTCTGGCATCTCGTCTACAGTCGCTCTCCCACAGACGCGCCGTCGCCTCTCTCTGTCTTTTTTTTACAAATACTTTCATGGTAATTGCTTCGAGGAGCTGCATTCTCTGGTTCCCAGACTTCATGAGTTCAAGCGCCCTGACAGGCTGGCACCCCGATCTCACCCCGCTCTCACCTTTTCACTGTCGAAACTACTAAATTTAGCCGTCTCTTCTACACGAATAGCTTCATGTCTCGCACCTCTCGCCTGTGGAACTCCCTTCTCCTATTACAGTTTCCCTGAGAGCTATAATCTCCAACAATTCAATGTCAATTGACATCTCCAGTTGTCTTGATCTACCCACAATCCTTCTCATCTTTTCCTCTATCACTCCTATCTGATCTCGCTCTAAATCTTCTGTAACCCCTTGCGTCCTAGTGGCTTCCCGCTTTGCTTGGTGTGAAACGCTTAAAAAAGTACTGAAAATACCATCCACGATGATTTCGTTGGATTGGGCGACGTTTCATATGTAACTCATTATTTTCTCCAATAGTCATCGCTATTTTCGATACACTTTTGCCAGCGATAAACAAGATCTCTACATCTATGTTTCACCCAGCTACGCAGAGACACACACGTGACATTACCCACTTCTAAGAGTGTCCACATCTATTATTTGGTTTCTATATATATTCAGCAGGCATCTATGAATAGTCACTTGTTATTTCTTACCATACGAAATAATTCAATGATAAAATTTGTGTTTTCTTCACCATATCACCTACCACTAAACTGATCTCTGTTAAACATATTAAATAACATTTTCACCATGGCTGATGCTTATCTTCTGGAGAGCAACTCAAATCTTGCTCGCCCGTTATTCATTGACATGAAGAGGAATTATTGCATTAAACCAGATGATATGGCTGCTGCCAGGAAAGTTAGTCCACTATGTCATACGAAACAGTTATTTTTATACATTTTCAAATATACTACTAATCCAATATTTCTGCTACATTAGGTCGAGTGCTTCTGCTATACATCTAGATATTCTTCACAATATCGACAAAAAGGGTTAGGTTTTGGGGTTAGTTAGCATTGAATTTCAATTCCTAATCCAAACCCTAACCCTTTCCCTGCACCGTGCCCGCGACAGAAAAATAAATAGAACCCATACTAGCTTATTATCACCTGCCTTCGATAAAGAAAGAATTTATTCAGGTGAGATAATCCACAGAGTAGATAATGCAGTAATCATTACATAATTACTATAAATATTAAACCGGAAACGGAAAAAGATGGCGCCTCCTTCAAGAGAAAAAAGATAGGGAAACGTTATCGGTCCTAAACTGGCATCAAACATGCAGTCCTGTTGTGGCCTTCTTATGCCACAATAGGGCCAGAAATAAAGATACAAAGACGGCAATTGAGTTAAACAAATATATTAACAGAAACAGTAATACAAATATATACAAACGAGAGTGTTAAAGCAAGAATGTTCGGTCCGACTGTGACAGTTGACTGCTGGAAACTTCCCTCTCTAAAAGCAGTACCTGCTCCTATTTATGGCTGAGAGAGTCCATGCGCGCGTGGATAAATTACCATAGGTCCCTTTTTCAATGCTCTAACGTATCTTGCCTTTGCCTTTTCTATAAATATTTTCGCCGTTATTGTCCTGATGAACTTTCCTCGTTGGTACTTCGTCCTCAGATATTTAATCGCAGTACTAGATTGGAGGGTAAATCTCAAAATGTCACTGTTGAAATGACTTGATGTAAACGTAACTTTTATGATAATAGTTTTTTCTTCTACACTTGTGAAACTCTCTTCAAGCTTCCTGATTTCCTGTTAACTACGATCTTCAAAAATTTAAAAGCAATGCCAATTGTCATTTTCTGTCTCCTTGAAACCATTTCTTGCCGTGTCCTGTTTCCTCCACTCTCAGTAACTCTTTGCAGCTGAGTGGCTTTTATTAATTTGCTTAGGGTGAAATAATCCTCATCTTTGTTGTTGTTATCAGAATGTTTCAGCCGTTGTGCCCTCTGGCTTTCTTCGGGTGTATATCGATCTGGCTAACCTAAAGAAAATTTTGAACTGAACCCGTCATTTATTCTGTGGGGGTACAGTGTTCTCGTTGCACTGCTGATGTCTACGGGTATCTCGTCCAGTTGTTATTTGTAGTTTTGTTCAGTTATTGCTCGTCTGTTTCCACTGCCTCTAAATACACACTGCACAACCTTGGGATTAAAGCCACACTCATTATGTCACCAAATTCACTCAGTCTAATCGAGTGCGCATTAACTAAGCATCTCTAGGCATGCACAGTGGGACGCAAAGTCTATTTCCGTAGCTTAAATAAAGCGTTGAGTTCAGAATTCCCTGCAGTTTATATAGATCGATATAAACATGAGGAAGGCCGAAGAGCACAATGGCCGAAACATTGTGGTAACAGGACGAGGACAATAATCCGTATACTAATTGTAGCATTTGAAAAATTTATTTAAAAACATCGCATTTGACCTGGCATCACGATTTCAGTCATGTCTCACTACCGTAAAGTATTTTCTCTATGACTTTTCTACAAATATTTTCATGGTAATTGTTTAGGGAATTATTCCCTATGATACAAAGACTATACAAATTTATGCACAAACCTCGACTGACAGAAATATCCCATCATTTTACAATTGAAATGGCTAGATGTAACCGTAAGTTCTATGCTGAGAGTTTCTTCTCTCCACTTCCCAAATGTAGAACTTACGGCTTATTGCTTCCTAGTCAACTTTGAACTGCAAAGAGTTAAATGAAATATCAATCGTTATCTTCTATTTTCTCAATTCGTGTCCATTAATTGTTTTCTCTCCGTAGAATGTTTTCAAATATTTTCCCACATTCACTAACCCCCTGCGTCTTAGTGGCTTTATTACCCTGCTTGGGGGTGAAAATGAAAGAATAAAAACTGACAACGTATTTGAAACGTTGTGATAACAACAGAAAAGAAGATGACTGTAGTCCGAATACAAATAGTGCAAATGACGATAATTCTACATGCCAGAAATTCAAACAGAATGTTCAGCTGCTGTTTAATAAAAGTATTATTTCTATTTGCGAGAAGGGTTAACCACTAAAATCCACCTGTGACGTCGTGGGCCAAACATAATACAATAATATGTATTACTTTCGGGCTGACGTTCGTAAAATAACACGCACGTGTCTCGGGAAATATATACAAAAGCTGAAACATTTAAGATACTACACCTTGTCTTTGCTGCAAATAGGGAACTTTTTTTTTTACTCTTTAACCTCACCCCACACGCACAAACTATAATTAACAGAAGTTACTGGAGAAAAAAGTGAAAACAACTCACCTTTCTCCTCCTGCATTCACTTTACGATTTTAGATTATTTTAGGAATGCTATTTCCCGAATAGCTCTTTTTATGCGCTATTTTCCTTCTGAAATAGATGATCACGGTTCTCCACCTCTTCCTAACCTTTGTAGCTCTAATCATTATTTGTCCACTTAATATTCATCTCAATGCCTATTATGCTATCACTTTACATATGCTCGTTAGGTACGTTACACAAGAATTCTTTCTATTCCTCTTGCCTTCAATATATCATGAGTGTCAAATTTTTCAAGTTTCATTTCGTCATTATGCGTCCGAACAAATTTAAATGTCTCTCTTTGATTCTAAATACAAATTTCGTTCTGTTCGCATTCTCCATTAAACTCCATCGTTGCTCACGTATTCTGTCCATAATATTCCTAGTATTCTGCATTCTTATGTAGCGTCAAAATCTCAATTGTCTCAAGTTTTCTCTTCACTTGTAAGGAAATTTTCCAACATTCACTGCCGTATAGGAGGGTGTATATTAGATAGTAATTTCATTTTTTTTCAAGCGACATTGGCCCGTATCTTAATGATGTGTTTAACTTTTGAAAGGAATCGTTCGTTTACAACTCTTAAAGGGATTCGTTTTTTTTTTTCCATTCCGATTGAACGTTTTTCTTTTTGGAATTGTTTCTTTTACTCCTGTGCAATGAGTAAAACTTTGGCAATTTTTTTTTTCTCAAGGTCTGGTTATTATTTCCATCATTTCACGTTCACTGAATCGTTGAGTGTATTGTCTGTTAGAACAAAGGTAACCACCTTGATAAGGTTTGTTCTTGTTCATAACAAGAGAGCTCATTGGGGGATTTACTTGAAAACTCGATATAAATTTAAGTTGCATTTATATTTATTTATTCCATTATTGTTTAAAACATACTTTTATTTGTGCTGATATGAAATGCACGCAGAAAAGTTCTCAGTCCAACCTTAAAAGGAACTCCTAATTAATTCTGATTCCAAAATTATTCTGATGCTTAGACGTCTGACTAGATGTTTGGAAAAGATTGCAATTGATATATGTTCTCCACTCCTCGAACTACTGATTAAGATGAGTAAATCAATCTCGTTTACGCTGTTCACAGTGGATGACATTTCCCACCAATTGCTTTCTTGACGGTCACCTCATTTCTAACTCTAAATAGTCAATGCTTACCAATTGGCATGTAGACTCTCTGGTATTGTCTCTGTGGGTTACATTAATACGGATTCCTTTTCTCTCTTCAAATGGCCTCTTCGCAATTGTTTACTTGTTTCATCTGCAATTAATTCTGAATTACTATCTTTTCGCCTTCACGTTTTTATGGCTTTCTTAACCACGGCTAAACCTCCTATTAGCTCTATTTCAACTTGTTCAAGAACGAATACATATATAAATATGTGTTTCTGTGTGATATAAAGTTATATATATATATATATATATATATATATATATATATATATATATATATATATAATAACACTTTAAATCGGTACAAATGAAAGCTTTTGAGGAGCCATTTAATATGTTTTTATTATAATCACTTATGAAAATATTCTAATAATATTAGGTTGGTGCAAAAATAATGACGTAATAATGTCGTTTTTTGACGTTAAAAAATACGTCAAAAACGACATTATTAAGTCATTATATTGCACCAACCTAATAATTTGCACTGCTTTATATGGAGCACTTTTTAAAAGTAAATGCTACGAACTGAGGAATTTTACTCCGTTGGTTCTTTCTCTCATTTCGTATTTTGCTTTGATAAAGTCCATATTGGACGAAACGCCTCAGAAATTACCAGTTTTCCTATTGTCATTTTTATTCATATATATTGTCTTCTCTACTGGTTAAATCGGAGAAATTTCCATATATATATATGTATGTATATGTATATATACGAGCAATTTCTCGATTTAAAAATCGCGGAAATCCTCAAATGTCTCCAGCATAAATCATCTAGGAATCGGGGAATCAAAATACACTAAAATTGTATTGAATCTTTTGTTTATTGAAGTATGCATTAGTTTATTTATTTAATAATTAGTTATGAGTTAAAACAAATTAATGTACATGTATTCAAATTTTAAAAGCCATTATCATTTTATATTGCAATTTAATTTCTAAAAGTCGTATATAAAATTAATGTATATAATGTATATTGTCTTATATGGAAAAGAATTAACATTTTCAGTAATATATGTCTAGTATCGCATGCAAATAATTAGATAGACAAGTATAAATAGAGAACAACAGGCGAACATAGGGAAGGGCTATACCAAGAAAAGCCGGATGCTATTCAGGACACGGAATACTGTACTACGATTTCTGAGGTATCCAAAACATAACAATATGCATATTATTTGAATACAGATTTTCAGTCAGATAATATTGGAAACGGAGAATGACATTCTGAGTTATTGTGAAAATGGTTCATTGGGCAAAAAAGATAAAGAAACACTTATCTGTTTGACAAAACTCCTTATCATCTTTTCTAGCTAATGCAATGGAAATCAAGGAAAATGAGAGAGAGAGAGAGAGAGAGAGAGAAACGAAGAGAGAGACATACAGATAATGATATTAGACGTTACGAAAAAAAGTTTACATAAAATAAATAGACAACATTTGTTTATATTATTTAATGAAACGTGTATGATAGATAGATAGATAGATAGATAGATAGATAGATAGATAGATAGATAGATAGATAAACAATAGACGTTATTGGGGAGATTTGAATAAACAAATCAAAGCGATTCATCGAATATAGAAGAATCCTCAAAAGAATGCAAAAATCACTGGACGGCCGTTTCGTCCAATTTTGGGACTCACCAGCAGTGCGCATCCACTACCGAGAATCGAAGCCGGACCGTTGCGATACGACGCAATGATCATACCAACTGTATCTTAAGTCAAGTTGCAGATCTTGTATATCGTTTATATTTTTTTACACTCATAATATTCTTCTTAATTTTTTGTCTCTGTATTTTGTGATCATACCCAGGCTCTATTAATAATAAGTATAACAGTAATTTAAGGTAGAATAGTATTTAATTTCATTCTCAAAAAGCTTTTATTTGCTTATTTTACCAGATTTATTAACAGAATAATAATAATAATAATAATAATAATAATAATAATAATAATATCTTTGAAAATAATAATAATATGTTTCAAGATCTTCAAAAAACTACCAAATTACAAGGACCTGGAAATCGAAATCTCAGAAATGTGATGCATGAGTCCTCGGATTGATTGGAAAAGATTCCAGTCGACTCAGTGATGGCTCATGCCTTAAGAAAATACAAAAAAAAATTACTAACAAGTACGGTATATACCTTACGAAGGGCCTAATCTATGTAAAATAGGTGTATTTTTTTTTTCAAAATTTCCCAGTGGAAAATGTCATGATGCTATTTCTGACCTTGTGTCAATGTTCGGGACCCGGAAAGAAATTAGTATACACGAGAAACTAAAGGAAATAATAATAATAATAATAATAATAATAATAATAATAATAATAATAATAATAATAATACACGACAACTATGAATATGTTTTGCAAAGAGGTTTTAAGGAGATTTGTTTCCCAACTCTCCTAACATGTCCTTCAATCGAAACAAAAACATCAGACAAATGAATAGAAACGATAAAACTCAAAACCCAGTTGGGTGTTTTCGATCGTTGTACAGTCAGAAATGAGGAAATCCTGTTTATTATGAAACACCATGTCAAGTCAATTCCATCACAAATTCGTTCATGCATTGAAGATTGCTCTCACATCTGCTCTGGTGTTTCTCCAATGTAGTTAGAGATTCTTTGATAAAATACAAAGAACCTTACTTCTGACTCGAAATCTTGACCTCAGTCATTTTCCAGCCGCCGTGACGTAGCTTCCTTGTGTCTTTTCTATAATGATAATTTTTGATGATATTTTCTCTTTGGTGACTAGACTTTGTGAATTTAAGTGAGGATTACATTGGCGGCAAGATCTCATTATTGTGCTTTTAAAATCGTTAGATGTAACTTTAAATTCTCTACCAACAGTCTCAGCGAACACATTTCCCAGTGAACACACTATCGGCGAACACACTTCTCAGTGAACACACTTACCAGCGAACAAACTTCCCAGCGAACACACTTCCCAGCGAAAACACATCTCAGCAAAGATACTTCCCAGCGAACACACTTTTCAGTGTGCACACTTTTCAGTGCACACACTTCCCAGCGAACACAATTCTCAGTGAACACACTTCCAAGCGAACACACTTCCCACCGAACATACTTACCAGCGAATACACATCTCAGCAATGATACTTCCCAGCGAACACACTTCTCAGTGTACACAGTTCTCAGCGAACATACTTCTCAGTGTACACACTTCCCAGCGAACACACTTCTCAATGAACACACTTCTCGGTGAACACACTTCCCAGCGAAGACACTTCCCAGCAAACATACTTCCTAGCGAAAACACTTCCCAGCGAACACACTTCCCAGCGAACACACTTTCCAGCGAACACATTTCCCAGCAAACATAATTCCCAGCGAACACACTTTTCAGTGAACACACTTCCTAGCGAACACACTTTCCAGCGAACACACTTCCTAGCGAACACACTTCTCAACAAACATAATTCCCAGCGCACACACATCTCAGCAAACATACTTCCCTGCGAACACACTTCCCATCGAACACACATCTCTTCAAACATAATTCCCAGTGAACACACTTACATCGAACACACTTCTCAGTGAACACACTGCCCAGCGAACACACTTTCCATCGAACACATTTCCCAGTAAACATACTTCTCAGAGAACATGCTTCTCAGCAAACATACTTTCCTGCAAACACTGTGGAAGTCTCTTCCGGTTTCTTGCTTCTAGTCAAATTTAATATTCGAAAATTGAAATCCTATGTTAATCTGCCTTATTTATTGTTCTTTTATTGGCCTCTCTCTTTAATGATTTTTTATTTTTCTTATTCTCTCACACTGAGCAACAACTTCAGTCATAGTGTTTTTATAGCATTAATTGTGGTGAAAACATTTAAAAATATGTCGTGGCTTTCAAACCAACTTTGATTTTCAAGAAGTTAAACGCAATGCCAATCTTTATTATTTTTCTTCTCAATTCTTGTTCATTTATTGTCCTTTTTCTTTATATCTTTTTCTCATGATTTCACGGCCACAAGTGTTATGTCCGACACACCAATATTCCATCAACAGAGTTTGAGGAATATTTTATACCGAACCTCTATAATTTCTTAAGGTACATATTCTGAAAATTTTTTCCAGTAGTCACCAAAATTTCAATCCTTAAAATGTATGGAAATAACTACATATGCAAAATTACTAATGTCCCATCACACAGGAATGAATAAAATTGCAGAAATATTCAATATGTTTTGATTAATTACTCTTACTAATTATTAAACTATCAGAAGATATCAACATAAGCCCGTTTCCTATCATGTTACGCACATTTTAGTTGCATTCCATTCGCACTGAATGCTGTTAGGTTGATTATCCGTACACCCTTTTTTTTTTCTCCAGAGAGCAACATTTGTAAAAAAGCTTGTAATTTTTAAATATTTTATTTTACGTTTGTGTGGAATGTTTTTAAATATAATTTGAGAACAGACAGTGTCGAAATATTATTAAACATTGTTAAACACTATTTATTTTATTTTATTTTCTAAATAGCTCTCTTCTCTGGTTATTGCACTAATAATGATAATAATGCATCAATGCAGCAGTAGGTCGACCGCAGTCGAGATTATAATCATCGGGAACTCGATGGTGTTGCAGTTTTTTGTGTATATATGTATACTAGTGAGCCAGTCAAAATGAGTTGACACACTTTATAGTCCACCAATATACGGTTAACCAATCAGAAGACGTAAATATTCAGTCCGTCGTGTATAAAGGCGGCCATTTTGTTTTATTCTATCCGAATGTCAAGTGCCAAATTGTCAGGCGAAGAGGAACAGAAGGAATAACTGCGCTCTGGTACTTTACCGGGATATCCACTGCTAACCTGAACAACGCTTCCCTACTATCTTCGAAATATTCACTGCTAACCTCTGGATTCTATACTCAAAGACGACCGACATCATGAACAACAGATGGCTGCATAAAGTGAGATACGCCAGGGTTACATACGGCTATCCTCCTCCTAGACTTTTTGCTGCCTACAACTATTATAACCAATCATACTATGTACACATAAAACCCATCCTAGGTTATTTACACAAAAGTGAATGTAAAAAACTCAGCTGGAGTTCGAACTTTTAACCACGACAGCTGATACCACCGGCACATCCACATTCTTTAAAATATATCTACTCTTACTCGATGGCACTCCTATATCTATGATAATGTCTATAATTATGGCGATACTTCAAGTCGAATGTTTACAAAACCGGAAGAAGGCAACCAATTGAAGGCAGCCGTTGAGCGGGAATACGTACGAAAACCGAATGGAATGTTTGTCGGTGTTTGCAACACCACTACTTCGCGTTATCGTCAATTTTTCAAACAGAAAAGTCAAAAGGCTGAAAACAGGCGTTGATACATTATAAACGCTGGATTTATAATGATTCAACGTATGTATATATTTTCCAAACGCTCCATATTACTTGTCTGTCGTATATACATGCTTCAATAGACGTAAGTTGTTATTATTATTATTATTATTATTATTATTATTATTATTATTTTATTTTCTTTGATTTCTGGCGTTTACACATTTCTTTCCGGGTCCCGTCCAGGCACCTAAGGTTAGAAATGGCATCATGACACTTTCCACTGACAAAAAAAAATTACATAGATAAAACCGTTCGTAAAGTGTGGGCTGTACTTGTCAGAACATTTTTTTGTATTTCCTTGAGGCATGGACTGCCAGGAATCCCTTCAATTAGTCTACTGCAATCATTTCCAACCAGTCTTAGGGCTCCAACTACAACAGGGATTGTTGATATTCCCATATGCCACATTTTCGAGATTTCTATTTCAAGGTCCTTGTATTTTGACAGCTTTTTGAATATCTTCAAAGATACATTGCAGTCAGCAGGGACTGCCATATCAATAAGGAGGCACCTTTTTTGTTTGTGGTCTTTAATAACAATATCTGGGCGGTTGGCCTTGATTGTTCTGTCAGTGTGTATTGTGTAATCCCATAGAATTGTAACAGGTCCTATCTCCATAACCGGGTCTGGGTGGTGTTCATACCAGTTTCTTTCAGTTTCCTTCCCGTAGAAGTTGCAGATTTTCCAGTGCAGATATTGGCCCACTCTGTCATGTCGGGTTTTTTATTCAGTGGGCGCCAACATCGTGAACCTGATACAAGATGATCAATCGTTTCTGGATATTTATCACAGAATCTGCATTTTGGGTTGACACGGTATTTTAGTATATGTGCTTGATAATTCCTAGTTAGCAAGCATTGGCCCTGCGCAGCAAGGATAAAACCTTCAGTTTCCGCTTTCAACCCTGCACTTCGTAGCCACTGATGGGTACGGGTTTTGTCTACATCAGCTTGTTTGGTACGGGCAGAGTATTGGCCATGAAGTGGTTTATCTTGCCATCGTTTTTGTATCTGGTCGGTTGCATTCGTCTTTGCTGTCTTTTTTTTAGTAGTTTGCAGTTTCACCCGGAATTGTGCTGTACGCCTATTTAAAACTCCATTTTGAATTTGTTGGCTTCTTTCATTACGGAGTAAAGACGCTTACTACTTTCATGTTCCTTGACGCATACCATCATCCAGTCTTCTGTAGTTTCCAAGTATCTTTGGAGGACAATTGTTGTAGTTTTGTAGGACAATTCTAGTTGAAATAATCCTCTGCCTCCTTCGGATCTGGGCACATACAGACGATCAACATCAGCTTTGGGATGATGCATGCGATAGCAAGTGAGAAGCTTTCTCGTTTTGGCGTCCATTCGCTTAATTTCAGCTATGGTCCAGTTAAGGAAATTAAAACTGTATTGCACCATCCAATGTGTTTATAGCTGATATTCTGTTTTTTGAGTTTAGTTCAGTATTTAGTACCAGACGTACACGCCTGTCGTACTCTTTTCTTAATTTTTCCTTCATTTAGGGGTATTTTATGCCATCTCCTTCGCTAATTCCTAGGTATTATAAGCTTCATCATGCTCCAATTCCCTAATCTTTGTGACAAAATCTAAATCTATTAAAGGTGTTTCTGTTATTCTACCTTTCTTGAATGTTACTTTTGCACATTTATCTAATCCGAAGTCCATACCTATGTCGTCATTGAAGTATGTTACAATATTGAGGAGGCCTTTCAACTTATTGTCGTCTTTGGCAGAGTTTGAGATCATCCATGTAGAGTAGGTGATTGAATATTTTCTTATTTATTTTGTAACCATAGCTACTGTTGTTCAGTTCATGTGTAAGAGGGATTAAGGATAAACAAAACAGAAGGGGTAACAGAGAGTCTCCTTGAAAGATTCCACGTCGGATATTCAGACGGTTGGATATGGCAGTGCCCCCGGTGTGACTAAGTTATAGTTTAGTGTTCCACATTTCCATGCTGTGCTTAAGGAAATTTAATACCACAGGGGAGACTTTGTGCATTTCCAAAGTCTTAAGGATCCAAGAATGTGGAACACTATCAAAGGCTTTACGATAATCAATCCACGCTGCACTAAGATATCTGCGTCGTCTCCTGCAATTTTCCAGGATCATTTTATTTATCAGAAGTTGATCTTTGCAGACATATGAACCTCTTCTGCATCCCCTCTGTTCCAGCGGGAGAATGCTGTTTGTTTCGAAAAAGGAATAAGTACGGTTCGTTAGTACAGATTTGATCAACTTATACGTTGTGGAGAGATATGTTATGGGTCTATAATTTTTCGGGTCGTCTGTTTCAATTGTTTTTGGTATGAGGTATGTAATACCTTCAGTAACCCATTCCGGGATTTTATTGGGATTATTTACAAGCGTTGATAATGTTTTTGCAAGAATTTCATGGGTAGATGAGAGATGATACAGCCAGAAATTTGGCAACTTGTCATTTCCTGGGGATTTCGATTTTTGGGATTTCGTTAGAGCTTGCCTAACATCATCTGTGGATATATTTTCCCATTCTTGCAGAGGTGTATCCAGCAGTCGTTCTTCTTCACGCCGTATCCATTCTGCATTTGGATTATATTCCTTTGGGCTGCCCCAAATATTTTCCCAAAATGCCTGTACATTATCAATCGATGATGGCCTTTCGACATGTATAGGTGTTTTTCCAATTTCCTTGTAAAATTTCTTGATCAGTTCGGAATATTTTATTTTGGCGCTAGAACCTACAACGTTTTTCGTATCGTCTTGTTCTCTGCGCATTTAGCTTAAATTTTTGCTTTAGCATTTCCTTGATTGATGGAATGTCAATTAGGGATTTAATGCTATATTTCCGCTTGAGATTTTTGGATTTACGTGTGGAAATATTAGGATTTCTGGTGAGCTCATCTAATATAGAAAGCTCACATCTGATTTGTTTTATTTCTCGTATCAGTTTGGTTTTCCAAGCTGGTTCTCTGTGTCTGTTAATTTTATTTACTGTCTTGACCCCAAGCTTCCGAGTCGCTGTAGAGCTGTTGCGTATATGACGTTGTTAACTTCTGTGGTGTTTCCCGGTGGTTTATCTGTTAACAGTTTTTCCAGGGCAGCATTGTATATTTTCACGATGTGCTTGTTGCAATTCGTCATATGGATTTTCGGGAGCTGGTCTCTGTCTGACAATTGTATGAAAGTTACTCTGGTGAGTACTTGGATGACGTCATTTTTCGCTTCGGTGATTTCAGCTTCGTGGTTTTCAAGGAATTCTAACTTAATGTACCTGGAGTCATCTTCAGTGAAAATTTCTGGAGAACTGCAGGTTGTGTCTAAGGTAGAGTCTTGGGTTTCATTTCCTGGGAGATTATTTCGTATTTCATTCGCTTTAGCGTCCACCTCATCCTCTGTCGCATTCCTTATTTCTACATTCGTCTCAATAGAGTTTGAGTGATGGGTCATAGTATTTTGTCTTATATCTATTTCTGCCTTTGAGAGTCTGTTGTTTCGCATGATATCCCTACGGACATTGGCAAGCATGTTTGGATTGAGGTTAGGTCTTATATCATTTCCCACCATACTTCTCCATATTTGGTATGTTTGATTGGTGGTGTTCTTTGCTGGGTTTTCGAGTGCAGTGAAGAAGGATGCCATGACTTGTCGATACTCTTCGCGGCTACATTTCTTCGTTTAATTTTTACTAGTCGATTTGATTTTGAGTCACTTGGTCCAAGGTTTGCGATAATCCGTGTTTGGTCACCTAGTGTCTCTTCGTGTGTGGAAGAGTTTGTTCCAGTGACAGACTTTTCGACCTCAGACTGGTTCCTCTCTGAGGGACGCGGCCCTTGTTGTCCCGGTTGACGGCCGATCCAGTATGAAATATTATTCGTATTCATTGAAATTGGTAGAGATGCGTTTTAACCTTGACCGCCAAGGGGTAATTATGTTCAGGTTACCAGCTTTAGGACGAGTCTCGAAGAAGATCCAAGAGCACGCCCAAACAATGAGATTGTGGGTTTATTAATATATCGAAGTTAGAATAGTTCATAAAAGTGTATGGTATTCAGTGGGGTAGACGATAAGTTTTAACTTAGTATAAGTCGGAGTGACCACTCCAAGGGGGATAATTAGATTTTAGTATATAGACTTAAAAAAAAAAATGAAGAAGTTGAATTGCATGGCACAAATGACTTTCCACAATTGTTCAATTTTCCGTCGCCAACGACAGATACTTATCAAATTTTATGGGGTAGGCTGGACTTATACTACAGATTGGTAGGGGGGAATATCAAAGAATTCATTCAACAAAGGGGTAGGAGCAAGGGAATAAAAATGATACTTTTCCGGTCATCTCTCAACCTACTTGCCGCTAAAAGATATATTTTAAAATTTTCACTTAAAGAGATGATAGTCAAAGGGCAGAGCATTGTAGGAAAATTACACCTGTAGCCATGAAAAAAAAACAAATATAATACAATATGATCCCTGTCAACGCGGATACATACACATGTACATTCTATATATATATATATATATATATATATATATATAGAGAGAGAGAGAGAGAGAGTTGAGAGAGAGAGAGAGGGGGGGACATATATTAGCAAACATGTACATATACACGCACCGACAGAGATATGGGATGCCTAGGGTAAGAGAAATTTTTTTTAAAAAAGAGAAAAATGGACATGGATGTTCGCTTAGGGTCGGGGGTGGGTCTTAAAAATTGAAATACAAGTTAGAACAAAAAAAAAGAGATGAGAGAAAAGGGAACTGAAAAGTAAAGAATTAACTTGAGTCAAAAGGATTTAGAATCATATCAAACTACAGGAAAAGTATCATTCAAAGATGCTACATTTACCATTTCTTACAACTTCGGAGCATGGTACAAGTGACTTTCCAGATTTTATTATTATTTGTGTTAATATCCTTCTTTGTATCCTGTAGAGCCAGGTCGAATCTATGGTCCTTAGGCAATATAGGAGAATTGTCATTGTAGCCCTCTTCTTAGTATATGGAATGTTCTTGTAGAGCGATTTTCTGACCAGATTTTATGTTGATGTTACCTGGGACAATGTTAATAAAATTGTCCATTCCTTGTTATGTCTCTGGATATATTGATTATTGCAAGTTCCGGACATTCTGAGATAATATGGTCGATAGTTTCATCATATTTTCCGCAGATCCTTTATTTTGGGTTAGTTCTACCTTTGATTATTTGACAGTGATAGTATCTGATTGCTTTCGTCCTGAGCTGCCATTGTTATTATTATTATTATTGGTGCGTGGTTGAATGATTTTAATCTTACCTTTCCCACAATTAGAACTGAATCCAAATCTTGTTCTTCAAGTTACGTTTGGGAGCCGATCCTATGGTGCGATTATTTTGGGAAGTGACTGAAAATCGTACCATGTCTTGACCCAAGCTTTGTTCCAAAGCCGACGGTCACAAATCATGTCGCTGTATGCAAGGATTTGAGACTGTTGAACTTGTTCAAATTTTAATCACTGCAGAATAGGCGCTCTCTCCCAGAAACGCTGTTGTGATGTGGGGTCTGGCATGAAACAACACCTAACCCGACAGAATCAGTCTTGATAGTAGTATTCAATACGCACACGATAGTAATATACTCCTTACCCAGGACTACTCTACCTGAATTGATCAGTCCATTAATGATAGTAAGTAGGGTAACTGGCTCTTACACAATAAACTCTAACTAAAGTCAGATCAGGTGAGACTAGTTACAGTATAAACCGTAGCTTAGCCCTGTGGATGCTGAGAAAAATGCCTGGGCAGGCGTCTACAACCGGAATTATCTTGTCACCCTAACTGACACACATACTCTCAAAACGGGAAGTCATCCACTGAATGACCTTATTATTTTTTTATGAAATATTGCCCTAATAAAAAATCTAATATAAATTTATTCAAAACCCCTGTTACCGGGCTAGAGATACCAATGTTCTATACAACGGATTGTGATTATTTTCCCAAAAATTTGATATATCATTCTTAAACTACAAAAGTATGTATCACAAACGCTAAAACGGCATCAGTGTGAGTTCATCATCTTCTCTTCTGACAAATGATGCCCAGGAATTTTTGCTGAAGTTAACCAAAGAATGGTTGAAAACATTAGAACCAATGAGTACTATGAACGATTTCTGTATTTTCTTTAAGCAACCATGCCCTTGTACGAAAACAAGAGAAAATACATAATAAATTAACCAAATATTCCTTGTCTATCGTATGAAATAATGCATGTGTTCGAGTATGTGTGTGTGTGTGTTGAAGGCGCTTTCAACTCTCCATATCCTTCCTTAGTTCCGATTCAAAAGAGACCGCTCTCTTTAAACCTACTATCTTTACATTTCTTTTTCTTTATTTCCAAATTCTTCGCTTGTAGTATCAGTGAATTATTTTATTGATTTCTTTTACCTAAACCAACTCTCCCTGGTAGGTTCAGAAGAAATCAAAAACCAGCGTACAACCCTTGAACATTTTTTTACTTATTTTTAGAAACTGCTTGCTTTATTCTTTTCCTTTTTTTTCATTTTTGTTTAGTAAACGTTGAATGTCAATCTCATTATCTATAGCAAGATATCCACAGAAATATCAACTTCTACAGAAGGTCAAATTGTTTACTTTCTTTCTTTAAAAAGTATTTTATATGCATACTATTTAGGTTATCGGTTAGTTTCTGGGATTCATAAATGCAAAACTGGTTACAGAATAAATATTTGCCCTCTGACCTTAAAGAACATTCTTAATAAAAAAAAGGGGGGTGGAAGTAAATATAAGCGATTACTAAATTCTATATCCCCACATCAATTCACTTACACCTCAGATCATAAAATATGGCAGAGTTTGAGATAAACTCCAGAAATGCCTAAAATCTATTCCTTAATCCGAAAATGTTGAGGTGGACGGAAAGTGAACTGTTTTTTTTTTTGTTTTTTTTTTCTAATCTGTTATTGTACGACCTAAATTTTAATAAGCACTGGTTCTATTATCATTCAAAGCATATACAGTGTAACCCGGATATAAGGGAGCTGTCGGGACCGGAGAAGGAGTCACTTATATCCGGCTTTCTCTTATATCCGGGTTTGGTCTATTTTATATACATCAACACAGGCTCTAATTTGGGGCCAGAGAAAACGTCTCTTATATCCGGGTTTCTGTTATATCCGTGCCTCTTTATATATTATGAATTAACTGATTTAAAATATGTTTTTCTCGCTACACAGTTCTAACCATGTTTTTTTAAAATGGAAGCTAAAATCTTCGAATTCAATTTTGTAATCAAATTAAAGACATTAGTTCAATTTCATCCTCAAGCGAATTTTGGAGTAACTATTTAAAATTACTGGGTTTTAAACGCAATGCAAAAATTTATAATTCACGTTTCCAAGGACACAGAGAAATCCATTCATCCAAACAAGGGGTGGTTGTGTGTTCATTATCGCTGTATTTTTTTGTATCAGTTATTAGTTACGTTTGAAGAAGGGTTTTCGTTTAGGTAGGAGTAGGGATGTATTTTTCAATGAATTCTGACATCCGTTGTAAATTTACATTGAGCACTATTTTGTAAAAATAAAAATATCTATAAGAATACCGGATTATATATCTTACTGTTTTTTCGTTATATATATATATATATATATATATATATATATATATATATATATATATATATCATTGTGCTTGTCCCTCTCTTCGTTTTTTCAGAAGACCGTTACGCCCGTCATTATCTCATAAATAATTTACTATTCCGTTGTGATCACGTGGAAAAAGGGGAAAAGACAATACATGGTTTCAGTCAGAAGATGAATGAAATAAAGAAATGAAGACAAAAGTGTTTAACTGGTGCTACAGTGAAATCGAAAAAATTGGGCAATTTCCTCATCTCTTCCAAAAGATAAACAAAGTATTAAGAAACAGGAAGACTTCATTAGTAGCATGGAAACGAGCGCAGAACTTCTATGTAATATCAATCCTCCTATATGCCAGTGAATGCTGGACAATCTCTCCATGTCTTCCTAAGGCTAAACAATGTACTAAAAAGTAGAATATTTCGTTAGAAACAAAGAAAAATGTTCTGAACTTCTATGTAATGCCAATCCGCCTATATGGCAGTGAATGATGAACCATCTTCTCATGTCTTCCAAAAGCTAAACAATGTATTAAGAAACAGGAAGATTTCTTTTAATAAATTCCAAATCTTTTCATTTGCACCCTGCACTTCCTAAAATGATGATGAGCTTTCATATTTATGATTGTTAGTGCAATATTTCGTTAAAGTTGTTAAGCTCAAATATTTAACGATGTGCGGAATTGCTGTGGATACTTACGCCCATAGAACTCGCCAGGATCATAATCATTCATTACTTCAGAATTAAGATTCATCAAAAAACTAGAATAGAAAATCGTGAAATTTTCACAGGATTTTCTAGTTATTATAACCTTCATTATTATTATTATTATTATTATTATTATTATTATTATTATTATTATTATTATTAGCGCGTGGGTAAGAGATTGGAAGGTTTCGTAGCCACTACCAGAACTGGACACAAATCTCGCTAAGTTCGCTTCTTCAAAAAAGTAAGTTGTTTGGGATGCCGTCCCAGCGTGCGGTACTGTTGGTAAATGTTTGAAAATCATTCCATCTATTGATCCAAACCTTGTTTCGAAGTCGTCGATCATTGCGCTTGCCCGAAGTCACAAATCATGTCATTGTGACCAAGGATTTGAGACTACTGACCTTGCTCAATATCTGATCACGCCCGAATATGCACTCTCTCCCAGGAACTCTAAGGTTAGATTAGATGAGCACAATTACAGTATAAACTGTGATGGCACGGCCTAAATATTAAGAAGAACATTTCGTTATTAACAGACATACAAAACATCTTCTTTTCTATAATTTTAATTAGATTTTGTTATCATTTCAAGGAAGTCGATACGTTTGTCTATCTGGGAAGCGTCGTCAGTAAAGTTGTAGGGGACAGTTGAAGATATCAAGTTTGGAATCAACAAAGCCCGACACGCTTTCAATACTCTACGGCCAATCTGAAGAGCAACAACCCTCTCACTTTACAACAAGATCCTGATCTTCAACACCAACGTCATGTCGGTCGTGCTTTACGGCTGAGAAACCTGGCGGGTAACCAAGACCAACGCCCACCATGACTTCAGACATTTACCAACCGATGTCTCAGGAACATCCTTAATATCAAGTGGCTGGAAGTCGTCTTCAACGACGTGACAAGCCCCAATCGAGATTGACATCAAGAAACGGAAATAGGAATGGATCGTCTACACACTCCGCCATCCTGTTTCTAGTGCCCCCAAGGCGGGACAATGACTAGAATTCACAAGGGAAGCGAAAAGTGGGTAGACCAAAACAGACTTGGCGCAGAAGAGGTGAAAGCAGCCGGCACAACATAGACCGAGCTGAAGACGATCGTCCAGAACCCCGTCCATTGAAAAGGTGTTGTTGCTCTCCTATGTTCCCCAGGGAATCAAAAGGCATAGTAAGACGGTAAATCTACTATAACGCTGGGGGTTACTTTGAGTGAATGAAACTGAGAAAACGTTGAAGGAAAGGCGCTAAAAGACTAGGATTCAAGGAGAAAGATGACGATTGACGTTTCATTAGAATTTGTGAAGAACATAGACGATAGAAAAACAAGTAGCTTGTATAGATTTACGCAGGCGAAGAAACTATTAGCATAGATCTTAATTTTACACTTAGAAATATTAACAATAATATTATGGGACAAAACGATCAATGAAACTACGATTACATTAATAAATTAGGGTTACGGAATAGGAGCTCTCATAGATTTTAGTTCAACTATTAATTTATGATTAGTTTTTCTTTTCATCTCACTTTATTAGCTTTTTTTATCACAACAATCAGGTTGTATTTACATTCTACGACCGTCAAACAATAATCAAGGATCGAAAAATAAACAAGTAATTTATTTTCCATAGAATAATATGAAAATAAATATTTACCAAAAATGATTACAATTCATAAAGACACAAACATTGGCAAAAATAAAGACACATGGAGAGCCGCTGGTCAGCTGCTTAACTACGCAGTCACCCTACGACCACATTAGGTTAGGTGACTGATGATGATAATCAACCTGAGATAGTATGACGATTTAAAATTAATTGAAAGCCATTTTTGTAGCAGTTAAGCATGAGTTTATTGTGAGACAATGATTCATACCGACACTCTCAATTTAAATGGGATATATTTTTAGTGCATATACGATTCTGGCTCTCCACATCTTCTTTCATTTTTATCTCGTAAACAGTGCGTTATCGTGGTTATTCTTTAGAATGATAATGCAATTATTTCACACAGCTTTTCTCACGGTTTAGAGAGTTCACATTTTTTAATGGTTAACTACCAAGTCTACAGTCTCCACTCTACCCTGCAATTTCCAGATTCTTCTTATTCTTATTCTTCTTCTTATTATTATTATTATTAGTAGTAGTAGTAGTAGTAGTAGTATTATTATTATTCTCCTCGTCCTCCTCCTCCTTCTACTTCTTCTCCTTCTTTTTCTTCTTCTTCTTCTTCTTCTTCTTCTTCTTGTCATGTCCTTAAGGACGTGCGCGATTATGGTTCTTCTCAAATCCATTTCCTGTGTCCTATGCTACCATCGTTTGGTAGGTGTCTCTCGGTTTCTTTCTTCCACTCCCACTTCCAATGCCATTTTGACTGTCAAATTATATAAACCTTCTTTCCTCATTATTTGTACCAGAATTTTCAACTGTCTAATTACAAGAATATAGAATAAAACAACATGAATATTTCTACTCGATAGTTTGGTAGTGCTGTTCAATTCTTCCCGCCCAAAATTTGAGGATTGTTATTTTTTATTTGTAACACATTCGACCGTAGAATCTAAAATAACTCGTGCGATGCAATGTGAAATAAGAAAATAGTTTCATTTTAAACGAATCAGCTCTTTAGAGCATGCATAATCATGACACTCCACAGATTCCGTCTCCTTATTATATTTAAATTTCCATGAATACTGTTGGATTGGTTTTCTGTCTTTTGCGACTCAGAGAAACAAAAATAACAGGGAATTCTTTATTTAACGTGTTAGCATGGTAGGGTCTAAATGATTACACAACTTTCTTCTCTTTATCATCGGAAAATTGTCATGACAGCTCTTACAAAAGTTAATGGGCTGGTTTTCTGTACGGTGTAGAATTCAGAGTTGTTTTCTGAAATTTATTGCGTAACCAAGGCTATAGAGCCAAGTCAACCTTACTATTTTACCCCGAAGTGACAAAGAAAACTCACGCCGTTCCACAAATAAAGGGGAAATTGAACGTAACAGCGCCGACCATAATTTAACACGCTGACTGCACGGAAACCATATGAAATTTTTAATAGCTGTTTCATCTAATAACAAAATGTCAGCATATGAAGTCCAATCAAAAAGTATCGGGACTGTTTTTAGGGTACCGGAGCGAAAGTACGCAGGCTGAAACCGCTTCGTTATAAGTTATAACGTTTTCGCTAATTTCTATTGTTTATTGCATTGCTTTGAAGGAAAGTGTGTAGAGTGCGGTTGTCTCACCATACCACAGAGAAAATTTCAGTGAAATGACTTGTGCAGTAGTTCTTGGCCAAACAACATTTTCCAGATCTATATTTCCCAACTCTCGCCCTTTGCAACATTTTCTTCTTCAAAATTTAAATCCCATTTGAAAAGAAGAGGATTTCAAAACATCGTAGAGAATACGACCAGACGGCTGTTTGCCATACCCAAAAAGTTGTTCTATGAATACTTCCATCAATGAAAATGAGGCTAGCTCATGTGTGTGGCTGACGAATAGATATATTTTTTATTTGTCTTTTTATATCACCATTTCCGGTACTTTTCAATCAGACTCCGTATGTCTCAGTTCATTTATTTGTCGTAACATTTACGGAATTTTGTTCGGTACATTACAAAAGTTAATCAAATGTCATATAATATAATATACTTTCGTCCTATCGAAAAGATATTTATCATTTGTTCAGATTTCTTTTTCTTTCCGTCTCCGGAGACATTGTAGCAAACACTATTTGTACGTTTTATGTCAAAATATTTATGAAGTCATAATTTTCAAGGGCTTTTGTCAGATACGTTCTCATAATTTTGGGAACATTATATTTTAGATTAAAATATATGTGTATCTTTTCATTAATGTTATTCGAAAATTGAATAAATAAAAGAAAAATTTAAACAAACATACCTTTTCGATAGAACGTAATAAATCTTTATAAATTAACTCAGCTACTAATTTTATAGTATACACTTTAATAGTACAGATTATGCACTCTTTTAGCACCGGATTAGACACCGGTTAATCTTTAAGACCGCATCAGTTCTTGGCATTGATTTAATGTTTTGGAAGCACTATTTTGAAATTTGCGTCTATTCTTGTATAATGGCATCCCGCAATACCTTTATATTTGTAGACTGCGCATACAAAATTTATTCCCCCTTTACTCCACATCCAGAAAACGCTTAATATTATTGACATCCGATAACTGTCGAAGCCTCTTTAACATAGAAAATCCATTGCTGTTTTTATTGACTAATCTGCATCTATGTTTGATTTGCGATACAGTACATTGTCCAGAAGAAAGCGTCCATCGGAAGATGGATGCCTTGTAGCCATAAATTGAAGCAGGCTGTCAGGCTCAAACGATAGTTTATTGATACCAACTGTCCCAATGTACGCCAATAAAATATTTGTCATATCATTACGCAACATCCACTAACCTGAAAAAAATTGTCCCTAGGCAACAAAGCATTAAAACCATGAAAGTGTGGCAGAATGCATTGTGCATGGACGAATTCAAATTTGAACGCTTTGGTAATAAGAGGATAATACATGTGAAAAAAAAGCCAGGAAAAGAAAGAAAAAAAGACTAAATGATGAATGTGTGGTTCTAACAGTTAATCATGGTGGTGGGTCTGTTATAGTATTGGGACGTGGGGCTGAGGATTTGATTCAGGTCAAAGGAATCATGAAAAAAGGGTCAATTTCATTTGATTCTGTAAAGACATTCCATACCATCAGGTTTACACATAACTGGAAAAATCATCTATCAAAACATAGTGTTAATTTATGTTAAAAAAGGAATTAAATTTTGGAAATGATGACTTGGACGCTTCAGCCTCCTGAACTCACTCCTTTTGAATTAGTATGGGATAAATTAGATATCAGAGTTAGAAAAGATTACCTAAAACGTGAGAGTAAGCTTTATCAATTCTGAAGAATGTGTGGGAAGGTATGCCATGTATTTTTTTAAAAAATCTGGAAAGAAGGCTAAGAATTTGTAAAATAGTAATTAAAGCAGGTGGTGATTTATTAATGAAAACAAAATATGGTTTTGTTGTATGATATTTTTTTTTTATAGATTAGTGTTTATTTGTTGTCAAAATAAAAGCAAATACATTCTAGTTACTAAAAGTGTATCTTTGCTATTAAAAATATCTCATTTAAACTTTTTAAAGAAGTGCTGGGTGGACCTAGACTTTTGCCTGTATTATACACATACACACACACACACACACATATATATATATATATATATATATATATATATATATATATATATATATATATGTATATATATATACTGATATTTTTACTTTTTTTATTGCAGCCATTATAAATATAAAATATGAGCATGAGAGGGGTTGTCTGCAGATTAAGATCGTTTTTTTCTTATTTCCTCGATTTATTCAAAGATAAGTTGTCTAGCTAGAAAGATAAATATGACGTTTCTGTTTCTTTACTGGCGCCTACCTTTTTTAGATATAATCAATGAAGAGATATTTTACGCTCTGTAGATATATAGTATGTTATATATATACATATACATATATATATATATATATATATATATAACATGTGCTTTTGTGTGTGTATATATATATATATATATATATATATATATATATACAAAAGTACATATAATGCGTTATTCCCCCAAAGAATATTAAACGATTAAATGTATGTGAGCGTGTGTCTATGAATTCCACATCGTCACCATACAGATCTTCTATATACTTATTTCTTCTTCCTTTCTTATTATATCACAAGGCAATTCTGAAATATTACCAGCCTAATCGAAAAAGCATTCCAAAACATGATGAATTGAACATTAACGAAAGATGGTTTCCAAAAGCTGAGCAAAGTATTAAGAAAGAGGAAAATATTGTTAGACACAACAAAGAATACAGAACTGTTATATAATGTCAATCATCGTATATGTAAGTGAATGCAGGACAATCTCCTCATAGATGAACAAGAGACTTAAAGCAAAAGAAATGTAGTTCTACAGAAACATGATGAGGATACTATGGGTCGAACATATGCGCAACAGCGAATTTCTTAAGAAAATGGCAACAAAATGCAAAGTGGGTTTGGAAAGTTTTATACTCACAGGACATACTGAACATAAAAGGACCAGGGGAAAGCAAAGCACAAAGAACCCGGTGACCTTGCACTGACGGATGTAAAATGCCAAAAACAGAAGTTAATTAGAGCTTAAATAGGACAATAGATTGTCACAGGTTAGAGAGGATGTGTGTATAATTGTTATAGTGGGACACACCTATTCTATAGTTAATAGACTCTCCTACCTATAATAAGTAGTAGTAAGAGTAACAAGTCAGTAGCTCAGTGAGTCAGTCAGGCTGATCGGCTGAACTCTCTGCCTTCGGGCAAGGAAGAACCCTTTCTCTTTCGCGGAGGTAAACCGACCCTGAACCCGTTTATACGGGTTGAAAGGGCATATTTTGGTCGGGCCCACGTGCTCGGAGATCCCACGTTAAACCGGCCTTGTGACACATGATGCCCACGTAGGCGGGGGGGACTAAATACCGTCGCTCAGTGAGTTGGTCAATCAGTCGATGCCGGACGACCATTAGTCGGATACTAAAGTAGAAGCGACCACAACTAGATTTCTCTGCGCCGTACCTACTATATGAAGTTCCTAACGTTTTGTGAGTCGAACCTTTTTTAGGAACGACTTAGTACAAATAAAAGCCTCCACTGTGAAATAACTCCATAACAAATCTGGCGACGAGGGATTTGGATTCATACGGTGGAAGAGGAAAAAACAATCGTTCACCCTATAAGAATAATTAAATTTTATGTTAGCATTTGTCTATATTTTCTAAAATTTTCCCTGTGTTTGTGCGTGTGTCTCTATGTGTGTGCGTGTGCCTATGTCTGTGTGTGTGTGTGTTACTCCTGTTCACTGATGTATCCTAACTATTGCTAACCACAGTTTCTGGCGTTGACCAACAGTTTGTCTATACAGACAAAGATATTAATTATTCTCAAATATATGTGCAATATCAGTACAGAAAACCAGTTTCGAGCCTATTCAGTACCTAAATGGTTTACCACTTGCTTATTCCAGTTGCTGTAAGCTTGGATGCGCGGGTGGTGTAGTTGATAATGGCAAGGCATTGTTAATCGGAAGCCGAGTTTCATATCAAGTTGAGTTCATTATCTTCACTTGTGCGCAAATTCCCTTGTGAAAAGCATGAATCCACATCATCTCCTCAGGTAAATTATTAAAACTAAATCATTATTAAATTAAAATAAAATTGCGAACAATATCTTTAGAATTCGGTATTAAATGACCCATAGAGGTGTTGACATAGTGCAAAATAAAAGCATGCAACCAACAAAAATCAATATAGAAAAGGTTTGAAAATATATTTACGATCTATCTTATTTATTTAACTTTAAATTCTTTTGAATTGTCATCATGGTGCGGAGGTGGTGATCTGATGGCTTTTGTTTTTCTTTTTTTATTATTTTAAATAGAAAAAAAAAGAGTTGTTGGTTGAAATTAGCAAATGACACACGATAAAGAGGCAGAAATTCCTGGAAATTGTCTGGGCGCCTTTTCTATTTTTATCATTTTTTTATAATTTGAAAATAAGAAATGGCTGTCATGAAGATAATCGATAATCGCCAATTGCCTATGAGAAAATTACTATAAAAATATCGTCCATAAAACATGATGATTGGACTGTATTTTCGATAAATGCCACAGCCTAAGCAACAATAACAAATGTACCGAAATGTAATCGGAAAAAAAATTATAGAAATATCTGTGTATGTGTGTGGAAATCGCCAGCAAAGAGCAGGTGTTCGCGAGTAAGGACGATAGGTGTAACCTCTGGAAGAATACACAAGGTGCAACAGTCAAGAGCTAGTCGAATCCTTCAAAAATGTGAACATATTTCTGATGAAAAACTTTACTCCTCTCCCTATCTCTATCCCCCCTCTCTCTCTCTCTCTCTCTCTCTCTCTCTCTCTATATATATATATATATATATATATATATATATATATATATATATATATATATAGATTTCGATTATAGGTGCAATTTAATTTATAATTACATGAATCATTCATGCAAAAAACAAATAGAGAGGTTAATGATTTAAATGGCGAGAATACATCTTCACAAACAAATTCAATAAGATACACTAACCCCGAACCTGTATATCAATGATATGATCCCTGTTTATAAATTCCAGTTGCATAAGGTCTTTTTAATTTTTACAAGCTTTCGTCTGTTCCTACAGACATCCTCAGGTATGGAAATAGATTTATTCTTGTTTTTTACTTCTCGGTAATAAGAGGACAACGAAAATAGAGATGTAATCCGAAAAAATGCTATGAGAAATGTGTTATTGTTTTGGAACGTGCGGTCGTAACGCTGAGTTTGAAATTTAAATTTTAAGGTTGTGCGTTTTTGTAAAAATATAGTAATAAGATAATTCTTTTTTACTGGTAGGTTTTCCTTTAATGTGGCATGAACTATATTGTTCAATAATTAGAGGAATGTCACACTTATTATCCGA
>OZ010579.1:26421100-26441100 GCA_963932145.1 Acanthosepion lycidas | reverse complement strand
CTGAAAGATGAAGTGAGATTTGTGAAAGCTCGTTCTTTTTTAAACTATAGATCATAAAATACAACACGACTCAAGAGCCACTCAAGGTAGAGGGTTACTGAAAGCAGCCGTTATAGAAGCGTAATGGTGGGGAGTAAGATGTGCATATTGGGAGGATATGTGTTGTGGATTCCACGTGAAAAATCGGTCTCCAATAAATGACAAACGCAAGTATTTAAGCTAAGAAATTAAATGTATTTACACAAAATAGAAAAGGTAATGCTGTTAGTAAAATCCAGGAACGCCGGTTAGTATTTAATCAAAGATCGCTATATACAGTCGCGAAGTAAACTTCCTTAGAGTCGGGCGTCCTTGTAACTGACTTCTAACGTCAACTCAATCACAATGTCTATGTACTTTCCACCCTGTTTCTCTACTCTGTTCCTCTACTTGTTCCTCTGACTCTGACTGACTGTGGCTATTTTATGGCAGCAGGACGAGTCCATTTATATCAGAAAAGGGTGGGCCCCATAACAATATGCAAAATAGATAACGTTGGACCTTAGACTTAAAGAAGTTAAGATCGAAGTCATCAAGGAAGCATTTTCTCGAGCGTCTGTTCCACCAAATATCAGTTCCAGAGCTGAATCTGTCCGAATGAAACACTTACTATACCGATGGAATACGAAGGGAAATGACGAGGGGTCTACCCTGTATAAGGTAAACATGGCGGGTCCTAGCTATGATGTTCTTATCTACATTTGTGGTACTAAGAAATGTAGCTCGTCTGAATATTTGCTAGGGAAATAGTGATATAGTATCGAGAGTCTAGATATCAGTTAATCTACAGGAAAGGAGTTAACGAATGGAAGATTGTCCATCTCCAAGAAGGCCACGTAAATACATTTCAACTATGTCAAGACTGGCTGATTACTGAGTCTTCATAAACACGTAATAACAAAAGATAATGATACTACTACTAATAATAATAGTAACTAAGCTAGACGAAAATTCAAGAAATTCAGATGTTTCAAGTGGAAATATGAAATGAAATAGCAAATTAAGTTCCACAGATCAATGAAATTCATAAACAGGTACTGTAGTTAAATGCACAGTTATAACACTTATTTGTCGCCGCCTACACCCGGTGGTGTGACCACACTTATGTGGTGCGGTCATCAGAGTCTTAGAACTACGCTTTAACTACGGAGCTAACACTGGCCGGTCAGTGCTAATGCATGTCGAAGCTGGCCGTTGATCACTGGCCGCTTCAATCCACATAACTCAGTTCACACTGTGTTCTTGACCTCAGAGAAATTTAAAATGTTTACAGCTGACGTGGATTTCAGATACACAATGAGGAATCTCAGCTCAAAGTCTCTGAGTTACCCGATGTTACCTGTTCATATGCACCTTTCACCAAAACTGGCGTGCGGTCGAATGTTTATGTGGCTTCGTTCATTCTCCAATTTTCATTAATTCCAATAAAGACTTTCTTTGTTCTCTATTTCTGCTTTCTTGACCAACTTCCATATTTTTTTTAATTATCCACCTTCCTTAGGAGTAGCCACAAGGATTTCTTTTCCCTTAATTCCAATTCACTTTAAATCTCAGACTCCTACTCCGCATGAGTCAGGCAAAAGTCTGCTCCTTCCTTCTTCCTTTTCGGCATTCTAATTCTGTCCGTTTCTCAGGACTTGCATAATTGTCTTTGTGATAAATCTTAGTTTTAAAGTGCGTAGGACAAAAAAACGTGGGTTATTCTTACTTATTTCAATTCTCTGAATCTTTTCTGGACCCATTTGTCCAGCGAAAAAAAAACACAAACCAGATCACCTTCTCATCTTATCCTTCTGAGTGATAGATAAAAAAATTATTTTCCAATTCGTTTTCGTCAATGAAATTCTCAATGAAATAATATGCTGCTTTCCAGCCTTGGACCGGTCGCTGTCTTAGCGAAAACATAAGTCAGATCACCTACTTGTTATGATGGATCGATTTTCATAATCCTAAACAGCGCAGCTGGTTCATTTTCTTTTTTCATTTCTCAATCGCTTTTTGACAATGACGTGTATTTCCCAGTTTGCTTTATCCTCGGGCCAGATTTTCGATAGATAAAAATAATAAAATCTTGGTGCATCATTCCAAATTCGTAGGGGTAAGTCAACCCAGATGACACTTACTCCACTTCCACATTGCCAGAAAAAATGTCTTCGATTCTCTCTTTCTCTCTATTTTCCAGTTTATATTTCATTTTTGGCTTACCGCTTTTTCTGCTGAGATTTAATTTTTAACCACCTCAGACTCAGAGCCTCAGTGTCATACAAAGAACAAGACGGTAGATTCTATTAAAAAATAAGATTCTATTAAAAAATAAAATTTGTAGATTCTATTAATTAAATTCTATTAAATAAGATTGTAGATTCTATTAATAGATTCTATTAAAAAATAAGTTGTTTCAAACATGCCTTTTACAGGGAAATCGTAAAAGAAGTTATAGAAATAAAAAAAAAGAAAACACCATCATAGGAATGTAGAAAAATATATATATAAAAATCACACTATAGGCACTGTCATAATTGTTTGGATATCCGACGAAGAATTTTTCAAAGAAGGTTCCTGTAACAAATCCTGTTTCGTTTTATCCCTAATACCTGTTTCGCAAAAACTAAACAGAACTCTAGATACAAAATGAATAACAAGTTATTCAATCATTTATTCTACATGGACGCCATCAAAGCTTTTAATAAACATGACAATGAGTTGAAAGTTCTCCTCAATACTGTAGAATATTTCAATGATGACATCTGTATGGACTTCGTAAAACCTTTGATGGTGTGCCACACTCATGGATACGTACGATTTGGGAAATCTAGAAAATCTCCTCGGTGATAGTAAATTTCCTTAAAACTAGGATGGCCAGCTCTTTTGACATCTTTATTTACATTACGCCGTGAAGCAGCCATCTCTAATATATTCAATATTCAAGTCAGGAATATCAAGTCTGAAAAGAAATTCACAAATACTAGTATACCCCATGCTGAAAGAAAGCGATTATATATATATATATATATATATATATATATATATATATATATATATATATATATATATACAGATAGATAGATAGATAGATAGATAGATAGATAGATAGATAGATAGATAGATATAAATGATGTGTGTGTGAGTATAGATAGATAGATAAATAGATAGCTCGGGGACATAAACACAAGCATTATTGCTTGTGAGAAATTTTTCAATGCATTTAAGCTATAAATAGCTTAGGTGTCAAAAACGACACCTCGGCCATTCAAGGTAAAACCTCAAATATCAGCTATTCCACGGAATATTTTTTAAAGAATTAAGTTTGTTAAGCATCTTTGCTAAAATTCAATAATTGTCCATAAGCCTCAGCATCGAACCAAAACTAGTTATTCCATAGTAATTTGTTGAAAATTTGAAAGTGTCGAAAACGACACTTCGGTCATCCTAGTGTTAAACACAGCACGAGTAGTCTTTCCTTGTCACCCCTTCTGTTTTGTCTGTCCTTAATAACTCTTACGCATGAACTAAACAATAATTGATATGAATAAAAATTAAACAAGAAATTATTCAATCAACTACTCTACGTGAATGATCTCAAACTCTTTACCAAAAGACGGCAATAATTATTGTAAAATGTTTCAGTGGCGACATAGGTGTGGATTTTAGATTAGTTAAATTTGCAAAAGTAACATTCAAGATAGGGAGAATTACCGAATTACACTCAATAGATTTAGATTTTGTCACAAAGATCAGGGAACTGAAACACGAAAGAAGACTATAAATAACTAGGAGTCATCGAAGAAGATGGAATACAACATACCTGAATGAAAGAGAAAGTAAGAAAGAATACTACAGACGTCTGCGTCTGGTGTTAAATATTAAATTTGATTCATCTAACAGAATATTAGACATAGAAATTGAACGTCCTTAACTGGACCAGAGCTGACATAGCAAATGAATGATAAAATGGATGGAAAAATGAGAACACTTATCACTTGCTACCACATGAATCATTCTAAGACCGACGTTAATTGCTTATGTATGCTCAGATCCGAAGGAGGCAGAGAATTAGTTCAACTATAACTGTCTTACAAAATTACATCAATCGGTCTTCAATGATAACTAGGAACTAGAGAAAAATGCATTATGACCAGTGTCAAAGAACAAGAAAGAAATAAGAAACTTTACTCGGTAATAAAGGAAGCCAACAAACAGAAAGGCAATTTCAAGTGTATGAAGAAATGCACTTACTGCAGCTTCAAAGAACATAAAAAAGAAAGCAAATGCAATGTACCGAATGCAGAAACCATGGCGAAGTAAGCATCTCTATCGTCAATACTCTGCCCGTACAAAAAAGACATGATGTAGACGAACTGCTGTACCCATCAGTGGTTACGTAGTTCAGGTTTAAACACTGGCGTACAGGAATTTCATCTTGCTGGACAAGACCAATTCTTGCTAACAAGAAATAATCAAGTAAACATATTGAAAAAATGATTGACCCAAAATACTTATTCTGTCATGAATATCCAGAAATTATTTACCATCTTGTTTTAGGTTTCACGGTATTAGCGTCCCCGGGATATAAAACACAGTATGACGGGGTGCGCCAATAGTGCACTGGAAAATCTTTTTACAAAAGGGAAATTGCAAGAAATTGATGTGACCATTATCCAGTTCGGGTTAAAATCATAGAATCTGCCATATTTTTATGGGACTTTACAATACAAAGAACAGAATCAAAGCTAATCGCCGAGACGTCTTGACCAGAGTTCACAAAAAACTGAATAGTATTTCTTATTGGCATGGCAGCTCTTCAAGACTGTACTATATATTCGAAGATCTTCGAAAATGTGGCATGTTAATACATCACTATTTCCAGTTGTGGTTGGGATTCTCAGTTTGATTCGAGAATGTTCAGATCATATTTTAAAGTAGAGATCATATCTTACGTAGGGCTTTATTTATGTAAAAAATGTGTGCATTTAACTTATTTCATTCTTAGATCATGAAATGTGTATACAACAGAAATTGTGGGAAATAATAATAATAATAATAATAATAATAATAATAATAATAATAATAATAATAGTGCTGAAATATTTGGTGAACCTTTTTCTCATTTTCTCTCTCGTGTCAGATATATTATCATTACGAAGATTCATATAACTGAATACAAAGAATACTGTAGAATATGGAATATACTTGCTATATCTATTTGGCGGTTATGACTTTCCACATCTTCCTATCATTTGTAACTCTTAGTAATGTTTGTCTTTTTGCTGTCACTCCCTGTTCTGCCTTCCATTTACACAAGCTAGTTACGTTCCTTGCTGCTTTCCTCTGTCATACATATCATTAAAATGACCTGTGACTATCCACTTCTCTAAGGCCGCTTTCCTTATTACATATTCTAATTCTTCTTTCTGATTCTAAGTGGAGGTGTTCTTTTTGTTTTCCATACCCACATTTCAATGGCATTCTTAGCATACTTCTGTAGAACCACATCTTTGTTGCCACTCCTTCATTTCTCAAGAATTTGGACAAAATCTACTGCCATATAAAACGAATGAGATTACATAAAAGTTTAGCACCCTGTACCTTGTCTCTAATGAAACTTTCCGATTTTCTTAATATTTTTTTAGGCTTTTCTAGAGCGATTTTCGTTGTCCAATGCGCCTTCGGATTTCAGTGTTACATTTTCCACCCATCTTTAAAACACTTTTCACATATGTAAATTTGCGTACTTGCAAGAATTTCATACTCCTAATTTGTAGTTCGCATCTTGAGCTGTTCCTCCTTCTGATGACTATACATTACCACTTCTTAGATGAGATGATTAGTCTTTTCTTCTTGCTCTCTTTTATTGTCTTGTGTAGGGAATTCTCTTTTTGCCACTCAATATTTACTTACTAATTCTCTGAACCATCACTGTGCCAACAACAAGAAATTGATTAACTTAGTCATAATAGATATGATTAAAGTTAAGTTTCTGCCTATAAGACGCGTTTTGTTCCCCTAAAATATCTCCAAAAACCAACCGGCGTGCGATAAATCGAACTTCAGCAACGAGAGTTATGTTTGGGGAGTGTAGTGTGTAGATGTGGGGTGAAGGTCATTTTTTTCCAGTTATATCCGATTGTGCGTCTTTGAAATAAGTCAAGTGTTTCAAATTTAAATTAATAAAGTTTTGAGAGAATCTATTTATGCATCTGCGATACTGGGATATTGGCGGAAAACGAAATTCCTACTACAGCAAGAGCTTCCATTTTTTATTTCTTAAACCAATGGTCACAAAACAGCAGCGTCTGTGACAGACATTTTAATAATAATAATACTTTATACTACGCTTTCGTTAACATATGCTAGGTATTGTCGATTGATTAAGTAACACTGTAGCCCGCCAAAAGCTAGACAACTTTGTTTGTATATCGTCCCTGATAACAATATGCGCTCAGAGATCGACGCTATTTCTACAGAGTTGCGAACGAAGCAGTGAGTCCCCTTCAAATGGTTCTGTTTCATCAGTTGTCATGGATTGTTATATTTCATGTTTAAATATGCTATTCAACATGTCAAATTGGGGATAGTGGAGAGGGCTATGAAGTACAAGGAAATAAAAAAAATTTTCTGATTTCTTGTTTAAGAATTTTGTGGGGAGTCTAATTTAGTGGAACGTCTTAAAAACAGCGAAATACGGTACTACGTTTATTCACTCTTTTGTGACTCTTTTTTTACTATAAAGTTAACCGAATACAATACTCAAGGGCTACTCAGTATAGAGGCTTACAGTTAAAATGCTTATAAAGAATGAACTGTGTGATATGAATGAAAGTATATTGTATTCTATCTATCTATATATCTATCTATATATATGTATATATATATATATATATATATATATATATATATATATATATATATATATATATATATATATATATATATATATACATTATCCCGTGATTTCCGTTAGTCTGTCCGTCACACCCTCTAAAATAGCCATACATTGACCGATCGAAACCAAAATTGGGGGAGAAATGCATACAGATAAGGAGGCACGAAATAGAGTTACTTTCAATTAAATTATTAAAACGCGATGTAGGGCTTTTGTCAAAATATTTTTTTCCAAACAAATCAGCTTATTCAAATTCCATCGATTGGTTTGCTAAATCGAACGAAAAGTAGACATTCTAAATCTCGACAAAAATACTGTGAGGATTTCAACACGCTAACGTGTGTTGCCAAAAGTTTCTAGTAAGTAAACATTATGACGATAAAGATGGTAGATAACAATTGGCACTTGACTTAAAGGGATTAAAATTGTAGTAATCAGAGAAGCATTTCCATGGGAATCTGTTTCGTAAAGTAACTGAACTTTCTCCTTGGATTTGAAATATCATGAAATAAAGGTGATTTGACTCCACAGATGTTGCAGATCGTGTCTTATTTGTAAAGCTATGAACTGGTTTACCTAAAGCATGGTGCTCATCTGAACTTTTACAATGGAAACAGCTACAAAGAAGGGATATGTTTGAATGTTGCAACTTTTAATCTGACTGTTGTAAAATTTAATGCACGTTATACTGTGATGAAACAAAGTATACGCTGTACCGTTGTGCCGGTATTCAGTTCGAAATAAAGTCATCCTAACTCATTTACTAACTGCTTACTGTGATATCCAGTATAATATATATAACATGAGAACTCTTATGCAGCCTGTTGGAATCATATTTTTAAATAAATAATTATATATATATATATATATATATATATATATATATATATATATATATATATATATATATATATAAAGAAATAATCATACATAGAATCAATCAGCAATATAATGCGATTAATGGCGAAATCACTTCGCTAGTAGAACATAATGTATGCATTAAAATCCTGTTAATCCATTGAATGATGTAATCCTCATTTAGAAAACTGTTGTCAGAAGCTTCTAGTGTATATTTTTTTAAGTTAAGCAAGTACTTTCGAAGACCATGTCTCCATCATCAGGCTGTAATTTTTTTTCCTTTAAAGTTAAAACTTGAAGACGAAATAATTGTTTGTAGACCGAAAGATGTTTTTAAGTATGTGCTATCTATTGACGGTGGTACAATCTCGGAACGTGCCAGTCACAACGCTAAAGTTCAAAATTTCAAGTGAGAATTTTTATATGAATTTTGTAATATGGTAACTCCACGACATATCACTATGTTAATTCGACTATATACTTAGTTCATGTCATGCTAACTGAAAAACACTTGTAAAAAAAAGAATTCCTGGATTTACCTACCCGACTCCGTTTTTTATGGGGTCTATAGTGAATTTTTGCCCGAGCCTATGGGCTCAGATACCCCACGTTAAATTCGGCCTTGTGCCACATCAGACCGTGTGGGGCGGTTGGCAAATATCCTTGCATCGGCAATTAGTTGGAGATTCGTCTCCACATGTGCTTGCCGAACTCTCTGCCTTCGGACATAGAGGAACCCAGACGAGGCTATACCGAAGAGAGGAACATAGATGAGGCTCTGCTGAAGGGAAAAGTCTCGTCAGGGGTGGTAGACAGCTACCCGATCTCGTTTTTACGTGGTATATGGGGAGTTTTTACGCGAGCCTACGAGCTCGGTGTTTCCCCTCATTAAAAAACGGCCTTGTGACACATTCTGCCTCACAGAGAGGTAAGGTAAATAACCTTGCTTCGGCAATTAGTTGGAGATTTGTCTCGAGCCGTGATGGTCAAACTCTCAGCCTTCGGGACGAGAGGAATCTAGACGAGGCTATGCCGATGAGTAGAGTCTCGTCTGGGGTGGTAGACAACTATCCGACCCCATCTTTACGGTGTCTACGGGGAATTTTTGCCCGCGCCATTCGGCTCGGTTTTAACCCCGCATGATAAACGGCCTTTTGCCACATCCTACCACACGGGTTAGGGGTTAAGGTAAATATCTTTGTTTCGAGAATTACTAGCCTGCCACCCGATCCCCTGTCTTTAAATAGTGCATTTTCTTTGACAATAAACCTTTCTTTCATCTACGCGTGTGTTGCTTTTTCTTCACTCGAGTACCACCTTTGTCTGTTTGTAACCTCTTTAAAGATACAACAGATTGCCTCGATGCACCCTCAGAAGTTCTTGTTTTCACCGGATCATATTGGCCTTCACAGTCACGATAGGTTGAAAGGTCAAGATGTTAGTGATTGGGAAGATATCCTGCTGGGAATCTGTTCCACAAAGCAGTTGTTTTGGGGGAAAAAAGCTGTCCGAGTGGAATTTACTTCTTACTAATGGAATTCGACGGAAATCGGATGATGCACACTTGAGTACGTGATAGGGTAGTTTCCAGTTTATGTGGAAGAACTAAGGAATCTATCTCGTCAAAGCACGTGCCATGGAAAAAAGCTATAGGGTAGCGAGAAGCTCGCAACCTTTCGTCTTTGGGAAAACCGTTGGACAGTTGGAAATAATGAATCAACCACAATGCCGTTTGAGACCGTGAGGAGTGGAGGTATCGAGTAAGGAGTGGTCCTTATTGCCTAAGTTATGCTAAGTGCATTGCAAAGAGCGTTCACTTGTCATAGAAGGATGGGTTAACCTCTGGGCTATTTATAGGCTGGTCCAGACTCTTTTGCCTCCAAGGCCAGTTTTACTCAAGAACACACAGGAAGCATGTCTTTTGTTTTCAACCTTGGTCCTGAAAAGGAAATGAGAATTGTAAACTCTTGTGAATGCGGTGTAATATTCTGTTCGGTCTACATTTATTTCATGGCCCGTTAAATTGATGTTCTCAGATACCATGGCGTCCACTGTAATGTGTATTTATTAAGAAGATTTCTATCTTGCATCTCATACACTCAAATAAGTGATAGCCAGTCTCAGTCATTTTGAAATTAACAAAACTCAGATGGTGTAAAAAAAAACAGTCTGACATTCTAATGGTTTTCTTGATGATTGGAACTTTTTAATATCTTAATGTCTTTTTGAAAATCACAGGAGATTTGTTTGTTTTTCTAAATTCATTATTTTGGCTTTCAGACAATAACTCCTTTTAAACTTTATTTGGCACGTTTTATGAGTTTTTCAATCAATTCACTTTTTTTTTCTTTGAGACTTTCCATATTACAGTGGTCTCAGGCCTACTCTTGAATTTTTTTAAAATTCCTTCCCCGTTTCACCATAACTTTTCCTCATTCTCATAAATATCCACGTGACATAGTCTTTTTTTTCAGTGCTGTTCGCCAAGTATAAGGCCTAAGCGCCACTTAAAGTAGTGGATTTCTAAATGAAATTATTGTAAGGGAGTAAATACAGGTGAAACAACTCGAAGAAGTTAAAATTTTAGTGTTCGAGAAGCATGCTCTCGGGCGTCTTAGGAACAATTTCTCTGAGTGGAAGTTAAGAAGGGAATGAGAATGAATTGACGATGTGTACTTGGCATGGGGAAACCTATCCGTGAAGGTTTGAACTGGTCAAATAAATAATGAAGCTCGTTTGTAAATTTACCACTGAATTAGTTATCAAGCAGCGAGAGTGAATCGAACCTTTCGTCTGTAGGAAAGATTTTGTAGGGCGGAAAATAATTCATCACCCATAAGGCTTCGTAATCACTTTTGAACTCCGTCAAAACAGGAAAACGACAAAAAGGAAGCAACTGCGGAATTAAATAAGGGTAAATTTCATTTAGTTCCTTGGTAATCCTGAGTTCTTCAGTCCGTAAAAGTAGGAAATTTTCACCGGCTCATTGGGGAGGCTGATTGGTAACATGAGGACGACTTAGCGGCGAGGAATTCTGAAAATCTCCACTGATAGAAATCGGATGTGACAGGTAACACAAAAATACATTCATTCAGTAATGATATTAAAGCTTCTTTTGAAAGTTCTTGGAATGGTATGGAATACAAAAGACACGAGAATTAAAAAAATAGAAAATGAAGAATTTAGTTTGTTCTTAGAAAGATGTGAAAAATAACCATTCGTATTAACCAAATGGAACATTTTGGCAGAAACAAAGAAAAGTGTTCGGAACTATTATGTAACTTGCTAAATTACCTGCGTCTTGCTGCATGCCACACATTTTTTGTAGTAAAATGGTGATTCATTTTGAATCATTGTTATTATTTTTAGAGAAAAATGGTGCATTTCAATATTACTCAATGATCTTGCTGAAGTGACCTCCATCTTCTGGATTTCTCCTTCTATATTTTGAATAAGAGTCATTCCCTTGTTCAAATGTAAATTTAATTTAAATCAAAGAGAAAAAAATCAGTGGCGGTGTGCGCAAAAAGAGCCTGATCTGACCTTTTTGATATGTATTTCATGCATTACTTGATTGAATGAAGTCATTGAACAGATTTCAACATTGATATGACAGTTGAATTGTCGCAACAAATATGTATTGTAAGGCGCTACCAATTGATTGGTGACTTTTTGCTCAACTTGACGTACATATTGGCTCATTTTAATCTTACGGGTATGACCTCCATCTTCTGGATTTCTCCTTTTATATTTTGGATAGGAGTCATTCCCTTGTTCAAATTTAAATTTAATTTAAATCAAAGGGGAAACATACTTCAGTGGGTGCTGTGTCCCGCGGGGACACACTTTTTCCAACAAGAAATATAATTATTCAAGTACTGGAGAAGTCATTCCCTTGTTCAAATTTAAATCAAAGTTGAAAAAAGTTTCAGTGGGTGTGATTGTCCCCGGGGACCCCCTTTGATCAAAATGAAATATACTTATCGAAATATTCTGAGTAATGTAGTTTCAGAATATATATGTTTATGAGGGTCTATCCGCAAAACCCTAGGAAGAGTTCAATAACAGACAGACAGTGGCTCTAACTTTATATATATATATATATATAGATGTCAGTGAAAGTATATGAAGAAAAGATTTGAAGAAACAGAATTATGGTTCTCCAGAAGGATTCTGAGGATTTTGTGGAATGAATATGAGTAACGACGACGTTTTAAAGTAAATGTAATAAAAAGGATACGTTTATATAAAATCAGAAAGAAAGAGTTGACATATATAATGAAGGAAGAAGGCTTAAAACTTTGACACACACAAGGACATGGTGAAGGAAATACTTACAGAGAGAAGCAACGAGCAAGCTATTTAATGTGTTCGTGTAAATGTTTACCAGAACGGATTTGTATGCATAGCAAAAAGACAATCACTACTAACCCCCGACGAAGGGCAGGACATTGTGAATAGCTAAGATCGCCAACGTCATAATAAGTAAGAGAAGTCCACAAAAAATCCATCATTTTAAAAATTTAATTCACATCTCTAAGATGCATTTTTCTAAAAGGCATTTTCTATGAATTTCTTTCGGCGTCAATTTTATTTGACTACATCACGAACTTGTCATTGTTCAGGTAACTTCCTATTTTTCTATCATCGGAGAAGTTTTATTTTTATTCTATCTTTCTTAACAAAAAAGGACTCTCGATGTCTTTTGAGTCAACGAAGAAACTGAAAGTTTATTTATAACAAGAATTTCTGTATGTACCAAAATAAATGCCAGGCCAAAGTTGCATTTCTTTCGAATACGGCAGACATGTCAAAACGTTGCAACCAATCTGTTAAAAGATTTGGTCTGGTAAATAAAAATATAGTTTTCTTTGTTGCATTATTATGCACTTTTCGTTGTCCATTTGCATTTAAATATGGTCTCGTTGTTTTCTGTTTAAAACTCTTCCCCTCAAAGCAGTGTCATAACAAAGACGGTGCAAATTATTTTTTACTGCTTCAATAGATTCAGTGTCTTTAATTTGATATAATATTTGGTTGATTTCCAAATTATATTCTAAAAAATATGCATTATCCTCAAATAAGGTTAGTTTATTCTCATATCATGTTGATCATTTTCAAACGAGGTTGGTTGTTACGAAAAAGTTTTGCTTATTCCTAAAATTATTTTGCTTCTTCTTAAAAATGTTGGTTATTCTATAATAACACTGGTCATTTCTAAAAATGTTATTTCTTCTGAAATGCTATTCATTAACAAATACATATATTTGTTACCAAATAATATTGTTAATATTTAACAGCCCCCTCCCCACGAGGGTGTATGTGGCACAAGGCTGGTTTATTGTGGGCATTCTGAGCCCGTAGGCTCGGCCAAAAACATTTCCTTTGAACCCGCCTAAACGGGTTCAGGGACTGTCTTCCTTCCCGGACGAATCTTTGCCCTGCACCAAAGCCTCGTCCGAGTTCCTCTCTGCCAAGGCATAGAGTTTGACAGTTGAACAGGCTATGGCACTGTTCACTCTTGTGAATAATATTGTTTATTTCTAAATAATATTGACTATTCTCAAATAATATTGATATTTTCTAATATCGTTGGTCATTTCTAAATATTATTAACAGTTCTCAAAAATATTTGCTATCCTAAAATAATGTTTTATTTTCAGACAATATTGATTATTATCAAAAAATTTTGTTTATACACAAATAATGTTGTTTATTCTCAAATAGTATTGTTCATTTTCAAACAATGCTAATTAGTCTCAAATAATATCGTTTATTGTCAAATAATACCTTTTTCCGATTTCTTTCAACAGACTTGTTTTATGCAGCCAGTAAAACACCAGTACTAAAATTCGCAAAAAAAAGTTTTCATTTGTTCGATCAACCAACGTTTTTTTATTTTGATTTTTACGGATTATCAACCCATTTCGGGTTATCCAAATTTGAAACATATTTCAGATTGTAAGAGGTTACTTACAGTACCCAGCGGCTCCAAGCAGTCTCCCATGTAAGGATTGACCCAACTAAACACTGCTTAAATTCAGCTATCGAACAAGAAGCGCTATTTTACAGCACCGGTCATCAACAGAAACTTATATAACTGTATAAAAGACATTTTTCTTCAGAACGTAAGCGATCATGAGCCTCCATATCTTCCTCTCCCATGTTGCTCTTAATAAGTTTTGTATTTTTGTCATTTTTCACAAACCCTGTTCTGCCATCCATTTGCTCAAGCTCAGCATTTATGTTACGCGCTGCTTTCCTCTCTCACTCTTTTTCGCTATCTGTCCTGTGAGTATCATATTTTCCAGGTCCTCTTTCCTCATTACATGCCATAGAAATTTCGCCTGCCTCTCCCTGATGATAAGAAAAGTTTCCTTTTTCTTTTCTTTTTCTGTTAAACCTCGATGTTTCTCAAATGTTCTATTCACGGTATAGACTGCATCTTTCTGTAGAATTACATTCCTATTGCATCAAATCTCTTCTTCATCTTTGAGGAGATTGTCCAGCATTCGCTGCTATATAAGAGGACATATATTACATAACAGTTTAATACTGTTTTCTTTGTTTCTAACGAATTTTTTCTGTCTCTTTATACTCTGCTTAGCTTTTGCAAGGCATCTTTGATCATCCCAATAAGACTTCGCATCTCAGTGTTGCCCCTTCCATCCTCTGTTAGAAAACCTTCCCAGATATTTAAATTTTTGTACTTGTCTGATTTTAGTATCCCCAATTTGCAATTTTGCATTTTACGCTCACCTTTTTGCTGATAGGCATGCATCCTGTCTTTTACTTTTTTTTAAAATTTAAATCACATCATAGTGAAATTTTTTATTTTCTTCTTTCATCAAATTTAGAATTCAAAAAACAAACCGTCACCAATTCTTTAAAAAAGCATGCTAACAAAAGACAGAAATATATAATTATGATTTACCTAGCTATCCCCGTCTGGCACAAGACGGCAAATATGAGACAGCCGGCGAGAATCGACTCACTAATAATAGACCTATTGGAAGCTTGCTACTCAGAACACCACAACAAATAAATATGTTTATAACAATTGTTCTCATGAAATTTTCCCACGAATTTAAGCGTATTACTAGACCGGTAGTTAGGGTCTCATTATTTTATGGTTGAAATTGCTAGATGTTAATATAAATTCTATGCTCTCTACACTAACACGTTCGTGTTCGAGGAACTCTCTTCTGTCTTCTTTTTTTCAATGCAACTTCAAACGTCATCTTCTCTCTCCTTAAATCTTGTTCTTTTATTGTCCCTCTTTCCTTAATAGTTTTTTTTTTCGGTTTATTTCACTTACAATAAATCTTTTAGTTTAGTAGATCCCTCGCTTTACTTGGGGCTCAAATGATTAAAAAAAGAAATATTGCCGACATTTTGAGTGGATTTAGTTCAAACTAAATGTTCTTAATTCAAATGATGACAAAATAAACTTTTTTTGCCAATACATATCCTATTGTTCATGCTTCTTCCTCGCCAGTAGAAACTATTTTTGAAAATTCTTCGTGATTATTTATAAGTGTATATTAGTGAAATGTCTAGAATGTCCTTAACTTTTTATGATTGATAGGATTCTAGTTTTTGTTTGATTTATAAAAATCGATAACAGTAATTTATAATTGAGCTTTTTTGAACGTAATTAGAATGAACTTTAAGGTAATAAAAAAAAACCAACAATATTATATTTTTGTTTTCTAGATCATCTTTTACACATTAGTGGGTAAAATATCTGTTCAGGTAAAAGCACGAAGAATCTGAGTGTTCGATTTACATCAAAATAGAAAGGAAATAAATGAAGTAAACTTATGAGAAACTAAATTAAATGACAAGAAATCTGCGCAAAACTGTAAAAGAATTTAGCGAAAAAATACATTATTTAAAAGATAGATGGAATGAAATAAAAATTTGCCTAAACTAAATATAGATATATAAAATAGAAGAGATTAGTTGAATATATTCGAATAAAAAAGAAAATGACAAGGAAAGAAAAAAATGATAGAAAAAAGAAAGAAAGAAAGGAAACGACTGAAAGATAGACAAAAATAACGAAAGAAAGAATAGAAAAATACAGAATAAAAAAACAAGAACTAAAACAAAAATAGAGAAATAAAGAAAGAAAAAAAAGCAATAAAAGAAAGAAAGATAGTAAGGAAGAACGTAACAAAAAAGCGGAAAAAAGACAGGCGGAATCAAACCAGAAAGAAAGAAAGAAAAAGAGAAGGAAAAACAAAAAAGAAAGAAAGAGATGTAGATGAAAGAAAGAAATAAAGAAAGAAGGATTAAAAAAGAAAGAGAGATAAACAAGTGAGAAAGAAAGTAAAATGGCTAAAAGAAAGACGGCTGAAAGAAAGAAAGAAAGAAAGAAAGAAAGAAAGAAAGAAAGAATGTAAGACGGATAAAAGAAAAAGAAGGCTGAAAGAAAGAAAGAAAGAAAGAAAGAAAGAAAGAAAGAAAGAAAGAAAGAAAGAAAGAAAGAAAGAATGTAAGACGGATAAAAGAAAAAGAAGGCTGAAAGAAAGAAAGAAAGAAAGAAAGAAAGAAAGAATGTAAGACGGATAAAAGAAAAAGAAGGCTGAAAGAAAGAAAGAAAGAAAGAAAGAAAGAAAGAAAGAAAGAAAGAAAGAAAGAAAGAAAGAATGTAAGACGGATAAAAGAAAAAGAAGGCTGGAAGAAAGAAAGAAAGAAAGAAAGAAAGAAAGAAAGAAAGAAAGAAAGAAAGAAAGAATGTAAGACGGATAAAAGAAAAAGAAGGCTGAAAGAAAGAAAGAAAGAAAGAAAGAAAGAATGTAAGACGGATAAAAGAAAAAGAAGGCTGAAAGAAAGAAAGAAAGAAAGAAAGAAAGAAAGAATGTAAGACGGATAAAAGAAAAAGAAGGCTGGAAGAAAGAAAGACAGAAAGAAACAAACAAACAAACAAACAAACAAACAAAGACGGTATCAAAAACGGAAAGACAAAGAAAGAAAACGGTCAAGAATATCTGCATTTATAATATATTGGTACATGAGAGAAACATATCTAAGGATCTACCAAAAGGAAACGCAATTCGGATGTGTTTTTGAACTTAAAAAGATAGGTACTTGCTAGATTAGATAATCGTTATATTTATTTTTTATATGTTTACATTTGATTTGTAACCTGTAGTCGATATTAATTTTGTAAAATTTTCTTAATTACCCAGCAGCCCTTTCAGTAAATCCCCTTCAGTTTTAGTTTCCCCTGCCCCATCTCCCTCCCCTACCCCTTATTATTTTCTTTTCCTCTCCCTCCCTCTTCTTCTGATCTTTAAGATTAGATCGTCTATGGTGTGTGTATGTCACCACGAAATGTATATTTAATGTATTAGACATCTGACAACATCCATGGTTCTCTCAATTAAACCTCTTCCACTCACCTCTCTAAAACTTCTCTCTGTTAAGGTTTAATCTCCCACCTTCTCTAGTCTCTGTTACCCGTCTCTTTATTTCTAACATTCGTTCCACACTCTCATACTTACTCTCTCTATAATTCTATTTTTATTTCCGGAGTTGTTTTATCTGTTTTCTTTTTGAATTTGTAGGTCTGATGAATTGGATCGTATTAACGATTCCAATGGAATAAATTATGACCATGAAATATTAGTGTTTAAGCCTTTTTATGATATATATATATATATATATATATATATATATATTAAATATATATATATATATATGTTTCTCTGTGTGTGTATGTCCTGGTAGGTTCGCTCCACACATTCTGCGCTCAACACCGGCAACAAATAAATGAATAGCATGTGCAATTGGAAGCGAAAATAATGACATAACGATGTTGACGTTTCTGACTACTTCAAAGGAAAGATTAGTATTAGAAAATTAGTATCAAAGGAAAGATTAGTATTAGAAAATTAGTATCAAAGGAAAGATTAGTATTAGAAAAAGCGATAACAAATACTCAAAAGGAGACAGCATTTTTAGTAATTTTTTTACATTTCAACTAGCAACACTAGCACTATGTCGAATGTTTCCATATAAGGAGTTTACACACACATGCACACATACACACACACACACACACTCATATATATATATCGAGAGAAGATAGTAAGAGAGAGTGAAAGAAATGATAATGGGAGTGGGGAAGATAAGAGAGTGTGAGTAGAGGAGAAAAAGTGTCTGAGACAGTGTCAGTTATAGAGAGTTAGCGATTGAGGGTGTGATTGGGTGACTGATGGAGAGTCAGGGTGATCCAAGGCAAAGTAACAGAGAGACACGGGAAAATATTTGGGAGAGAGAATGAGATTGAGATTGTGTGAGATAGATAGATAGATAGATAGATAGATAGATAGATAGATAGATAGATAGATAGATAGATAATGAACATATTTACATATGAATATCATGAGATTGAAATCATGTTTCTAGACTAGTGCACTTAAGAGCTATTGTATAAAAGTCTACAATTTCTTCGAATATAATCAAATATATTCTAACGCAGTCAGTGTCTTAAATTATATTTCTTTTCGAATTCATTCCACTTCTTCCTCTCTGATTCTCTCTATCTCACCGTCTCAGATAGACAGACAGACAGAGATAAATATAGATAGATAGATAGACAGATAGATAGATATATAGATAGATAGATAGATAGATAAGGACTGAGAGAATGATAGATATTATGAAGATAAACAAAGCGAAACAGTTAAAAACAACAGGATCATAGATTAAAACAGACCAAATATATATATATATAAAATATTATATATATAAATTATATTTATATATGAAATATATATAAAAATGAAAGAAGAATCGAAAGACAATCGATAAAAGTTTCTAAATAGAAACGAATCGATGAAGGCTTCAAAAACAATAGTAGAAGACAATAAAGAGTCAAAAAGTACAATGGGGAAAAAAACAAAGAAAGAGAGAATGAACGAATAAATGATAGTGTTGAAGAAAGAGAGAAATAGCATAAAAGAGAGTGAGTATGAAAGAGAGTATGAGAAAGAGAGATTATGAGAAAGAGATAACATGAAAGCGCCAAGAAACGCTGGGAAGAAGGTGGAATGAGAGAAAGAAGAAAAGAGAAAAACAACAAAATACAATCGAATGGCTTCCGGAATAAAATGGTTAAAATGGCGAATAAGTTGAATGTTCTCGAGTGGCATGTAATAAAATTATACTTCCTGTCTAGAATTGGCCCGGCATAGACCATTTCGTAACTGCTAAATCCATAAACGATATGTCTGCGAAAATCGTCTATCGATAACTTTGGGAATAAAGCCATTATTCTCACCTCTAAAGACAATCAATGTCACACCCTCCACTGACGCTTTCCACCCTTGCTATACTGACTGATTTTCCTGTCATTTTCTTTTTGTATTTGCAGAAAAAAAATAATGTTCATTGTTTTTTGTATGATTTGCTGTTATAAAGGAAAGATAGTAGAAATATTTGGTGGAAGGATTGTATCATACCAGTGGCTTAGTCTATTTAGTTCTATGGAACTGAAGATGTTATTATATATAACGTGACTTTTTTTTAGATTTATCCAAAAATAAAGTTGTCTGAAAACCAATCTTGATTTATAATTCACAGAGGCCATAATTTTTTGCACTATTGCTCGACATATTGGGCACAGTTATACCTCAATCTATGATATCGTATAATTTCTGTGTTGGGATTCAATTCTTATTTTACGCTATAACATATTGGACATTTTGTTTCATTATTACACGGAAAGTTAAATCGTGAGCCAAGTTCAAATTCTGTTTCACACTATTATACTCGGAAAAAGCATAAATATGTCTATCCTCCCCCTACAACATGTCTGTGAATTAAACAACAGGGTAGAATGAGCAATTTTTTTTTTTTTTTTTTTTTTTGCTGGCAAACAGTTTAAGAGAAAATAAACTCTGAAGGCAATCCATCTTTAATCTACAAAAATTTAAATGCGTAGTCCCCCTGAATACTCTTTGATCTCCCAGCTCATTATTAAAGTTTCTGTTTCTAATTCATCCACACCCTGTAACCCTTTGTGCTTTAGTGACATTGCTGCCTTACGAGTAACGATTAAAAAAATCCACTCTAATCTGAAAATTCAGAAAATCATAACTTTTACGTAATGATTTTTCCAAAGAAGGAAAATGATGGAAATTTGGATATAAGAAAGGGAAGAGTTAAAGTCCCATTTTAATGGAAAAAGTAAAATTTCTACATTTAA
>OZ010579.1:26318600-26418600 GCA_963932145.1 Acanthosepion lycidas | reverse complement strand
GGCAGGCAGACTGTTTTCTGAGTGTTGTTGTCCTCTTGTACCCGCCTGTCCCAGTTTTGAGGGCTGCTGCCATGTACCCAGGGTAGTTGTTACGTTGTAGGATACTACTTATACTGGCCCGTTCTTTATCTAATATCTCTGGGTCGCCACTTATGACATTTGCTCGGTGTTGTAAGCAGCGGACGATCCCTTTCTTTACGTTGTATGGATGGTGGGAGTTGAAATTGAAATACTGTCCGGTGAATGTCGGTGTACGGTATGCGGATGCCTTGAACCCATGTTCTGTTCGAGATATTAGCCCATCCAGAAATCGGAGTGTGTTGTTACTCTCTTTCTCCATTGTGAACTGTATCGAAGGTCTTATTGAGTTCACATGGTCCAGTAGAACCTGAACATCTTCCTAGTGTGGCCAGAGTATGAAGGTGTCATCTACTTACCTTAATCATTTAGAAACGCCACGGATGAGGCACTCTCAGTAGTCAAAGACAGATTGGCCTGTGACTCATCCCCAGAAGAACAGACCGGTATTCCAATAGGTAATCTGATGGTGATGTTGACTTTCTGAACACAAACAACACACTTCGGAATGGGATCACACATACATCTACAGGATGAGGACTTAGAAATGGGCTCACCATTATCACCAGCAATAGCGAATATATACATGGAATACTTTGGGGAAATGGCATTACAATCTATATCTCTAAAGTGTTCGGAGCGTACAAGGGCCGAAACGTTGTGAATATGGCAATGAAAATGTGGATAACAGTCCGAATTATGTAAATAATATAATTAATCATGATACCTCATCTCAGAGATCCAATCACCAGAAGAAGACCAAAGCGTACAACGGCCGAAACACTGGGAATATAGCAATGAAGACGAGGATAACATTCCGAATAATGTAAATAATGCAAGTAATAAATAGACAAGTGTGCTCACCAGCATGAAGGGCATCAAAGATGTGGGATTCGTGGTGGAATTATCAGAATCAAGCAGGTATTGAAATTTAATTATCTGAGTATTGTAATGTATGACGCAGAAACTCTCTTTCTCCATTGTGAACTGTATCGAACTGTATTCACATGGTCCAGTAGAACCTGGTGTGGTCAAAGTATGAAGGTGTCATCTACGTACCTATATGAAAGTGTCATCCACGTACGTATATATATATATATATATATATATATATATATATATATATATATATATATATATATATAGATAGATAGATAATATTAGTGGTAAATATACATATATATGCAAAATCCACAGGTGCATATACACACATGTATATTTTTTGAATAAAAAATTCCGATGGGATAGAATCCAGGTAGAACTCAATGTCCAGGACAGAGTAAGGATATAATAACAAGGCTTAAACACTAATATTCCATGGTCATAATTTATTCCATTAAAATCGTAAATAAGATCCAATTCATCAGACCTACAAATTCAAAAAGAAAACAGAAATTTTGTTTAATTGTATAGAAATATAAGGTTTTAGGTATAAGTTTATGCGCATATATGCGTATGTTCATATGTACATGTGTAAGGAGTGGATGCGTATGGATGTATGTGTGTATATGTAGGTATGTGTGTGTGCATTTTTGTATGTATATATATATATATATTTATATATATATATATATATATATATATATATATATATATGTTTTTTGTGTGTGTGCATGTATATACGTGTATGCGTGTGCATGTGTATTTTTGTATATGTATGTGGAAAATGTGTGCATATGGTATAGGTGGATATATGTGTGTGTATGTATATATATGTATATGTATGTGTAATTGTGTATGTATTTATATGTGTGTGTGTACATGTATATGTATGTGTGTGTGTATATATATATATGTATATGTATATATATATATATATATATATATGTATGTATATATGTGTGTGTGTGGTATATACATGTATGTATGTGTGTAGATGTTTGTGTATATGTATGTGTGTGTGTGTCTATGTATGTATATGTATATATATATATATATGTATGTATATATGTGTATGTGTATGTGTGTATGTGTACATATATATGTATGTATGTGCGTATGTATATATATATATATATATATGGAGGGGGGTGTGTGTATGTGTATATGTGTATGTTTATATGTATATTTGTAGGTGTAATTATTTGTATATCATATGCGAGGTAATTATTAGAAAGCGCTTAGTATCAGAGATATTGAATCAGATATATGTATATGTGTATGTGTGTGTGTGTATGTATATGTATGTGTGTATTTGTGTGAATATGTAGATATATGTGTATGTGTACATGGGTATATGTATGTGTGTATGTAGGTACACGGCGATGTGTATGTATATACGTGTATAAGTTATTGTGTATGTGTGTATTTGCATGCGTTTTGAACATAAAAATATAGGTCCTCGCCAGATTAGATAATCGTCATATTTATTGTTTATAATATTTGATTTGTAACCTGCAGTCGATATTATTTTTGTCAAATTTTCTCAATTACACAGCGTCCCTTGCAATTTTAATTTCACAGCCCCATCTTTCTTCCCCACCACTTCTTTCCTTACCTCTCCCTCCTTCTTTAAGATTTGATCGGCAATGGTGTGTGTATGTCACCACGAAATGTATCTTTATTTTATTAGACATCCGACAACAATCATTTTCCCCCTTCCACTCACACCTAGTTTATAAATAACCCCCTCTGTTAAACCCCTCTCTTATGAACTAACATTCGTCCCACACTCTCAACTTACACTCTCTCTAAATTCTATTTTTATTTCCGGAGTAGGTTTTTTTCTGTTTTGTTTTGAATTTGTAGGTCTGATGAATTGGATCGTATTTACGATTCCAATGGAATAAATTATGACTATGGAATATTAGTGATTAAGCCTTGTTATTATATATATATATATATATATATATATATATATATATATATATATATATATATATATATATATATATATTTGGTTGGATTGATGTGAGTTTGTGACCCTGGGTTTCACACTTTTGCGTTCGTCACAGAAACTGATTAATTTTTTTTTTAAATTTTGGGTTTATGTAGATTGCGTGTATTGGTGTTATTATGGAAGTGCGGGGAAACGTCGTCGTGGTGTCATCGTGCTAACGCAAACATCGATGTATGTTCATACGTCCAATGAAGTACGCAGACACACATACACACTTGGTCGTCCGTCGGGACTCGTACATATATAAACATATGTGGACAGTTTCAGATATGACATATGTATGTATACGGGTGGTGTTCAGCGCTTTCTCATAAGTACCGCGCATATAACATATTATTTATATATATATATATATATATATATATATATATATATATATATATATATATATATATATATATATATATATATTAGGTACCTCTACGAAATCGCTAAAAAAAGAGCATAGTCTGATGAAAAAGACGCCAAACTTTATGAAAACAAAATGTTATCGTCTAAATTCTTATGTTTTTATGAAGAGGATAGACCAAATTTTTTTTAATTATTTTTCAATTTTTTTTCAATCTTTTTAGAATATTCTAAATTTTGATTTAAAAACTTTGTTTATTTTTGTTGCAACAAGGGGTAGTAAATAACATAGATAATTTTAGCGCGTTTTTTTGTATTTACACACATTAATTTGGAAAATCTTGCAAAAATAAAAATAATTGTCAGATGTTAATGAAACTTTCAGAAACTATTCACAGATGATCGAAATTATTATAAATATGTTGTTTTTTATAAAAGTCATGGCAGAAATATTTTTTTTCATTTTTATTATCACCCCATAACTAATTTTATGAAAAACTCTAGAAATTAGATCGCGCCGCCCCCTACAGATTGCAATAGTTAAAAGCACAAGGCTTTGAAGAATGCAAATCATGTATATTTTTTTTTAATTGTAGCCAACGTACCTGAAAATCAGCTCTGAATTGTAACATACAAAACTCAATAAAACAAATATATTATTTAATTTCAAAAGCTTTTATTTGTTTTTATGAATATGGACAATATTTTCTGAAAGCAAAAAATTTTTTCAATGAAAATTTAATTTTTAATACAATTATTTGTTATTTCTTTTAATTATAATAGATTTTTACATTAAGTATTTAAAAATATTATAAAATTAGTTAAAAGCAGCACCGAACTTTCAATTCTGTCCAGATGAGACCGCCATTGTCTAGCGCTTTGAAAATTGTATCGTTTGGACCAATCGGATTAGCCAACGTAATTAAAAAATGTAACTTTTATGCTTATAATAGAGCGGTAATTATAAAGTACGGAAGATCAACCAGGATACAATTTAGTTGCATTATTTTAGTTCAGCATTGTTCTCCGCTCTTAAGGCCTTTACTTTTGCGAAACACGTATGGAGAAGTTAATTTGATTTTTCAATTTCAACTGAGAAGGGTACCTATAAGTATCAGTATCATCTTATGAAATTTAACTACTGCTAAACTTTAATTTATATGATCTTATTTTGATTTTAATCTCAGTTATGTCATTTTTCCATAAATGAAATATCAAAATTAATAACAAAATAAATGGAAATACAAATAACACAGTAAAATTTAATAAATGTACATAAAATTATAGTATTTTATGTACACTTCTGATAAAAATTCATAAGGTACGTATAAATTAATAGATACCTCTTTCTTATGAAATTTAATCTCACTCTTAACAGTCTTATTTTTTAATTTCTTTATATTTTCCAGAAAGCATCGTAAACGTAAAGATGAAAGCTAAGTACAAAAAAAATGAAAAATTAGAGCGCTGAAAGTTTTTCTTAAAAGTAACGAGGTAAATAATTTGTTCATTTAAATCTAAATAATTTCACTTCCTTCCATCCGCAGAAAGAATTATCTTCCAGTAAGTTATCTAAACGTCATGAATCATAGCTGTCATCAGCTGTCAACGAGGCGAAAGGTTATGACCTGCTTTGTTTTATTTTCAAATTACATTTTTTCGGCGCAGAAGCTAAGTTAAGCTTGGTTCAAAATATTTTAAATAAACATTATAATTTCTGATTTTATTAAAATCAGTTTTGAAAAAATGATAATTGATTTTTAAAAGAATATCAAAGTCAGATTTTCATCTTTTTATCAAATGATTGAAAATGATGAAAATGATTGATTATGGGTCCTTTTTTTGTGACAAAAAAAAACAAAATTTGTAACGAAAATTTCGGACGTGCTAGGAATGATTAAAAAATGTAAAAAAATACCCCAAAAATACTTTGATCTTTTCTCTTTAATAATAATATGAACATTACACGATAAAAAATTGTTTTCGTCAAGTTCGGCGTCTTTTTCATCATGCTATCTCTGTTTGTTTACATTTTCGTGGAGGTACCTAATATATATATATATATATATATATATATATATATATATATATATATATATATATATATATATATAGCGGGTAATATTTTTTTCAAAAATGTATTGCTGGTAAGTTTTTTTAATGTATTACTGGTAATACTTTATTGCTGGTAATGATTTTCTTTCAAAATTTATGGCTGGAAATAATTTTTTACAAGATATTTCTGGTGTTAAAACTATTTTTACACTTTCAGTTTGGGCTCAACTACTTGCCCATAGCTGGGGCCCTAAGAGGTGCTGCTGGTCAGGGTGGACCTGGCAGCAGCCGCAATTAAGAATTCTTACTGTTGGACGTAGTTTAACGTCATACCCAAGAGGGAGGATGGTTTGGCAACATTAGTACTTTCAAGATATACAGAAGGATGGAAAAAACAGCGAGCAACGAAGATGATCATTTTTAAATAGATGGCTTCGAAAAGGAATTTTTGCAAAGATTCAAAACTTACAAGTGACAAGTAGTTGAGGAGAGCTGTCATCACTTCATGCCTAATGTGATATGGCGCAAAAGTGATGAACTATTGTGGATTATATTGTATAAATATCATATCAATATTTTCGTAGAGCAATGTATGAAGAGTTTCAGTACAGATGAAGAAGAGATCCGAGGCGAAACATACATGGTTATGCAGAAAGATGCTGAGAATGCCATGGCAGAACGCGTGAATCACGGGGAAGTCCTGATTATTAGGCGGTGCAAAAATAATGTCGTTTTTCACAGAGTAACATAAACTAATACTATAGGGACTTGAAAGAAATACATACACAAAATCAGAATACCATGGGCAGTACCCGTGAGTCAGGAGGAAGCTCTAATTACTATATGTACTTGAAAGCAATACATACACAAAATCAGAATACCCTTCGCCGTACCCGTGAATCAAGAGGAAGTTCTAATTACTATAAGTACTTGAAAGAGATACATACACAAAATCAGAATACCATGGGCAATACCCGTGAATCAAGAGGAAGTTCTAATTACTATAAGTACTTGAAAGAAATACATACACAAAATCAGAATACCATGTGCAGTACCCGTCAATCAAGAGGAAGTTCTAATTACTATACGTACTGAAAGAAATACATGCACAAAGTCAGAATACCATGGGCAGTACCCTTGAGTCAAGCGGAAGTTCTAATTACTATAAGTACTTGAAAGAAATACATACACAAAATCAGAATACCATGGTCAATACCCGTGAATCATGAGGAAGTTCTAATTACTATAGGGATTTTAAAGGAATACATACACATAATCAGAATACCATGTGTAGTACCCGTCAGTCACGAAGAAGTTCTAATTACTGTAGGGACTTATAAGAAATACATACACAAACTCAGAATACCATGGGCAGTACCCATCAGTCACGAGGAACTTCTAATTACTATAGGGACTTTAAATAAATACATACACAAAATCAGAATACCATGGTCAATACCCGTGAATCACGAGGAAGATCTAATTACTATAAGTACTTGAAAGAAATACATACACAAAATCAGAATAGCATGGGCAGTACCCGTCAATCAAGAGGAATTTCTAATTACTATAAGTACTTGAAAGAAATACATACACAAAATCAGAATACCATGGGCAGTAACCGTGAATCACGAGGAAATTCTAATTACTATAAGTACTTGAAAGAAATACATACACAAAATCAGAATACCATGGGCAGTACCCGTGAGTCACGAGGAAGTTCTAATTACTATATGTACATGAAAGCAATACATACACAAAATCAGAATACCATGCGCCGTACCCGTGAATCAAGAGGAAGTTCTAATTACTATAAGTACTTTAAAGAGATATATACAAAAAATCAGAATACCACGGGTATTACCCGAGAGTCACGAGGATGTTCTAATTAATATAAGTACTTGAAAGAAATACATACACAAAATCAGAATACCCTTCGCCGTACCCGTGAATCAAGTGGAAGTTCTAATTACTAAAAGTACTTGAAAGAAATACATACACAAAATCAGAATACCATGGGCAGTACCCGTGAATCAAGAGGAAGTTCTATTTACTATAAGTACTTGAAAGAAATACGTACTGAAAATCAGAATACCATGGGCAGTAGCCGTTAGTCAGAGGTAAGTTCTAATTATTATAAGTACTTGATAGAGATACATACACAAAATCAGAATACCATGGGCAGTACCGGTGAATCAAGAGGAAATTCTAATTACTATAAGTACTTGAAAGAAATACATACACAAAATCAGAATACCATGGGCAGTACCCGTGAGTCACGAGGAAGTTCTAATTACTATATGTACTTGAAAGCAATACATACACAAAATCAGAATGCCATGCGCCGTACCCGTGAATCAAGAGGAAGTTCTAATTACTATAAGTACTTTAAAGAGATATATACAAAAAATCAGAATACCACGGGCATTACCCGTGAGTCACGAGGATGTTCTAATTAATATAAGTACTTGAAAGAAATACATACACAAAATCAGAATACCCTTCGCCGTACCCGTGAATCAAGTGGAAGTTCTAATTACTATAAGTACTTGAAAGAAATACATACTTAAAATCAGAATACCATGGTCAATACCCGTGAATCAAGAGGAAGTTCTAATTACTATAAGTACTTGAAAGAAATACATGCACAATATCAGAATACCATAGACAGTACCCGTGAATCAACAGGAAGTTCTAATTACTATAAGTACTTTAAAGAGATACATACAAAAAATCAGAATACTATGGGCAATACCCTTGAGTCACGATGAAGTTCTAATTACTCTAAGTACTTGAAAGAGATACATACAAAAATCAGAATACCTTGGGCAGTACCTCTCAATCAAGTTGAAGTTCTAATTACTATAAGTACTTGAAAGAAATACATACACAATATCAGAATACCATCGGCAGTACCCGTGAATGAAGAGGAAGTTCTAATTACTATAATACTTGAAAGTAATACATACACAATATCAGAATACCATGGGCATTACCCGTAAATCAAGAGGAAGTTCTAATTACTATAATACTTGAAAGAAATACATACACAAAATCAGAATACCATGGTCAATACCCGTGAATCATGAGGAAGTTCTAATTACTATAGGGACTTTAAAGGAATACATACACATAATCAGAATACCATGTGTAGTACCCGTCAGTCACGAAGAAGTTCTAATTACTGTAGGGACTTAAAAGAAATACATACACAAACTCAGAATACCATGGGCAGTACCCATCAGTCACGAGGAACTTCTAATTACTATAGGAACTTTAAATAAATACATACACAAAATCAGAATGAGTCTGATTAAATTTATTTGACATTATGAGTGGCATGGAAATCTTACTACATTCAAGACATCCTGAGGGTCGGTGGTGCTAGAAAATCGTCTTGTTGGTGACGATTTCATATCTGCAGGTCTTAATTTCCTTTGCTTTTCTCTTAAGTGTCAAGAGGACAAAAGGAGAAGTTGAAAAACTGAACAACATTTAACAAACGGATATTTCTTCTGTTTAACTTTACGATAGTCATAATAGTTACATCAGACATCTCGCGCCGTGATTTGATCATTCAACAAATGAAGTCTATTAGCCTTTGGCCAAATCCCGAAAAAAATCGATTCATAGATGGCTTAGAGCAAATGTAATATATATATATATATATATATATATATATATATATATATACACACATGTGTGTGTGTGTGTGTGTGTGTGTGTATTGCTCTCGGGTGTAATGGACAAACACACGGAGAAAAAAACTAGTCCTCGCTGTAACTAACGCGAGAGAATTCACAAACGCACATGGTGCTGTCAACGGCCGTTAGAAAAGAATTCGCAATACTATGTCTTTTATTTTTCCATGTAATTTAGAGCCGTCATGGAATATTTCCTTGTTTACCAGAGATCTCAAAAAGGCAAATCACGTGTCCAATCTGTCTGACACCTTGTCATATCAAAGGATGGTGTCACTCTTGAATATAGAATAATCAATGGCATTGTGCACTATTTTAGTCTTTAAGTGACGTCTGTGATCGCAACACTTTTGGTCAATGATAACGTATCAAACTGGCGTGGGAATTAAAATACCACTTTCCGACAGATTGTGTATTCACACAGACAGAAACCTATAAATATATAGACGAATACGTGCAAATAAATACATTTATCTTTTTATCGATTGGTATGACAATAATTTTAAAATCACTGTCCACTCTTTCTGCTTATACCAGCCTATTTTCGAGAATATATATATATATATATATATATATATATATATATATATATATATATATATATATATATATATATATATATATATGTATGTATGTATGTATTATATTGAAAAACTTTCTGTGTATCGCATTTTGTCCTTAGGGACTTCATCGGATTGAAGTGATGTTTACGCTTTTTGTATGAAGAAGATAAGACGCTAAAAATTTAAAATTTATTTTCTTTTTAAAAATAAATTTTGGATATATAGTGTAGTCAATATCATTTAGTTTCAAGATTGTTATGTCTTTGTTTATACTCTTATTACTTTCAGATTTTCGTTAAATGTCATATATATATATATATATATATATATATATATATATATATATATATATAACCAACGGATAACTTGCCGAAACTCAAAACTCTGGTCAAGATTAAGTTCGAAGTAAAACGACAATACTGAAATCAAAAGTGAAAAAAGCCAAACTTAGCCAATCAGTAAAATAAAGTGCTGGAAGCCTAGATTTCCTAGACCGAGCAAAAGAAGCCTGACAACGTAAATCCTATGAAAGGATGGCTCTAGTCATAACCTAAGATTCACGCTTATACAATCTTATACAATCTTCAGACGTCTTGAACGGCACTATATATATATATATATATATATATATATATGGAAGTCAACAGGCTGTTTCATGCTAGACGCAATCGTCAAGCGATAAGTGTTCTTTTTTTTCTCTGCTATTTATATATACGGATCAGTAGGGCATTGTGGGTAGTCTATTATGCTGGTTATTTTGCCTAAAGTTGTTTATTTATTTATTTATTGCGGTTAATTTATTTTGATTGTTTTTATTTATTTTTATTTTTTATTTTTATTTTTATTTCTTATCTTATTTATTTATTTCTATTTTAATCCGTGTTTTATTAAGGTAGTAAAATTTTGTTTATATCGCTTATTTAATGGTTTTGTTTTGGTTTGGGAAGATAATTAAAGCTATTTATTCAATTTTAGGGTTCGTTGCTGTAGTTTATATGTAGTTGTATATTTGTACACGCTCTATCTCTGATATTGAGCACTTTCTCGTATAACTATAGCACACCTTACGACTTATATTTCTTTATAGATATATATATATATATATATGTGTGTGTGTGTGTGTGTGTGTGTGTGTTTGTCTGTGTGTGTGTGCATGTGTATGCGTGTGGTAAATATTCGTAGAGTTATAAAAAGTTAATATGTACAATACCTTCATTCATACATATTTATTCATACAATATTATTTAAAGTCCGTCGGTTCTTGATTCCACATGAAAACTTCGAAATATTACAAAATATTTCAATGAGTTTTTCAGTTTCTTATACTATACTAGCAGTAGGACCCGACGTTACCCGTGCTTGATTAAAAAATCGTACGACTCATACAGCAATCGCTATCACTCAACTTTTTGCCCTTCCTTGCCTTTAAAGGAGTGCCCTTTGCCGTGCTGATGTTGCTACATGCCTTACTTCTTGCCTACCCCACACTGCGAATTTTTTCTAAGCTCTATACTAAACATTAAATCTGTTATGAAAAAAGAACTAAACAAAATGAACACAAAACGATCAGCTTTAAAAAAGGACTCGTAATTGGAAAAACCGAATGAAAAAAGAATGTTAACAACAAATACTTTTTCCCATCCAATACATGTCTGCTGAATCAGAATCAGCGTTGAGTTTAAGCAAGCGAATGAGCCAATTGGAGTAAAGTGCCATGCAGATTTAAATTTTTCTCACTTGTGACGAATGCAGCTATCGATTTTTTGTTCATGATAGCATGATAGTTAACATTCGTATCAGTCAGCTGTTGGCTCTCACGCTGGCCAATAGAATCTTCCTGCCTATTTGTGGCAGCCAGCTATAGGCTCTCACTCTGACCAGTAGAAAATGGCCGCAAACTACATGAAAACTGCCGTAGAAGCATGCAAAAATCGATTATTTCCACTATCGATGGGAGTTGGGAAATGCAAAGTCGGTCTTGGCCTTCCCGCTAACTATTAAATTTTGGTGCCAATCCGTCGAAGATTTCGGCCGTGCATTCATTACAAACACGCACACATCCTGCCTTTTATAGATAGTGATAATTCTAATTTGAATATATTAAAAAAGAAGGCGTCATTTTCAAATAATGCCGCAAAGATTTTGGTTAAATTTTCACATTGCTTTGACTTTAGATGAAAACTTGAACATATTTCAATCAAATATCCCCTTTCCAAAATTATAGGCGATATGTATATTAAAGATATATAGAAAACAAAGAGTCAGTTTAAATGGTCGCCAGGAGGATATGTTACAATTATATATAAGTTTGATTAAAAAGAAACGGCAAGGTCTGTCTGTTTTGTGTTTTGTTGTATTTTTCCTATTTTCGGTTAAGATATTGAGTATTGTGCACGAAGTTGGGGATAAACTGTCCTCAGTTCATTTTTTGATATTGCTTTGTTCAAGTAAATTCAACTATCTCAGTCATTTTCAAGAACCAATGTGTTATTTATACATTAGAAGAAATTTATTTGTAAACATCTTAATATTCATTGGAAAGATAGAATTTTGAAATGGTCTACGGTAACATCATATATCAGTGTTATTCGAAAAGGTCTGCACCAAAAAATGTGATTTTTTAATATATATATGTGTGTGTGTGCGCGTGTGTGTGTTTGTATGTGTGGGTCTTTAGGCAGCATATCTTCATTCAAATCTATTTCGTTGAATAATACAGTGATATTATGTCTAATTATTTTTATAGTGATCCTTTCCAGTTCTCTAATCGGTTTTTCATATTAAGATAATAATCTTGAAGGAGGTCGAAAATAGTGGGGTAGGAAAGAACTACAGCACCTTCCTTGATGAATTTCATCTTAATATCAAGAATCTGTATAACAATAAATATACATAATATGCCTATATTATTCAACGAAATATTACAACGCGAGTGTGCCCCAACGCTTTATCCTGGTTCCTACGCTTTATCTGGTCTTCATCAATGATCTCCCTGATGTAATCAGTTCCCTAGTAGGCATTTGTGCTGATGACACTACCATTTAACAGTAAATCAGTCAGAGATGAGTAAGTTAACCTGGCCGCTGCTCTTGAAAAGGACCTCAAATCTGTGGTTTACTGGGGCAGGAAATGACTCGTAAATTTTAATGCTTCCAAACTGCTTTCATTTAATCACCATAGAGAAACCTTCCTATCCGCTATCAATATGGCTAATGCTAAACTCATGGAGAGCAACACACTTTCTTGGCCTCGCGTTTTGAGCTTAATTGAAGTGGAACGACTACACCGAATCAATAGCTGCATCTACTGCAAGGAAAGCTGGGTCACTGTTTCGTACCAGAGGATTTTTCAGTCATAGTCCGTCTTACACATTTACAAATCTACCATTCGTCCGTCTATTGAATATATATATATATATATATATATATATATATATATATATATATATATATATATATATATACACACTAATCTAACTTGAGTTTACCCTTGATAATTTTTTAAATTGGGCCAAAATGTAGTCCACTTGTACTGTAAATAAGAGAAAATTATTATACATGATTTAAAAATAAGGTCAGATGATTTTTATTAGAAATGTTATCATGACAAAAAGAAAAAAAAGCATTTTATGATTAAATTTTACTCTCGTCAAGACATCCTCCTTTAGCTTTGATTACGGCCACACGAATTTTTTGTCATTTTTCGAAAGGTTTCTGTTTGATAATTGATTCCATTATTTTTTTCAATGATTCTAAGAGCTCATTTTTAATTTTTTCATCTCTATCCCGGGCCTTACCTTATCAAATGTTTTTTTGCGTAATCAATGAAGCATAAATATTTATCCTTCTGCATTACTCTATCCGACAACATTCTACCCATGAATATAGAATTTATTTTTTCAGTGTCTTTGACAAAACAATCTGATACGAATTATTAAAGAATATTTCTTTTTCGCCATCTTAGCAGCAGCTATATATACTTCTATATAGAAGTTAATTTTTTGCTTAAAGTTTTTCTAGTCTTGGAGGCCCTGTAGCTCTATATTTCTGTTTACCATCAAGTGTAATTGCCTATCTTATATCGATAAGATAGTGTCCGCCGATAACAAACCCTAGGATGATCTGCATGTACTTCAGGATTTACAAAATGTAAAGATTGTATAAATCCGGCGAGAAGACACACCCTTGTCTTACGCCCCTTTCTATATTTGTGTATTATATAATTTATTTTCAATTCTTATGTTATTGGTTCTGGATTCTCCTAATATCCTCTTCAAACAAAAAAGAAGTTGTTTTTTTTTCAAGCACGTCACACACGTCTTTATCAAATGCTTTTAAATAATTTATAAAACATAAGTATACATCCTCCTGCATATGTATTAGTTTCTCCAAAAATATTTTAATTATAAATACAGCATTTATTTTAGCAGTGTCTTTGACAACACCTAATTCGAGTGTTAATAATGTGTTCAGTATTTGCCTAACGTTTCTAAGTATCTATACTTTTCTATTTGTGTCGACTGTCAATTTAGTGTCCTCTGTGTAATTTATATCGGTAAGATTGTGCTCACCGATAACAAATCCTGATAAGATCTCTAACTCGGTTAGGATAGACTCATTGTAAAGATTCTATAAATCCGGCGTCAAAACACACTCTTATCTTTCGCCACATTCTATATTTGAGTATTACATAATTCATTTTCTATTCTTATGCTGTCGCTTCTGGATTTTTCTAACATCTTCCTCAAATAAAAAAAGTTTTTTCAAGCACGTCACACACGTCTTTCTCAAATGCTTTTGCATAATTTATAAAACGTAAGTATGCATCCTTCTGCATACGTATTGCTTTCACCAAATTCTAATCATAAATATCGCATTTCTTGTTCCGGTGTCTTTGACAAAACCAGACTTCTCTTTTCCTATTTCCGGTCTAACTGTACTTCGCTTTTAATTCATCGGAATTCGGATTATCCGGTTTGGTATATGATTCATTAAGTTTATTGACCGATTTACACCTGATTGATCGATTACAGGGTGTCCCGGCAAAACTGATATAATTTCACATATGTATATCTGAGTGTGTCCATGAATCAGGCAAAGAAAATTAAACAGGCTTCATGATGAACAATAAAAGATTTAATCAAAATTCGAACAAGATATGAAGAGGGGTCTAAATTTTATAACCGATTTCACAAAGCTTCACAAATGTTCAATATGTGCACCGCGTGTGACACGGCACATGTCAAGTTGCCAGTCCAGCTCCTGCCAAACACATTGTAGCATGTCTTATGTAACATTCTCCAGCGTCTCAGTGGTTCTCTGCTTAAGTTCCTCTAGGCTTGTAGGAAGAGTGCGATTATAGAAATGTCCTTTGATATAGCCCCATAAGATAAAGTGATAAGGTGAACTTGGTGGCCATTTCAACAGCACATTGTCGTTATCACTGGCAAACTTGGTCGATCTTCCTGATAGATTTTTATTGAAACAAGTCCGCACAATAAGCTTAGTTAGTTTTTTTTACATTTTGTTAAAATTAAATTTGAGGTCAATTTTAGATCGAAGATTGGGCATGTTATTATATATGTATATGTATGTATGTATATAAGTTTTATTTAAGGTACAAAATTTAATGATAGCTAGGAATAAGCAACATCTGTATGACATTTTAAAAAGCTAAAAAACAACCGGTTTCATCCCAGCATTATCAAGTTTATTCCTGGAATATAAAAAGCGTGTAAATTTAATTAATATTAATGATAACGAATGGGGGGGTATATGAATTTCAAAAAGTCCAATATCACTCAGACCCAGTAATCATTGCCTATGTTTACAGAGGGAAGGCCCACGGGATCTCACATACAAGGACTCTAGAACCTTGAAGTGATATGAGGAGAGGTGCGTAGATAAAATCGAAAAACGGTCACCACTAAAATCAAGAACGCAATTCCTGCTATTTATTACATACACTGTAATAGAAAAGGCAAAAGTATTGGTTAGTTGGCTTTTCCTGGCATCCGGATTCAAAATCCTGTGTGTGTGTGTGTGTGTGTGCTTTAAATTTGCAAATATGTTATCCCATATTCGGATCAAATATACAGAAAAATTGTTCCTTTTTTCATCCAGTAGAAATCTCAAGAGCCATTCCAGCTAGAGTCTTACTAAATGATGTTGTATGGATGCAGAAGGGCAAATATTTTCAGATTATGAAGACATGTATGAGAGGTAACTGTTGACTCGTTAATAATCTATTAGGTCGGTGCAATAATAATGACGTAATAATGTCGTTTTTGACGTATTTTTAACGTCAAAAAACGACATTATTACGTCATTATTTTTGCACCAACCTAATACGTATTTGAGTTGATGCATCTTTTATTATTTATTTATTAAACAGTATATTTATTTAATTTCGTCTTCTGTCGGCAATAAAAAAATCTCGAATAGTCAGGTCGGAAGACGAAAATAAATAAATATCCTTTTTAATAAATAAAAGGTACGTCAACCTCAATGTGAGTATCCACTAAAAAAAAATAACGTTTAAAGTGTAAATCTATACAGGATGTTTCCAAAAAATGACATCATTCAAAAGCTGAATATATGAGTAATTACATTTCCCAAGCAAACAAAATTAAATAGGCTTATTGTTGAATAGTAAAAGATATATTATTCAAAATTCGAACAAGTTATTCAAATGGATGTAGATTTTATAACCAATTTCACAAAGCTTCACAAATGTTCAATATGCGCAACATCTGTGACACGACAGACGTCAAGGTAGTCCAGCACCTGGCAAACACGTTGTAGCATGTCTTGCGTAGCATTCTCCAGCGTCCCAATGATTCTCCTTTTAAGTTCCTCTAGAATTGTAGGAAGAATTGATTACAGACATGTCTTTTCACATAGCCCCATAGGAAAAATCACAAAGTCATGTAAACATGGTGGCCATTGTATGTACGTATCTACACAAGAAAATTATATAAAAACCTTAATGGCTGTACCTTCTCAGTCGTTTTTAACGAAACATTTATAAAAGAGGGACCGCTGTGCAAATTTTATATATATATATATATATATATATATATGTGTGTGTGTGTGTGTGTGTGTGTGTGTGTGTAAAGAAAGGGGATGGATATTTATTCATTAATTCAACAGATGTTTATAACTTAAGGGTTATTTTTAGAGAATACTCGTATTTGAGTAGACGATGTGTTTATTTATTAAGCAGTATAATTATTTATTTTCGTCCACCCTCCTGAATATTTTATTAGAGAAAAGTATGCGCTCTCCGGTAGGATTCGAACCTGTGTTCCGCTAGAAGAAACCATCATTAAATATGACGGGCTGTGAACTCTCGGCTACAGAATGCTTCGATGACCAAAAGTGCTGGAGACGACCATTTTATCCCATCGAAAACATATTGCTCATGTTTTATCACTGAGAAAAGTACAGATATGTCAGAGGTAGTCCCTAATTGATACGTCATGTTGGGATAAGTGTTAGCGTTTGGTAATCTGAGGGGGAACTAAAAGCCGTTATCTCTCTCTTCATCTACAAGGTAGAATAATCAAACAAAATTCTCAGTTGCGCTGTTTCTGATTAATCACTTTTTTTCCAGATCAGGAATAAGATTATGGAAAAGGGATTTATACAAACAGAAAAATGGGTTTCATCAAAAGAAGATATCTTAATCCTTTTCTCTGGGAAGTCTCCAGATTTACCGGATAAGAAAGATTTAGATTTATTTCTCGGGGATTTTTTTCATTTTGGTGGCAAATAATTACAACCGATTAGAAGATTTATAGAAACTTTTAAGATTACATAATTCACATAATTATAAAAGAAACAAGAAATAAGAGAAAGAAAAATAGTACCTTCCAGAACAAAAGAAAGAAAGAAAGAAAGAAAGAAAGAAAGAAAGAAAGAAAGAAAGAAAGAAAGAAATGAACAAACAAACAAACAAAAATTACGGAAAAAAAGGAACGGCATATCAAAAGAAAAAGAAAGAAATATAGCACAATAAAAGAAAGAAAGAAATACGACAGAGCAAAAGAAAGAAAGAAACAAACAAAAAATTAAACAAATAATCCAGGACAAAAGGAGAAAAACATAAAAGAGAAAGAAATTCTGCAGAGTAAAAAAGACAAATGGAAAAAACCTTGGAGAGCAAAAGAAAAGAAAAAGAAATAATACAGAGGAAAAGATAGATAGATAGATAGATAGATAGATAGATAGTATATTATCTATCTATCTTAGTATATTATCTATCTTAGATAGATAGATAGATAGATAGATAGATAGATAGATAACCAGACTGAGATAGATAGATAGATAGATAGACAGATAGATAGATAGATAGATAGATAGATAGTATATTATATATCTATCTAAGATAGATAGATAGATAGATAGTATATTATATATCTATCTAAGATAGATAGATAGATAGATAGATAGATAGATAGATAGATAGATAGATAGATAGATAGGCATAGAACTATATTAGCGACATTGTGACTATTTAAAAATAATAAAATGCAACAAAAGAAATGAAACCGGAAACGGAAACAGAAAAATCTAAAACTATCGAATTTACCAGGTTGTCTAGGATGAAATAAAGGCGGGAAATTATAGAGAAGAAGATGAGCAAAGAGAGAAAGAAGAGAAGAAAATCATAAAAGAAAAAGAATGAACGGTGTAGGGAGAGCATAAAGAGAGAAACGAAAAACTGAGAGGGGCAAAATAAATAAATAAATACATAAACGAATAAAAAAAAAGTAAAGATGCCATGAAAAATAACAAAGAAAGTATTCTCAATTAAAGAACATATTAAAAGAGAAATGATATAAAAATTTTCTATGTGCCGTATACCTTCAGGACGTTGGCGATCATGGCTCGCCACGATTTCCTTTCTTTTGTAGTTCTTATCTCTCTTAAAACTTATTCCGCCATCCATTTACGCAAGCTAAGTAGAAAAAGCGTTGATTTCTACTGTCATTCTTGACTTTAATTTGTCCTGTGAGTATCAAATTTTCCAAGCCGTCTTTCCACCTTATATGACCTAGAAATGTTCAACTGTCTCTCCATGATGTTAAGTATAAGTATACTTTTTGTTCCCATTTTCTCTCAAAGTTCGTAAGTGGTCACAAGTTCGGTTCATTGTATTCTAAGCAATTCTTCTATAGAAACATATTTGTATCCCTTCATGTTTCGTTTCCATCTTTGAAGAGATCGCCCAGCATTTACTGTCATAAAGGAGAACTGACATTACGTAACATTTAAGTACTCTTTACTTTATTTATGACGTTTTTTTTCTGTTTCTTGCTTACCTTTTGGAAGGCATCTTTCGCTATCCCAGTACACCTTCTGATTTTAGTATAATACTTTCCGTCCGCCGTTAAAACACTTTCCATATTACTTACATTATTTACATTATTCGGACTGTTATCATCATCTTCATTGCCAGATTCACAACGTTGTACGCCCCGGCCTTCTTCAGGTGATTGGAATTTCGAAACGAACCCTTTATTTCGTCCACTGCAGTAGATTGTTCTAGCTCCACGTGCCATGCCTCTTACGGGTGTGTCACTTGTTTGCCTTTAACTCAACTCTCCAATTTTTTTGGTTCACTACTGCTGTAGTCTGGTATTGATCTCTTAACTCTTTGGGTTTACTTTATTCGGACTATTGTCCTCATCTTTGTCGCCATATTTATTACACCGTTTCGGCCTTCTTCAGGTAGTTGGAATGTCGACTAAACCCTTTATTTCGCTCACTGGGGTAGACTGTTCTTCAAGGACACATGGTACATTGGTTAAATGCGTTGCTTAGATCCAGTGACAGAACCCGAAGAGTGTGAGTTCAATACCTGGTTAAGGCAGCGGAGAACTTGGAGAGGAGAATTAACAAGAAATAACAGATAACTGACATCCATCAGACATGGCACGTGGAACTAGAACTGTCTACCCAAGTGAGCGAAATAAAGGGTTCAGTTCGACATTCCAATCACCTGAAGAAGGCCAGAGCCGAAACATTGTAATAAATATGGCGACAAAGATGAGGACAACAGTCCGAATAATGTAAATTGTGTACATACTACCTCATCTCAGAAATATAGAGAGATATCTTTGGGTTTAGCCACTGGATCTAGCCAACACCTTTATCCACTTGCCATGTGTTCTTCAGAAATCCCAATCGCCTGAAGAAGACCGGGGCGTAAAACGGCCGAAACGTTGTTAATATGGCAAGGAAGATGAGGATAACATCCGAATAATGTAAATAATGTAAGTAATCATAATACCTCATCTCAGAAATATAGACAGACACTTTCCAGATATTTCTTTTTGCTTTTCTTCACTGTAGTTTCCATTATGTATCTGATATCAACAATGTGCCATCTTATGCTGTTAAGATTGCGGCTGCCCATATTGAATCCTGGTTGAACGTCTAATTCTATTTTTTAAGCTTTTCACCCCCAAACAATGTGGGAGTACCTCTAGCACGCAAGGGGCTACAGAGAGTGGGAGCAAGAGTAAAGAGGAAAGGATGAAGAAAAGGACTGGGAATTAGATCAAGGCATCTAAAGATGTCGACTGACATTGCATTTGAATATTTAAAGATTATAGCTATCAGGGAAAGCAAATAAGATGAAGGGAGTTCCACAGTCGGGAAGTGCGAGATATGAAGCTATTGGAGTAGAAGAGACAGCTACATTTAAACGTTTCGACGGTGAAAAGGTGTGACTGAGAGGCCAAACTAGTAGCACGTTTAAATTCATGTAGTTTGGGAACTAACGAATGCAGCTCGTCGGAGCAGTTACCGTGAAAGTATTTGTAGAAAAGACAGAGGGAAGCGACGGCACGTCTGTGAGAAAGTCACTGTAGACGAGATGCCAGATCAGGGCCAATCACATTGCATGACATCGGCAGAAACAAACACCAGCTGATATGTTTAGAGAGAGAATGCAAAGATTATGGAAACGGATTTGTTGTCAAAAGCAAATGGAGGAATAATGTACATCGATGTTGGAAAGTATTAGACCGTGTGTTTGTAATACAGTACCCTGGTCAAGAAAAAAGATACGAATGTCAACAAACAGTATGGATCCAGAATGTCCACCTAACAGAGCTATGGAGATTTACTTTGAAAACACAGACTTCAAAAAGTTCAGAAGGAATCCAAGAAGTACCATAGTTACAACGCTTAACCGAGACATTCAAAGAACAATGCAGAAAGATCCCCTTTTTCCTTTTCAGAAGTTTACAATCAAAGAAGATCTCTAATGAATCCGCAAACTCGCAGAGGACAGAGAAGTCTGGCAAAATATTTTCGTATCAGTAAACAATGTCACTGAAGATGAGAGAACATGTTAATTCATGACCTCAAATTGAAACAGTTTTGATTATAATAATGATGAAGATATTCTACTAAAACAACAGTCGCTTATTTACGGAATACACCCATCGGCTCATTTCTTTCATCGATTCATCGTCTTCGGGTCATTTTAAAAGGAAGAAGGTGCCTTATCCCGTGAATGCCAATACTGCGGCAGCAACTTTTGTTATTGCTCTAAGCGTGACTCTTGTCGCGCTCAGGCTATTTACTTTCTTGCCCATATGAACACCTACGGGCTGCCAGCATAAAAATACAACTTTCTGTCGCAACATACCTTCGTGGGATGGCCAGGTAAATATAAAGCGACTCATTTATTTCTGTTTTTTAAATCTTTTTTTTACAAATTTCAAGCTATTTTGCTGCTTCATGATACATTTTGAAATCCCAATGCAACCAGATGGAATATTTCTGAAGTATATCTGTAGTCTCGAATGTATATAGCGTCAGATAACTTCACCGTGTGTATGGTATATCCTAAAAGTTATCGATGCTGGTAGAAATGGTAAATCGTTCTGTCCACGTTTGTTGCATCCATTTTCGCTCAAATGCACTTGCAAAATTCACAACATTATATTCTTTTCTATTAATGGTAATGCAAATGGTAATACTATCCGTTTCTTTATAAGGAAACATTCGGCGGTAATTGACCGAGCAGCCATTGCTGCTTTCGATTGAAATTTATAAAATCTTTTTCTTAATGCATTTTTCAAGAAAACATGTGTCTCAAGACCCCTTAGCTCTTATCACTCATTTGAATATTATTTATGGCTAACTTCCTAACCTTGTGTTTGCAGTAGTGTGGAATACCAACATCTTGATTATGTCATCATTTTACCGTTTGAGTATATCGGCCTTAGTTTTTGTGATTGTTCAAAGTTATCTGTTAGTTTTGCTTGTGATTCTGTAGCGCCAAGTCACAAGTTTCGAAGAAGGATGTGCCTCACTAAGATCCACAGGTTTCATTCGCTCCAAACCATTTTAATCATTGATATGAGAAAGCGGCTGTATACATCTCACAGAAGATATTTCTGAACTAATTTATTGCCATTTCGGGCATCCATATGAAAGTCTCGATCAGACTAAGCTATTTAACAACATGACTCGAATTTTAAGGTTAATTTGTATTTTGTATCAATTGGCCGTGTTAGGTGAAACCACCTCTACGGCAGCCTATTCTGTGTTCAATTACTTTATCTCCTATACTAAGTTTTTTATAACTAAGCATAGACAAATATATGTGAAGTGTTTATGAGTTAAATAGCAAAGTAGATTGTTATCTTTATATTTGGATAACATTTAGTCTAGAAGATGGCTTTTTTATGCAAAATTTCCCCTCAGGATGAAGGCGATTTCAACTGTCCCTAATTTTTTGCCCATTTTTGTTCTAAGTTTGTCTCATTACTCACTATGAAAAAAGTAGTGAGAAACCACTTTACTATTTGTCTAAAGAATTCATGTTGATTCAAAGATAATAATAAAACTGAATGTGTAAAGTGCTAAATCTTGCACAGAGTGTAAACTTTGAGCCCTTGCAGTCTATCTGCAATTCCACAGTTGCACCAAACACTGAATGAAACACCAGACAATTTTATTCAGGTTTCTTTTATTCGCTTTACTTGAATAGGGGAATAAAATTAAGCGTTATTTCTTTGGAGAAACGAGAGAAATAAAGATGTAGAGAGAATTTTTGCTGAGAATTTGACCCAGGTACCTATCATCTCTCCGTGACGTATCTCACTCTATTTAAACCACGGAATGCCGAGGAATCTGATAACATAATTTTCACCGTTTTTCGATCCCATATAAAAAAAAGTTTAATATCTGCCTCTATCAGGATTCATTTCGGTTTGCCAAACTTCTTACCATTAACGTAAGGTTCACCATTTTTTTGTTTCGACTACGTATTCTGTACATACGCAGATTTTGCTAGTGTTTATACGTGACCAGAGAATTAAACTTTGTCCGTGTTTTTACATGAGAATAAAAACAATTTTGCTCATGTTTATACGTGACCTCAGAAGGATGTTCTGGCCATTTTATATATGAGTATATTCGCAAATATTGATCGGGATTATATTGTGTCCGAAGCCAAACTTTTTTTCCTATTTACATGTAAGTCCTTAGGTATATAATGGTCGTTTATATACGTGAGCACAAAAACAAATAAGAATCATTTTTATACGTGGATCAATAGGTAAACATTGGTCGTTTCTATATATAGGTCAATATACAAACGTTGCTCGTGTTGATATGTGTGTACGCAGACAAACATTGCAAGTGTTTATATGTGAATCCGGGTTGACGTTGAAACATTGCTTCTCGGACGATTTCCAAAGTTAGGCAACGTCGACTCTTGTCAGTACCTAACTGGGTGACCACCTGAAAATTTGGGGTTTCTTTAAGCTTAGATGTGCAACAAAGTATAATGGATAACGTCTTGAAATTGGAAATCGGAGAGCAGAGTTCAAGTTCTAATCGGGTTCGTTATATTCGCGTAAATATATGCGTAAATAGTCTTGGGAAAGGCATGAATCCACCTTTTCTACCCAAACTGGCAGTTAATTAGGAGAACTTTTATCAGTAAATGCAAAATCACTCATTATATTTGGGTCCATATGTAATTATTTGTTATGTTTAAATTTTGGTCGTGTTTATATGTGAGCCAATAGGGAATATCATATCTAGTAGACTCGGACTTAGTAAATAACTACTTTGTGACAATAGGTACATCAGGCTTATTTTAGAACCACCTGTAAAAAAAATATTATTCGGTTTATCTTATTACAAGGGAAAGCGAAATAAGTTATAAGCTATGTCTACAGCAGTCGGCATAATAATTTTCCAAGCGTAGCTTAGATGTGGCACAAGGCCGAAAGTATGGGGCACCCAGTGAAGATCGAACTCACTACTGAGTCATAAATGTTCCAGCGAGACAAGCTTGCTAAACATTATACTGCCTCGAAGTGCCCTATTCATTTTCTAAGCGTAGATGTAGCACGAAGCCGAAAGGATGGGGTACCTAGTGAGGATCGAACTGACTTTTCAGTCGTAATTGATCTAGAGAGACAAGGTTGCTAACCATTACACCACGCCAAGGATCCCCAAGGCAATAGACATATATTTGCTTCCACATTGCCTAGAAGGAATGTTTCTTCAAAGTCAGAAATTTATCGGAGGGTTCAGTTGTTTTAATAAAGATTATTTTTTTCCTCTCGTAAATCGAGGATATTTATGACACAGGTATTACCCCTTCCTATGATTTTTCTCGCACTTCTTACATCGAAAATGGCAGATTTTTCGAACTGACAAAAATCCACCGTATTGGGTATCCCAGGATGACAGAGATTATCATCAAATGTCACAAACGTACAGAATATCTACCTTTTTTTTCTATAATCTTTTAAAGTCTCGCCGTGGTGTCACGTCTCCTTTACTCAATTGGGGTATTCGAAATTCTCTTGTAATTTACATGTCTGTAAAATCCACTAAATAGATTTATGCGATTTTCATAACAAGATACAAGGTTGCCCAGAAAATCCCGACTCATTTAGGAAGCGGAAAGGAAACAACAAAATCTTGATCGCTGTTTGGTGGAATTTCTAAGGAGTACTCCATTTCGAGAGTTTTTCACATGGTCACATCCTCAACACTCACCTGTATTAGCAGTAGCTAGACCGAGTGTACGAAGACTAAAGAATGAGTATCCTGCTTTTGTCAATGGAGTTTAGGCTTTGTTTTACCAAGACAATGCGAATCTTGATTAAGGTGACGTTCAAACATGTAGACAGTGTTGAGATTCTTCCACATCCACCATTGAGTCCCAATGCTGCTCCGGGTGACTATGACCTATTCTGCTCATTGTCACACATCATCTGCGACCAGCGATTTCAACACTTTTGATGAAGTGAAGGAAGCATGTTTACAAGCTAGCGGAGTGGTATCTAGGACAGATTCGGATGCTGGCAGATCACTGGCAGAAGGTCGCCGAGAATGATGAAGTTTATTTTGAAGAATATATGTTCGCGTTGCTCCATAAAATGTGTTGTTTTCTTTCTACATCCTAAGTAACTCGGGACTTTCTGGCCCAAATAATAATACTAATAATGCTAATTCTGACGAGTGTGCTAATTGGTTAACGGGTATTTTCTTAGACCCGGTCAAACTAGACCCATTAAATCTATGACTGTATCTAAGATCGATAATATCAGTGACTTTTTCCATGCTAACAGTGAGCTTCATAGTAAATGTACGCGCCATTTTATACTCTCTTTAAGCAGCAGCTGTAAAGACAGAAGACTGTCGATTAGCATTCTATCTTCAGGCCTGTTTGAAATAGTTTCGTCCTCAACCAAAGTGATAAAGCCAGTAATATGAAGTTTTTCCAAGTGTGGAGGAAAACGGAAAAAAAACTATTACTGAGGAGAAAGGACAATACAAGAAACAGAATTCAAGGAGATGACGATTGAGGTTGAATATAAATTTTTGAACATCTAAATTATCAGGAAATAAGATGCTGAAAAAGTTTTCCATATACAAGTCAGTGAAGAAATTATAATAGATTTTACATTACATTTAGTAAATTTAAAATCAAAATTATGAGACCTAACTGTTAGACATTTTCATGACGGTCGTCTTCGACTATAGAATCCAAAGGTTGGCAGTGAATATTTCGGAGACATTAGGAAAGCGTAGTTCAGGTTCGCAGTGGATATCTTAGCAGAGCGTAGTTCTTCCTTCTATCATCTTCGCCTGTCAAGTTAGCACTGGTCCTTCCGGTAGGGTAAACAAAGATGGCCGCCTTTATACACGACGAATACAATGTTCTGCGGCTTCTGATTCGTTAAGTTTCTATTGGTAGAATATAAAGGAAGTTGAGCCATTTGGATTGTCTCACTAGTTATATATAGTATGCACAAAAAACCGTAACACTAACTACCAATCTAGTACAGTGCTAAAGTGTATGAGGTTCCGGTATCAAAGAGTGCCAAACTAGTAACAAACTTAAATTCATGTAGTCGAGGCACCAGGAAAAATTCTCGTCAGAGTAGTTGCCATGAAAATATTTGTGAAAACAACAGAGAGAAATTACATCACGCCAGTGAGAATATGACTGGAACCGAAATACCAACCAAGATCAATTACATTGCAGATCCTTCTTTGGATTTTGTTGAGGACCTCTAGATGAACAGGAAAAGTACAAGATATAGCAACCGTACTCAATACACGGACGAATGGTAAATTTCTATATATGTAAGATGGACTCTGATAAGAAAAAACTTCTGGAACGACACAGTAAACTAACTTTCCTTGCAGTAGATGCAGCTGTTGATTCAATAAAGTTGTTCGACCTCAAGTCAGTTGAAAATGTGAGACCAAGAAGGCTTAGTGAGACGCGCTCACGCAGTCGAATATCAACCATGCTGATACGGTATATGTTATCGCTTCCTCTTTAATTTGTAATTTCAACTAATTTACGATCTTTTACTATTCAATGCTCTTAAAGAACTAACCTTTGTTTCCTGATGTCTGTCGAGATCTGGCAATTAGGTTGAGTCTGGTGTATATCTTGATTTTTTTCATTCAAAAATACTTCGTCGCAATAGAACGAGTAAAGATGTTCTCGATACCAAACAGTTGTCATTGTTTTCGTAATTTCAATTTAAAACAATCAATTAATTGGTTCAGAAACAATTGATTATTACTCATTATAATTAACCAATAGCTGGCGGGCTCGATATATAGCTATACTTTTCCCAAGAGTATTTGTGCGTAAATGAATATAAAGAAACCAACGGGAATTGGAACTCAGTTCTCTGATTAACAAATTCTGAACCATTATTACTAGTTTTATATGGACAGACAGAATGACGAGTAGTAGTAGTAGTAGTAGTAGTAGTAGTTGGAGTTGGAGTTTCGTAACGACAAGCCGATATCGAATTCTAGTGGAGTTAGATTTACCATCGCGCAAATACCTTTGGTTAAGTTATGAATCATTACCTTCTTCTCTTTCCCAGTAGACTGAGCTTTTCAGCCTTGACTGTCCACCCGTCTAGTAGAAGCATAATTCTGAATTCAAGACACGTTAAGACAAAGTGCTAGCAACTCCATCCTGTAAAACCCTTTGGCTACTGAAAGCACGCCTGCCAATAGTTGAGAGTTCTTGCTGCATACTCAACAGTTGGGCTCGCTCGAACTTGCTTGAATCAGATAGTGAGGTCATGGCTAGACTAGCTTAATGTTATATAGTCTGAGAGATAATGACAAATGCATAGATATGTATCTGCTATAAAGGCAAATGTAAATGCAGTCTAATCCAAAAGGAGAGCATCGCGCATTTTACTCATATTAAAGAAAGCTCTGTTCAGAGCTATGATTGCCTAAATTTTGGAAGAATATGATAGTGAAGAAGAAAGACAATATTTAATTGCAACAACAACATTCACACGTGCGTCCTCAGTTTATATACAAACAAATATTTACAGTTAAAATATATCGGACTCATACACATTTTAATGTTGGCCAATCGCTAACTATCCTTCTTATCTGCATAACCACCACTTGAATCTGCATCCTACTAGTTTTATATCGCACATTCCATTCAGTGACTCTCTACCAGGAGTGGCCCACGTGCCTTGTATTGGGTGGAATTTAGTTAAATGACTATTGTAATTCCCCATGTATAATACGCCTTCATCCATAAGAAATTTGTGCTGAAAGAGTGGGAAAAGGCTTCTACTCACACATAATACGCAACTCTTTTGGTAACCAAAACCTATAAATTGTACCTCTACCATTTCCTTCCTCTTATTAAAAAATGGTTTTAAAGATAGAATAATATTATTCTAATTTAGTTTTATGATAATTGTTATTTTATTTTACATTTGTAAATATTTTTCTGTACATATGATTGTATTTGACATCCTTATGGGGTCGCAACCGGCTAATATCAAATTGCCGTGTTTGTGGTGAGTAGTCATTTTGCAAATGAAATCGACCTATGAAACAGGAATTTTTTAAAGATTTTTTTGTATTTGTGCATAATACGCACCTGTAATTTTGCTTAATATTTTTTTTAGAAAAAATGCGCATTATATATGGGGAATTATGGTAAATAAACGGAAATATGACGATGACGATGTTATTTAGTAATTAGTATTATGTGTTACTTTTTACAATGGAAGGAGGAGAAAAACACTCCTTCTTAAAATCATTTCACCATCTAAGGAGCAATGGTTATTACTCAGTGGTAGAAAATCAAAGAAAGAGAATACTTTAAGGAGAGAAAACAATAAAAGAACAGTAACTAAAAAGGCGGAAAATGACAATTGATATTGTATTTAAATTCTTGAACATAAAAGTTGGGTGGAAATCAAAAATACGGAAAAGTGTTGCCACAAACAGGAAATATGTGTGTTGTAACCTAGAAAGGATTACTGAATGAGGAATAATCAAAAACAGAGGTGAGAAATGAAATGGTAATCTTTATAACATCAACAAAATACAATACTCGCCAGCGGCCTGAAGTAGGTAAACCACTGCTAGTGGTGAACTACTTAGGATATTATGATATTTACCCGCCTCCCTACGAGGTAGGATGTGGTACAAGGCCAATTTTAATGTCGGAAATCCGAGCTCGGGGGCTCGGATAAAAATCACCCGTAGACCCCGCATACGCGGGATCGGGTATGTGTCTATATCTCTGGACGAGACTCTGCCTTTCGGCAAAGCCTTGTCCGGGTTCTTCTCTGCCCAAAGGCAGAGAGTTCGACACCGCAAGAGTTTCCCCACACAGACAGCTCAATTACCCAACGTACAATAGTTCCCAACTTATTTATGAGGACTGGGATTGTTATGGGGTCCACCACTTTTTCATACAAGTGGACTTGCCCAGTGTGTACTTGTACTGCTGCCGGTGAATACCCAAAGTGACAGAGATACACTGATACAGTGAGAGTGGGAGGTAACCGCTTTGTAGGAGTCACAATTGCGAGCACGTAGACTCAGAAGGAAGTCCTACTTCGATACTGAATTTCCCAGACTGTATATATATATATATATATATATATATATATATATATATATATATATTATTATTATTATTATTATTGCTACTAACCGCATTTCTGAATCTATTAACCGTATTACCAACTGTATTATTGCGTCAATACATTTATTTGTTATATTTCATTCCTGCGTTTGTCATTCATTTGAGACCGGATTTCATCTCTGAATCCACAACAAATTGGCGACGAAGATTCGAACTCACACGGGAAGAATAAACAACAAAAATTTTCCCTCGTCGTCCACAGCGAATTGACGACGAGCGGTTCGAACTCACACGAGAAGAATAAATAGAAAAATCCTCTCCTCGTCCACAACAAATTGAAGTCGAGCGATTTGAATTTACACAGGAAGAACAAACAACATTTTTTTCCTTCGTCGTCCACAACAAATTAGTGACAAAGAATTACAAGGAGTAAAAATACGTAAAATTGAGTTATCATGGAAGATTTTAAAAATATTTTGGTAGAACTGATAAAATACCAAAATGATCAACAATTACAAGTACAAGAAAGAATGGAAAAAAAATGACAAAAGCAATTAATACAAACGCCAAAGGAAAACTCAAGAAAGACAAATAGAGCTCCAGGAACTAATATTGAAAGTAGCGTGTAACAAGCAATTAGATATTGAAAAACAGGGAACTTTTTCGCAAGACGCAGTGTTGAATACCATAGAGATTTTCAAATATTCTCGAGATGAGGATAAAAATTTCGGGGATTACTTCAGAAAACATAAAGACATCTTTAACATCGACTGTCAAAGCTGGACAGAAGCAAAAAAGCTACGTCTATTGCTTAGAAAATTAGGAACTGAAGAATATACAAAGTTCGTGGATTATATCTTGCCAAAAAAGACGAAAGAATTAACATTTGACGAAGCAAATACATGCCTTAAAGAACTCCTCATCCCGAAAACATCACTCTTCCATAGGAGTTGGAAATGCCTTAACCTGGTAAAGGGCGATAATGAGGATTATTCTACGTTTGCCGCAATCGTAAATAAACATTGCGACGACTTCAAACTAGCGAAATTAACCCCGGACAATTTCAAATGCCTCATCTTTGTTCAAGAGTTAGTTTCAACAAAAGATAGCGAAATGCGCAAAAGAATGCTTTCACAATTACAAAATGAACCACGAATAACACTACAACAATTATCGGAAGATTGCCAGAGATAAGTATAAGGAAAGACGCGAAGGATATTGAGGATCCAGCTATATCTCATATACGTAAGTTAAACAAAAGTCTACGTTCTTCACCATCCCCGGAAAGAAAACAAAAATGTTACAATAATGAAAAAAGATTCTCAACCTCCCCGTAAAGAAAACAAAAATTTCATAATAAGAGAAAAAGTACAACATACAGGACAAATTATGACGAAAATCGAAGCAAGTATAAGCCCCGCCCCATCAGCATGTTATCAATATGGAGGACTACATTGGAACAAAGATTGCCGTTTTAGATATAAAAACTGTCTTGAGTGTGGAAAAAGGGCCACAAGGCATCCCTATGTAGGAATAGAAAAGATACTAATAGAATAAGGGCTACTAGGATGCATAACGAAGACAACACCAACATAAGGAAATATGTGGAACTGGAAATTCTAAATAAAAAATAAAATTGCAACTGGATTCGGGTTCCAACATCACGCTAATCAACCTAGAGACATGGCGAAAACTCAACAGACCTACCATGTTATAAACACAAAAAATTGCCAAGTCGGTTACAGGCAAGCGAATAAAATTCCAGGGAGAAATAATCGTGTATGTAAAATTTCACGGCAAAACAAAAAAAAACTTAAGATATACGCCATGAAAGATACTAAAAATCTAGTAGGTATCGACTGGATGCAAAAGTTCAACGTTTGGGACCTACCTACCAGCTCTTTTTTCAAAAAGTTAGATGTTGAACCATCAGATACTATAAAATTAAAGGAAGAATTATATAACCAATTTCCTGAGGTATTTTCGAGCAGACTGGGACGATGCAGCAAATTCGAGGCCAGAATCGAATTAAAATAAAATGTCCAACCAGTATGTAAAAAGAAGCGAAATGTGCCATGTACTACAATACATGAAAACAGTAAAGAGTTATACAAGACAGTAAAGGAACTACCTGTGACTTTGTGAGAGATGAGAAGAGAAGCAGAAAAGGATGAATTTATGCAGAGGACAAAGGTAAAAATACAGTCTGTGTTTGACAAATTATTACCAAACAAGAACAAAAACCAGTATACACCTATTGTACGCAAGAGATCATTTAAAACAGGGAGAGAAAATTTACTGAACCTCTGGTTATCGACCATAAGAGAAAAAAATACTAACTCCCCCAAAAGTGATCTAAGGAGGGGGTGTTCCGGAATCCACCGCCTTTTTTCATACAAGTGGACTCGCTCAGTGTGTACTTGTACTGCTGCCGGTGAATACCCAGAGTGACAGATACACTGATACAGTGAGAGTGTGTGGTAACCGCTTTGTATGAGTCATAGTTGCGAGCACGTAGACTCAGAAGGAAGTCCTACTTCGATACTGAATTTCCCAGACTGTATATATATATATATATATTATTATTGCTAGTAACCGCATTTCTGGATCTACTAACCGTATTACCAACTGTATTATTGCGTCAATACATTTATTTGTTATATTTCATTCCTGCGTTTGTCATTCATTTGAGACCGGATTTCATCTCGGAATCCACAGGAGGGATATACCCATTAGTGTTCATCGGTACGGTATATAACAAAAACAGAAGAAAATATTACAATTAGACGTTGTTATATCTAACGATTTCAACTGTAAAATGTGACCTTGCAGTCAATCTACTACTGCGCTTAAATTCATAAAGCCAAAGAGAAAATCTCATCAGAACAATTACCAGGGAAATATTTATCGAAAAGACACAGGGAAGCTACGTTATGGTGGTGAGACAGTGTGAGGCTAATAATACTGGAAAACTTTGTATCTGTTTTATCAAGAATCTCTAATATACATATCAGTATCAGCAGGTCAGATGTGACAGCAATATTTGTATTTCATAATCATGGTTCGAAGAAATGGTAAACTCTGTAAAAAGCACATATCAATTGATTAATATAGTTGATGCTGTTCATTCTTACAAATCATAAAAAGAAAATGGATTGAAAGGAGAACCATTGAAAAAGGAAGGAAGGTGGAAATAGTTTCGTTACAATTTGAAATAGCACTGATCAGTTCGAAGACACCTGGAAACTCGCGTAATTTATAAGAATATCGAGTCTCTCTCTCTTCCTTCGATATGTTTGACAAAGTTAGTAAAAGTTCGGAACCAATAATTTCTTTTTTTTTTTCTGCCCCGAGGGTCTTACTGTCTCGATCTAGAATCATTGGCTTCAATACTTTCCCCATTTTAATTGCTCAGCGTATTTCTAGTGTGTGAAATACGAACTAACTTAGAAAGACAGAAAGTCACTTTTAGTACATTATAAAAATTTACGTTCATTGAACAAATTGTCAACGATCCAAATTTTAGCCGGGTGGTTACCGATTTTTTTTTTTTTTTTTTGGTACTCTACCGAAGGTTTTTGCTGGAAAAAGGCCACTGGCCTTTGAGTGCTTGGCTTACGTCCACTAAGTTCGAGACTTTCGGGCATTTGATTTAAGATATCAAAACCAGATAAAAAATAAATTACATCGACATGTCCCAAATACCAAATTTATATATTATACTATTCCGATTTCTAAACGGTTGGCCTAAAGAGAAATGCGTTAAAGTATGTGTGTATGTGTGTGTCAACGTATGTGGGGGTTGTATGCGTGTGTGTCTGTGTTTGACTATCTGTCAGTTTTTCTGTCTCTCCAACTCGGAGATGTCGCGAAGACGTACCACTGTCACCGCATAACGAACCCACCTGCTTCGGGTAGATGGAGTTCGTCAGTTCGAGATGCTCTATTAGTGGATGTAAACCCCTGATTTTACACTTCTGCTGCTTTGCGGCTATATTCAAACACGAAAAGGTCCATGGGATTAAATCTAGACAGAAAATTTCGGTGTGGAGCTCGATTCGGTTGATTCTCAATACTAACAAATTTACGACAACTCCCGCAGCCAAGCCGTTCCCAACTATAATGTTCTGTATTCCTTTGGGACTTGTCTGTACAACAGACTGTAGGGCCTTATGGTATGGGCAGTGAACAGCCTCTATATACCATCGGCAATCTTGTGCCCTAAAGAGATCACTCCAGTCTCAAACCCAAAAGATTAAATTTTCAAAAAAATAGGACGTTGCCATTATCTCGAGGGATAAATAGATGCCTACATTCTATGATAACGAAATATTTTTCTATTATTTTGATCTGTAAGTTTAAAGTCATAGAAATCTACAATTATTTAAAATGTTTTCTTGCTCATCAGGGTTTTCATTGCCTTGATGGCAAGAGAAACGCCTGGCATTGTGTCTACATTGTCTATATAATTGTTGTCATCTTCCGAAAAGTAGCTCATTTATATGGGTTTATTTAATTTTTATTCATCGACTAAAAACAATTTTATTTTTTGTTTTTATGTTTAATCTATTTTTGCATACCGTTTTTTGAGCCAGAAATTGTTAGGATTTAATTTCCCGTGTGATCCATTGTTTTCAAGACACGGTAACATATCAATTTTTCCGAAGCTAACTTAAATAACAGGAGTAGATAGACTCGACTAGCGTCCCGTTAACACTCCTCCCGCTTTTTGAACAGAAGTAGAAGTAGAAGTTTATCCTTGTTTCCTGCTTAGCATTGGACTTCCGGTTTTGTTCTAGAGTTTGTTTTTTTTTTTTTTTTTTTTTTTTTTGGTGGGGGGTTCACTACAAGTAGTCTTTGCGTCTTATTGGCGTTATGGTCTTGATTGGAGCGCATTTATTTAAAAACATATCCAGCTATCGAACGGCGATGAATTCATCCAAGGGAGAATACTCTGTTATAACTATCTTTAATTCAGAGAAAAGAAATAATCCATATAAATAAATGAAAATATCAGTGTGTCAATGTTTTACACTTCTTCAAGTATGTAGTCCAATATATCATCCAATTTTGGAAACAGACCCACTCCGTAAGCAACTTAAAACCGGATCCGGACCTGCAATGCTGAAATTTCGATTCATAAGTTTTCATTAGTGCAATCGTTTCTGGCGTTATTTTTTACGTGAATTTTGTGACTAATTTTTCTTTGTACGATAACTTTTAACTTTTTATAACTTCGAAATAAATTGGGGTATAATTCAATTTAATTGCGAAATCCAGCGAAAGTCACACATGAAATAAAAATAAATATTTGTACGGAAAGTAAGATCTGCCTTTAAATTATGTAGCGACATAAGAATTATCGCTGAACTTTTAAAAGGTAAACTTAAATATTAATGCATTTCTTAAATGCAGCGATCATTTTTTACTACTCTTATGGCTTATTGTTTCCTATCGCAGACGGCATCAATATGCGACGCAAAAAGAAATCTCGCCAAGAAGACCAGATAGTAATCAACAAAGCCAAAGCTGCAGCGAAGAATATAATGTCCTGTGCAAATGAAAGCCGAAACCAAACAGCAGCCAGGTGAGCTTTTAACGCTGGTAATATGCAAAGACTTGAAACTTTCAAACTCCTGAACAAGCTGAAGGTCAAATCATGAGCTCTTCGAAGCAGCTAGCTTAAATGCTTCCCGATAAGCTAATAAGAAATAAATTTTAAACGGAATAACAGCGAAAAACAAAAACTAGAATAAAGGGAAAAAGTAAAACAATGAAAACAAAGAAAAAAATATATTAAAAATGACCAAAATCCCCCTTGTGTGGGTCACAAATAATTTTACACCCCTCTCTCACAAAGGGGATATAACAAACCTCTCACTGCTCTATCTCTATTACAATGGAAAATTCGCGGACGAACTACATTCCTTGGTTCCGTCTGGTCTAACCTTCACACTGAGGAGCCGCCATACCTCTGACATTGTAGCAAATCACCGACATTATGTCTTTATTTCTTTGGTGAGAATTAAGTTCCATTTGAGCAGCTTCTTCCCACGAAATTCTACTCTATAGAACCTGAAATGATATGCTTCCTGGATTAGTATAATTTTAACCTGTACAAGTGTAGGATTAATTGTTATTCCCCACGTGTCCACATAACATATGCTTCTTAATCTGTAACAATTTTTCTCGAGTGGCTCTCGGGCCTTGTACAGGGTGAACCACAGAGTCATTTTATTTTTAAATTTAAAGAAAAGCGATAACGAACTTTTAAAAATAATAATAAGATGAATGCTAGGAGACAAGCAGCGAACAAAAAAAAAACAACTTCGAAACTGACTCGATTTCGGAATAAAAAAATCCTAACTAATGAGTCAATGAACTTATCTAAATTAACTAGCGTTGATCAAAGATATTTTCAGTGAATTTAGTTCCTCATCCTTCTTTGTCTGTGGACAATATACAAGTAAATAGATCAAGTAAATTTCTTTGAATAATTCTTGCATATTCTTGCTTTTCGCTATTTTTCCAATATCGTCTCTCTGTCTGATCTTCTATAATTGTTACCTTTTTAACAGACATTACATTCTTTCCTTCGACAGACGAGAGTCTCTATAAATACAAACTGAGCAAATGAATTCTAAACTGTTTACTCGGTGCCAGGTTTCTGAAAAGATTCTTGCATTGCCATTCTGCTATTTTATCCTTTATTTTATTCCAGTTCTTTGCATCTTTTTTTGAGTTTTCACTCGTTTTTTGTAGAATGTTGACATATCAACCACAACATCAGACATCTTGGAAAGACGACGATGAAGGTTTAAAAAAAAGTTTACACAGACTAACCGCCACCGTGGTTGCTAACTACGTAGGTATATAGATACATCCAGAAAATTATGGCTACTAGTTTGACAAGTACATCCGTCTGATAGGATAGATTACTAATAACTGTTTGCAGATTCCTGCTCAGTTACATGTTTCTTTCACATAGCCAAACCACATCTATTATTATTATAATTAATTTTATACACCATGCTAACAAAAAAACTTAATTACAGTTTCGGAGAGAGAACAAGTAAAAAAAATTCGTTGGTATGCAATTCAAATGGGTCCTCATAACATAAAATATTAAAACTTATCAACAAAAAGAGTTCAATGTATTTATTATAACAGAGCATATAAATTACACGACAGAGAAATCCAAAATTACCTCGTGGGTATAGTTGATTTGAAATGACGATGTCTATGTCAGTCTTATTCAATCCAGACGGATGGACTGTAGTCAATGCCGGAACTAGAGATTTACAATTTGATATTTAACAAAGACAGCAGTTGAAAAATTGATACAGAGTATACCTATATCTAAGCCCCGTGAAGACAAACCGCCCAAGTAACGATAGTTATCTGTCTTAAATGGGAAGAAACACCACAAATTCACGCCAGATATTGACCTTAAGACCCCTGAAATGGGGTTATAAAAACTATAGAAACTAAAGGAAGGCCGAAAAAAGGAGTTTTATAAAACGAAATTTTTAATTATTAATTATATAAAAATATTATTAAGGAATAAAAATAATTTAATGATAAATATATTATATACTTAAAATATTAAGGATAAGTTAAAATATTAGGTTGGCGCAAAAATAATGACGTAATAATGTCTTTTTTTGACGTATTTTTTAACGTCAAAAAAGAGATTATTACGTCATTATTTTTGCACCAACCTAATATTAAATATGCATACCATACTAAGTCATATATATTTTTAAAAAAAACATTTTTAAAATTTATAAGAATATGATAAAGAATTAATTAATCTATGAAAAGAAAGTTCATAAAATGGTGGATAGTTATAAGATAGGATTGATATGGAGAAGTCAGAGTATAGAAATAACTATAGGAAAATGTAAAGGATTAGATAATTAGATAATTAGAAAATAAAGTAAGTTTAAAGATAATTAAAAAAAGAAGTTTGATCCTATTCCTGTGACGTCATTTTAAAACTAATTGATTCCTTTGATTTTATAGTTCCCATAGATTTACATTGAATGTTATTATTCTAATCTTGTCATTTAAGCACACGTCACACCTATTCCTAAGACTATTAAGGGTATGAGTTAAACCTATAATTTTTCGGTCTGTCTGAGGGTTCAAAACTTTCTCTTTCAATTCCCAACATTTTTTGGAAAGATCTGCCTGATATTTTAATTTTGGGTTGATAAAACAGTGCCTACGAGTGTAAAGTCTTTCCATTCACTCGCGGAAATTTCAATGTAAACATTATGATTTAACCTATTTTCTTTGGGGTAAATGGTTGCTTCATATATCCCCTTTGAAGATATGTGTATGTTCCCTTAATTGGACAATTTTTCTCTATTTCTACAATTACAGTTAAGCTCCATAGCAGGTTTATTGTTAGTCCCATGGAATTTACTTACAATGTAGTTATTATGAGAGTTGATAATTTTGTACAAGTTATTGGTGCAGGAATAGGTTATTTTGATCATTTTCCATTAAAGATCTTACATAGAGTTGTCTTTGTAAAAAGATCTATTTATTAACTTCAGAAAATTCTGTCCGATATTAGTATTGGCTAGTTAACAGAGTTTTTCTTTTTGTATTCCAATGCTTACAACTCATTTTAGGTCCTTCAGTGTTACTTATGGTGGTTAAGTAGGATAATTTATTTTTAAATCCACATTTGTGGAGAGCATTTTCATACAGTTCTTCATTTTTATTAAAGATATTTATGTTAGAAGAAAATTTATTAATTCTAGTGCCGACAGTAAAAAGAATCTGTTTCACAAGGTTATAGAGTTGGTTGGAATTAACATTAATATAGTTGGGGATTTCATGCTCTTTAGGGTAAAGTTTGAAGGTTATTATTATTAAGGTTAATGGTGATATCTAGAGAATCTACTATTTTGAGGTTAGAAGAAATCTCAATCTTAAAGTCCTTAATTATTTTCTTCTGTAACTGTTATGGTCCAATATAATCACACCACAGTTATTGTCCAAGGTTAGAACCAAGAAAGAACAAATGGAACACAAGTGTAGAATAACAAAGATATATTATAACAGAGATATAGTACAAGAAGTTAGAGGTGTTAGTAATGACTGTCCGTCTGGTTTAGAGTGAACTAATATTGTCTCGACTCGCTACACCATTCATTCATTATACCTCTTGAGAGGCGCGGTATTTATAATGTCAGGAAGAGTCCATTATCTTTATAGGTGAGTCCCTATAACAGTAACTTCGTTAGTGGACCATTGCGATTGGGAACGAAAATGAGTCCATCATCTCTATATAGGCCTACTAGTTTTGGATCTACAATTCTACTAAGTATGTCTAAAATATAAAAACAAACCAGATCAGCAACCTGGGCTGAATCATATGCTTCCATAGGGACATCAAAATAGTATAATAATATAATTAAAAAGTAATCGATAAACTAATAATTGCAACCTGTGCTAATCTGTGGAAGTATTCGTCAAATGACATCAATGGCTCGCCAATATGAGTGGTAAAGCAACAGCAACTTTTATTAAGTTTGATAGAATTGATTGTTAGTATATGTCTATATTTCTGTGATAAGGTATCATGTACACTATTTACATTATTCAGACTATTGTCCTCATCTTTGTCGCGATATTTATTACAACGTTTCGGCCCTTTCAGTATCTGTCGATATTTCTGAGATGAGGTATTATGTACACTATTTACATTATTCAGACTATTGTCCTCATCTTTGTCGCCATATTTATTACAACGTTTCGGCCCTTTCAGTATCTGTCGATATTTCTGAGATGAGGTATTATGTACACTATTTACATTATTCAGACTATTGTCCTCATCTTTGTCGCCATATTTATTACAACGTTTCGGCCTTTCAGTATCTGTCGATATTTCTGAGATGAGGTATTATGTACACTATTTACATTATTCAGGCTATTGTCCTCATCTTTGTCGCCATATTTATTACAACGTTTCGGCCCTTTCAGTATCTGTCGATATTTCTGAGATGAGGTATTATGTACACTATTTACATTATTCAGGCTATTGTCCTCATCTTTGTCGCCATATTTATTACAACGTTTCGGCCCTTTCAGTATCTGTCGATATTTCTGAGATGAGGTATTATGTACACTATTTACATTATTCAGACTAGTGTCCTCATCTTTGTCGCCATATTTATTACAACGTTTCGGCTGTTGTACGCTCCGGCCTTCTTCATGTGGTTGGAATGTCGAACTGAACCCTTTATTTTGCTCACTTGGGTAGACTGTTCTAGTTCCACGCGCCATGTTTAATGTTTGTCAGTTATCAGTTATCTCCTGTTGATTCCCCTCTCCAAGTTCTCCACTGCCTTAACCAGGTATTGAACTCACACTCTTTGGGTCCTGTCACTCGATCTAACGCCTTTATTCTTGAGGACACATGCCACAGAATTGATTGTTATTCCTCTATCTCCAACGACCTATTAGTTAATTGTATCAACATTGCGAAAAACCATATAGAGATAACCGATGATGAGACTGATATCATCTTAAATGCGAGGAAATCACTGTTAGCACTTACCTGGATTAAGTGCCATAATGACGTTTTCTTGTTAATCTTATTTGTAAGCATATTTTGATATTTTTTAGTGGGTACAATTTTTTATATAATTAAAAATTAAAATTTCGCTATATGAAACGCCTTTTTTGTCCTTCCATTAGATACACTTCATCTTACTTAGAATCCCTATTTGGGATCTTAAGGTTAATATCTGGGTTGAAATTGTGGAGCTTCTTTCCTTTTAAGACAGATAATTTCCGCCCATACCATACCACTAGTTGGGCTGACTGTCCTGACTAGGCTTTGATATGGGTAGGCTCTGTACAGTTTTTCAACTGCTGTTTTTGTAAAATACTAAACACAAAATCTGAATATAGTCCATCCCTCTGGTTTGAATAAGAAAGACATATACGTCGTCAGTTGAAATAGACTATACCCATTTTTTAAAGAACTTTCCTAATGCGACGGACGCTGGGATAACATCAAGAAGTTTCAAATCGAACCTGGGTCTCATAGTCAGAAAGCGAACGTTGTAACAACTTGACCACGTGCCCAAACATACATATTTAGCATTTGAGAACTTGAATGAATACTGCTTTGGGTAGTGTTAGGGGGAGGCGTTCCTTGAAAGCAGGTGCAAGTGCATTTGAAGATCAGAGGAATAAGCAACAGTAGTGAAAAGAGAAAAATGATGAACTCCCAGAGTATGTCGGCACTGAATTAGATCTCACATGTCTTCGATTTGGTAAGAAATGTCTAGGTAAAGCAGTCCTCGAAAGTCAACAGCGACGTCACATGAACGTCATTAACTGAATTGATGATGGTATGAAAATATGTAGAAACAGTGTATGTGGAAAGAGTGCATTTCAATGGGTGATCGAAAGACACATGAAAATTCATAACAATTACCAGAAAATAGCAGCAACACACTTCATGGGTCTTATCAGCTATAACGTTTGCAGTAAGCAATACCAGTCCCTGGCTGGCATAAAGAGTTATATATGAGCAAGACGTGCATAGGTAGATCAAGTGATGGCAATACACGTGTACGAGTTGGCGGCCATCATATATACAGGCAGTAACAGCAAAATCGTCGAAATCGCGTAACAGTATAATTATACTTCCCACAAAATATTTAATATAAAAAAAATCAATAAACTATTTGAGTCACTTTTTTCCAGGTTTTCAGATAAGACGTTTAGCACTGAAATACCTTTTTTGAGTTATTCAGCTAAAAATAGAGCAGGTTTAAATTGTTTTGTGTCAGATCCACTGTCTTCCCAAATGAGCAATGGTGTGAGGAAAAATATCATTCAGGCATTCAGTAATACCACCAATATTTATACACTGGCTTCCAATCAAGAGAACGGTGAATAAGTTTTAAAAAGAGGGAAAGCGAGGGAAACTGGATCAGGAGGTCTGGTACTGGCTGGTACATTAGCTCAGTCTTCTTTATGTTGATAGGGAGTCCAAACGCTTTCGCTGTTACAGAAAATATATCAAGGGTAGTTTGAATGTCTTCTAGACTATGTGCTAATGGAGCAGCAGCATCTGCAAGGAGAAGGTCGCGTACCAGCTACAGAACAAGTTTTCATGCTTTACAACGTTGCTGATTGTATAGACTTCGAGTTGTTCTGAATTCAACACTGACTCCACCATTTAGACCAGAGAATGCTTTTTCAAGCATAACGGAAAAGTGCAAAAAAAAAACAGGAGCAAGAACGTAGCCTTGTTTTGTACCGTTGGAGACCAAAAAAGGCGTTCGATTGCTCACTTCCTGACCTTCCAAAAGCATCCATTCCTTCGTGAAATGGCGATAATAATGTGGAGCATTTTTTCTAAAACACCGAATTTTAACAAAACCTTCCAAAGTGCAGTTCGAGATACAGTATCGAAAGCTTTTGTGAAGTCTATAAAAACAGCAAATAGATCCTGGTTTTGTTCTCGGAGGCAAAAATCATATCCACGGTTCCTCTAAAGGATCGAAAGCCGCACTGGGTCTCTGGTAATGCCGATTCTGAGACAAATTCATTAAGCCTATTCAGGAGATACGAAAAAGGATTTTGCTAGGAACCAAAAGTGATATTCCTCTATGCTTTGTCACATTCGCACCCGTTCCGTTTGCGCTATATAAATGGACAATTGAAGCATACTTAGACTGCTGTTGCACTTCTCCCTTTTCCCACACAAGGTTGAAAAATTCACAAATTTTATATATATATATATATATATATATATAAATATATATATATATGTGTGTGTGTGTGTGTGTGTGTGTGTCTGTCTGTCTGTATATATGTATGTATGTATGTATTATAATTTAGGCTCATCTTTTGTATTGACCACTGTTTTTTGTTTTTAAATAAAAACAAAAATGCTAAAGAACTTCGGATTATTTACCTAACGTGTTCTTTTTAATTTTTCTATATATTTGCACACACAGACACACACAGGCAGGCAGACACACACACATACATGTATATATATATACACCTGTATATATATATATATATATATATATATATATATATATATATATATATATATATATATATATATATATATATATATGAAACACACGTACAATATAACAGGAACTGTGAAAAAGTGTGTATCGCAATTCCCAAAGTCACGAAAGTCGAATTGTATAGAATTCGGAAAGTCTAATGACAAAAGTCCAGGAGCCAAAATAAAATAAGGCTAAGATTTCAACTTACAGATTCCAATGCAGCGAACTCATTGGAGCTTACAAGCGTAAAAAAAACAAAAAAAAAACGCTCCTCTCTTCCAAAAAAGCAACGTGATTTTTCTTGAGGAGATAAATTTTGTCATTTGCCCCTTTATCTGAAATGATAAAAAAAAATAACATGTGTGAAGTATGCTTAAGGTAGCAATTATCTAGTATGTGATTTTTTTTCCTTTTCTTCAGCAAGCCCTGCACAGGATATGAACACTTTTTTTGAGGAAGGTGATTTTACCTTTCACCACCATATATATATATATATATATATATATATATATATAGCAGCTGCTTTCTGCATTCTGAGGATGAACAAATTTGCGCGATAAACTTGCGTCGAAACTTCAGCTAATTCTTAGTGAAACTGTCAGGCATAACAGAATCAAAGAAAAAATAAAATCACCATATAATTACCATAGCAGAATGAACCGTTTCTATACGAAATAAAGAAATTCTTCTTAAGAATTATTTATCTCATTTTTGTTCAGCGAGGAAAGGATAAACACACTTTTAAAAAGGATTCCTGAAATTAAACATATGTCTTACACCGAGAAGATTTGTTTTACTGGGGTTCTTTTTCTCCCACTTGAAACTTATTTTTTTAGACGACTTAATACAGTTATTTGCAATTGATGACATAAGTTGCAAGAAATATTTTGCTGAAATCCACCAGAGAACATAACTAGAAATTAAAAAAAAAAAAACTTGTCTATCGCCTAAACATATGAACATATTATTTTCATCCTTTTTCACAAAGAGTGATATAATTGATTGATTAGTTTTTACGTCTTATCAACCATTTCCAGGTTATTTAAAGCCGTAAAATAATTACAACCTAAAACGGTTGTAATTATTTTTCAAGGTAATCATGATTTACTGATACACGTTCTACTAATTAACCTGTAGCTTAGGGAGAAGAGGTGGAGTCATACCTTTGACAAGAGTATTTGGGCGTAAGGAAAAGTATGTAGTTCAACTAGAATTAGAATGTAATAGTACTATTAATAATAATAATAATAATAATAATGATAATAATAATAATAATAATAATAGAAGGATAGATAACATTTGATTCGTTTTTTACGCGTTATCAACACTAACAAGCCAGAAAATGTTTTTAGGTTGTAAGAATTTTACTTTGTTTTTGAGATGATACCTATTAAGTGATACAAGTGTTGCTAATTAGGCCATAATGAGAGAAGTAGTGTTGAGTCATAGCTTTTGAAAGAGTAGTTGATCGTAAATGAATAAAATGAACCCAAGTGGAATTGAAACTCGGATCACGGATTTCCAGTTTCGAACAGTTAAGCATTACACCACCGACACATCCAAGATTACACCATCTGGTATTTGCAATCGATCACCCATGTAGGTACTGACCAGGCTCGACGTTGCTTAACTGGTGATCGTACGAGAACCAGTATTTTAACGTGATATGAACATGAGCCTTTCGATGAGTAGTGAAATACTCTCCCTCTTTCGAATGTCAGTGACTTTAGACGTTTTTACGAAGATCAAATTATATTTTGATTCTATAATCAGTTGGTGTTTGGACACTGTACTATGTTATGGTTTGGTTTGGCATATCAACCTCAATGGGTTATTTAATTCCGACAAGATTTTTATTGCTGGTAATATTTTTTTTCCAAAAATATATAGCCGGTAATATTTTCCCTTTAAATATATTGCTGGTAATATTTTTTCCAAAAATGCATTACTGGTAATATTTTTTTTGCCAAAAATATATAGCCGGCAATATTTTCCCTTTAAATGTATTGCTGGTAATATTTTTTCCAAAAATGCATTACTGGTAATATTTTTTTCAAAAATATATTGCTGATAAAAATCATTTTTCTTAAAAAATTAATTGCCGTAATAACTTTTTACAAAGTATTTCTGGTATTAAGAGCTATTTTTAAACTTTTATAGTGTTTTGACCCTGCTTTGGGGTTAACTAATTGCCCATAGCTGGAACTCTAACAGGTGCTAGCACCCCGAGTCAGGTTGGACCTGGGAACACCAGCAATTAAGAGGTGGTTCCAGGCTCCTCACACCTCCTGATCAAAGGCCTTGCTGTCGGATGTAATTTATCATCTTACCCAGGACGCGGATGTAGTTTATCGTCATACCCAGGATGAATATGTACTATGTACATAGGTACTATGTACATAGTACATATTCATCCTGGGTATGACGATGTACTATGTCCTTCTGTCTTAAAAGCTTTTTTTAATTCAATGTTTCCATTTTTCATGTTTTCTGTACGTTATCAATGATCCGGTTATATTTTTTTTTTAGTTTCTGTTTGATTTTTCGGTTTTCCTAGGTTAATAATAAGAATAATAATAATAAAGTAAATAAAATAAAGAAATAACCCCCGTTTTTAATTCTCTGTTATTCGCTCAGCAAGCAAGCAAAATTGGTCAGGTGATTGATAGCTGTGCCGTTATTTAAAGTAACATATGCTTTGCACAGCACCGTCAGCAGATCTGTCTCCATCGCAGTTACAATGTTGCTGAAACAGGCCGAAGTAAGATATCTGCTCACGTTATCTTTACAAGTTTCAGACTAGACTAAAAATAAAAATATTTTTGTTATATCTATTCTGGCGCTACCCAATCCTCCCTTCCCATCCTTAATAGTTTTCGAAGTCATTGATGCGGCGTTGTTGGTGAGGACACGCTTTCCACTCGATAGCCCACTTCGCAAAAACGCGGCCTAATTTCTGTTTTATTGCTATCTCCACGGCAACTTTTCAGTCGGGCTTTAGTTTAATCAGCTCAGAATTTTATAGACAGGATCGGCTTAGCTGCCTACACCACAAGGGGTAATCACCCTCATTCTCTACACATGCCTTTGGTTGCGTGTATATACCACCCAGAAAGCTTTTTTCTCGACAGCTGCTTAGTAGAACAGACTCCCGTGTGTATGCTTCCTTGAAGTCAGCAATCTTAAACTCACCATGTCTATGGTTAATCGCTATCTATTCGCTTTATTTTCGTCAATTTTTTGCTTCCTCGTCTTATATTCATATCATGAACCTGATTCAATAGACGTCCTTCTTGGGACTTGTATTGGGTGACATTTAATAAAATATAAGTTTAAAACTCTTGAAGTAATAACATGGATTAAAAACCATAAAAAAATGACTTTCAAGAGGCCTTTTTTTTTTTTTAAATGAGATATTTTTTTTCACGGTCTTTTAAATTTTTTTTTCTATTAGGTTGGTGCAAAAATAATGTCGTTTTCTCACATAGTAACATATGTGAGAAAACGACCTTCTTTTTGCACCAACCTAATAGATTGACTCAAAATACTAGTTTAATTTATTGAGGTGTTTTTCCTTTATTATACTGCATGTTTCTGTAAACTTTCTTGTATATTCAATACATTTTCCTGATTTTCTACAATGACGCCGTACCAATCACCTTGCTGGTATGCTTGTTCGTCTTGTCTACTTTGAAAGCACCAGACGCGATCGCATAGCCAGAAATACGTGTTTGAAACTTTTGGAATTTAAAAGACTTGCAAGAGATAATTATCGAATTCATTTCCTTAGACGTTGACCTTTTGGGCTTCACTTTTAAAGCAGAATTGGGATTGTTTTGATTTGGGAATTAGACTAGAAGGCGGATGCCCGAGTTTGATACGCTTTCTCTTCAATACGGACACCAGAAAAATTACTCTCTATCTCGCTCTTCCTCTCTCTCTTTCTCTCCTCTCTCTTTCCCTCTTTCCTTCATGTTTATATCTCAATTGAAATATCGGCTGAAGTTTTCGACATTCACGGACTCGTTTTCTTCTTTTTTTTCTCATTTAATCAGTTGTTCCTTCAAAATATTTCAGTTTTTATCTATTTTCCTTTCTTTCTTTTTTTCATTATTCTGCTCTTCCTTTCCTTAATTTCTTTTGTCTTATTTGTTTCGCTTTCTTTTCTTTCGTTTTTTCTGACTTCACACAAATCTATCACTTTCGATCTCGTTTCGTTCTTTCTTATTTTTTCTTTTCTTTCCCTTCGTTTCTTTTTTCTTAGTTACGACAAATCCACTTCTCACTCTCAATCTATTTTCATCCATTCTTTTTTTCTTTCCTGTCTTTCTTTCTTTTTTTTTTTCTCTTCTCCCTTACATTCCTTTTTCTTCGTTCCTACAAATGTAGTTCTCACTATTGATGCCTTTTCTTTTTTCTTTCTTTATTTCCTTCTTTAATTCTTTCTTTTTTTCCCTCTCTTTCTTTTGTCTTACTTCCTATAAATCTACTTCTGACTCTCGATCCATTTTCTTTCTTTCTTTCTTTCTTTCTTTCTTTCTTTCTTTCTTTCTTTTCTTTACTTTTCCTTCCCTTAGAATCTTTTGTCTTAATTCCTACAAATTTACTTCTCACCCTGGATCCCTTTCTTTCTTTCTTTCTTTCTTTCTTTCTTTCTTTCTTTCTTTCTCCAGCACTCTTAATTTTATTCTCTTCACAGACACGCATACACACACACATACATATATATATGTATGTGTGTGTGTGTGCGTGTGTGTGTGCTGAAGAAAGAAGAATAGCATATAAATGAGATATGAAGAAAACAATATATATATATATATATATATATATATATATATATATATATACTGTTCTTTTTATATCTCATTTATATGCTATTCTTCTATCTGAATTTCGATAAATCAGTTTCTCATTCATTTGATTTATTTCCCTTATATTTTCTTTCATTATTTCTTTCTTTATCACTCTTAATTTCACTCTCTCTCTCACTTTCTCTCTCTCTGTGTCTGTCTCTCTCTCTCTCTCTCACACACACACACACACAATATCCTTTTTCCGTTTATATCTCTTTTAAGGTAATGTTTCTTTCGTTCTTCCTTCTTTTTTCTTTATGCCTGTCTCTCTTAATATTTCTTCATATACTCTCATCTGGTCTTCATCCATTATTCTGTTTCTCTTTGTCTTCCACCTCGCCGTTTCAATAGTTTGTCTAAATGTTATTTCCTTCTCACTTTGTTTCGTTACAGTGACAGAGGCTGATTTTCCACTGACACTCGATAGTGGCGCTTGCGTTTAAGGGGAAATGCGATGATTTCAAATATCTATTTGCAGGGGGCACAGCTCTATATCGAGTTGAAAAGTCTTTTAAAAGAGATTTTACACTAGCCCTAAGACTTCCACAGATATGTTATATTAATGAAATCTGTCTCTTTACCGATATAATCTTCCTACCTGTCTACCGATTTAAGTCTATTCATACCTACTATTTATGATTTTCAGTCTGTTAATCTCTTTCTTTCCTCTTTCTTTCCCCATCTCTCTTAATATATATATATATATATATATATATATATATATATATATATATATATATATACACCCGAATGCAATGAGAACGAAAATAATATATAAATTCTGACTTTTACAGCATTAATTCAAAAGAGGGCTCAATACCGATAGTAGATGTTTGTTTGTTTTTGTTTGGGTTTTATGGCATATCAACCACTGTGGGTTATTTAATGCCAAATCCAGTTTATATGAATTTTAAATGCCTATTTTGTATGGAATAAAAAACGTATAGCTGGCAACATTATTGTTTCAAAATTGTATAGCTGGCAACATTATTCCCTACAAAAAACGTATAGCTGACAACATTATTTTTACGAAAACATTATCTGAGGCCTTACTGTTGGATGTAGTTTATCGCCATACCCAGGACGCGGATGTAGTTTATCGTCATACCCAGGACGTTACCGATAGTAAAGTAATAATTATTTATTTTAATTTTTTCATATAGACAAAAAATATTTACTCACTACAAAGATGCAACTTCGTTTTGGTGCATTTAATAGCACCTCGATTGGTGAGAAACAAATATGGTTGCAACTTTGTAGCCAGTAAATTGTTGTAAATTGTAAGAAGTTATTAGTCAGAATTGTATTAGACGAAAGAAACATATGCATTAAAAAGTGCTCAATACACGTATAAATAAAATACATTTTGGCCCTTATCAGCTAGATACCTAAAGGTTGAAACTAAGGTAGCGTGATTGTCTGTTTTCATATATATATATATATATATATATATATATATATATATATATATATATATATATCTCGAGTAATGGGTAGCGGCTCGGATTGAGGAATTGGAGAGCCGACTTCGAATTCGAAGGAAAGCGACAACAAAATGACAACAAAATGTCTAAACAAAAATTTTAAGAAAATAGAATGTTTGGTTGTCAGAAAAAGAAACAGCCTGAGATGCGAACTACGAATTCGAAACATCAAAACCGAGTAACTACAAAAAGATCATTGAAATAGCGAAAGACGTTTCTTAAAAGCTAAGCAAATTATTAAGATACGGGAAACAAAGAAAATGTTGAAATATTATGTAATATCTGTTCTCCTATATGGCTGAAAAATCTGTAAAATCACCTCGCCGATGAATAAGAGACCTGAGGCAACAGAAATGTGGTTCTACAGAAGGATGGTGATAATACCATAGCCTGAACACGTGAGCAACGATGAAGTTTTAAAGGAAGTATAAATCATATGACACTTATACGCATAATTAAATAAAAGTCAGTTTATATTTGTAGGGCATATAAACGAAACAAACTTTACTAACAGCTACAAATACAGAAAGTGGTGAGAGCCATGATCGTCCATATCCTGAAAGGACGCAGCTCATAGAAGAAGATACGTTTTTAATTTTCAATAGTTTTAAAAACAATTCAGAATTGTACATGTATCTCCTTCCTCTATGTACCGTGTCTTTTCAGGGCAAGGGCGATCATGGCTCTCCACCAGTTTTTATTGTACTGTTTTCAGTAAATCTATTTATAAGTGAAAACTGGAAGTCATTTTAACCAAAATAAATATAATAAAATAAAATATGACTAATAAAATAATAACATAATTTTATAAAAATAAATCAACTCGGAATCTTAAAATCTCAATGTAAATTTGAACTGATTTTTACGGCTTATCAATCCTGAAACATATCAAAGCTGATACATATTTGGGGGAGAAATTTTATGAATAATATTTCTTCGTTTTAACGATTGAATATTTCATTGACTTAATTTTTTTTTTTTTTTTTTTTTTTGAGAATTTCATTGATTTTTAAAATAGTTGTCTTACTTTTTTTTAGCAAAGGATGGTAGACAGATTCACACATTTCCCATGGGTATCTGTGCGTAAATTGGTGCAAAGTACCAGTACTGGAATTCGGTCCTCCAATATCTCATTCAGAGACACTATCCATTACACTACCTACACATCCTGAAAAAGTGCAGCACAAATATGTTGAAATGTGTACTCTTTACTTTTTTTTTATGAATTAGTGCATAAATAAAAAGAAAGCGAATTTATCTGAAGTTTAAAGGTTAACTTTTAATGTTGCCGGTGGCGAGATCTTACATGAATAAAACGGAAGAAACAGTAGTTGAAATAAATAACGAAAAATACAAGCTGAAAATACATTTAAAAAAATATCTACCATTTCATATAAAATAAGTTTTCTTGTAGTTTGTGTAAAAATCTGTCAAAAGTCTTTTAGATTATTTACATATATACAACCTTTTCTAGATTTTTTATGAAACCTTGCGAGACATGATCTTCAGCAGAAAAAAAACATATTTCCCGTGTGACACGACAGACATCTAAGCATATACAAAAAGGAATGGTATATCAAAATGAACTGACCAAAAACGGTTTAGATTTGCTTCATATGGTACATTGGCAAAATGGCTTACAGTAGCCCGTCATTCTCAGCGTTACCCAATTTGTTTTAATCATTTCACAAAAATCAAGGCGATAATGCCCCTAAGATGCAATGGATTACTCTGAGTAAAAGAGAATGACAAAAAATAGCAAGGCAAAAATACAATAAAATAGTTTCAGGAATAGAACGGAAACGATTGACTTTATATTCAATTTTTGAAGATTGTTGGTGTCATGAAAGCAAAAAATCAAAAGTTAGATCCAAAAGGGAGAAGTTCGGGAAAAGGAACTATTAGTATAGAACTTACGGTTACACCCTTGTGAAAATTAATTCAAACAACCGCTTTTGTTTCCTTTCTTTCACTACACGGTCAGTTTTAGACCCACTAGTGTGACAGAGTGCAATCGATTTCTATTTTTTCTCACATTAGCTCGCTGGCAGTCGTGTGCAGTGATATAATTTTTTTTTTGTATGACGAAATTTGTTTGGCCTTAAAATATTGCGTTATCCGTGATTGCATCACACCCAGACACTATTTTCTCGACTGTCGATTAGTTGTCCTCCGCCTATTGTCTGCGACGGACTTTACTCCACGGAAGCGTACAAAAATTGTAACGCTGCACAAATGCACTGGCAAGTCTTACCAGTGAGCAAATCAAAATACTAAGTCTGCCTTGTAAACACTCCTGATTTAAACCCAATCGAGAACCTGTTGTCATTCTGCTAGGGACGACTTCGTGGAATGGACATACGAAGTACTAACATGTGCAACAGGTCATGTTTCATTGTAAACAAAAACAAATAAAAAATAATAATAACGGAATTATTGTTTCAATTTACACAAGGTTGTACATCTAAGTATTTCAACTGTAAAACGATGAGACAGATTTGCCAATCTCTTAGTACGCTTAAATTCATGCGGTCGAAATAATAAGAAGGAGAGCTCTTTATAACAACTGCCATGAAAATAATTATAGAAAAAGACAGAGGGAAGCCATGTCACGGCGGTGGAAAAATGACTGATGCCGTTATGCCAGGTTAGAACCGATAACATTACAGACCCTTCTTTTGGTAGATTTAAATGTAAGATGGATTAGATCAGAGTTTCTCATCCGGGGTTCACCGCAACCCTAAGGTTCCGCAAAAGGTGACGAAGGGTGCTGCAGGAACAGGTGAGATAAGCTAATGCACTTTTGACTTTTTATTTAATTTCATATACGTATCTGTCTATATTTCCTAGATGATATATTATGTACACTATTTACATTATTCGGACTATTGTCTCTGTCGCCATATTTACTACAACGTTTCGGCCGTTGCACGCTCCGGCCTCTTCAGTTCGTTGGACTGTTGAACTGAACCCTTTATTTCGCTCACTGGTCTTGCTATTCTAGTTTCACGTGCCATGTTTAATGGATGTCAGTTATCAGATATCTCCTATTAATTCCCCTCTCTGCGGCAAATATCTGTTTTCCTTCTTTTTACATTTATATTATAGGTAAATGATATTGGATACTTATATTGATTTTTTTTACGTTTGAGTTTAGATTATTTTTGTGTGAATGAAAACTCACTGATTAACGAACAGTATGAATTTTATTTAGTATTGTCGAACAATTTGACAAAGACGTATTAATATTTCCTTAAACTAGTTATTTAAAAATATATCTTATGATATTTACCTCGTGAACTACGATGAAAATAATACGAGAAAGATATGGTATATAATTTCGTTTTTGTTTTTTTGTTTTATTTATTTATTTATTTTTTATTTTTTTGCGCAGGGGTTTCTTGAGACATGTAATTTATTTTAAGGCTTACACAAGGGTAAAAAACGCTGGATTAGATTATATTTGAGACAGATTAATCACATGAAGAAATTATTAAAATCAGGATAAGCGCCAATTTGTATTCCGCAACCATAATTAAAATGAAAGGAAAACAATACCATTATTTACTGTCAACTGATGTAAAAATTAAGAGAAAACGCTTGATCACCTAACTCAGGTTTTTATCCTTTCTTCAATACTCCCAATACCGAGTCTTTTCTCTGACGTACACTGTCTGTAACCCCTTGCGTACTAGTGGCACTCCAGCCTTGCTTGGGAGTGAAATGCTTATTAAAAAAAAAAGAAACAAATATTAGAACATTTGTGAAGGTACTGTTAATGAGATTGATCTCTAGTCAGTTACGTGGTCATGTGTGATACACGCTTAGGCGAACATGTGTCTTTCGATACATAACTGACGAGGCAGATTTTTGTCATACTTAAGTTACCATTTCTTTCTGTGGTAGACCATTTGGTATACAAGGCTATAGAATCCGGTCTGTCATGCTGATTATCCATAGCTGGAGGGAAAAGAAGAGGATTCATACCTTATCCAAAGGTATTAACGCATAAATTAATGCAATAGATTCGACTCGTATTCGAACTCAGTTCTCTGTTCCCGCAATCCGAGCCGCTATCCATTACACCACCGTTCTTACGTGCATCCCAGATCGAAGGGTGAGAAGCTTAGTGGTATATAATCATTAAATTTTCTTTCTGGCTTTAAGATTTCGTTTGAAATTCGCAAGTTCATGATACCGGTTATAGAATCTCCCGTCTGGAAAATTTCGTCATCTTCAGTTGACTTATCAGCCCGACCGATCTTAACGGAATGTACACCTTGAGATTAATCGGAAATTCTTTTATTGTTATTGTTATTATTAGTTGAGATCCCCTTCGACTTAAACAGAGTTTTTATTGTCATATCTCGGCATCTCCCCGCTGCATCAGAGACGCAACACTTTCCTTAGAAAGAAAACTGTTCTGAGCAGCACTACCATCTGCTTAATCTCAATGACGCCAGTTAATCCCAAGGGTTTTTTTTTTTTGGTGGGGGGCAGGGAGGTTCTCTTTGATATTACAAAGAGATAGAACCACACCGGGAACAACTTTGAGTTTTTGCTCATTATATTCTTCTGAATTTTTTTCCTGTTATTTCTTGGCATCTATTTTCGCCAACTGCAGGATACTTTTATGACTGCCCTTTTGCACAACTACGATTTCTTTTCATTTTTATTTGTTTTCCCGGTAGTAGTAGTAGTAGTAGTAGTAGTAGTAGTAGTAGTAGTAGTAGTAGTAATTCCGAGGAATTAATGGTGATCTCATTAATTTCCTTCTCTTCGACTACATGACCTTTTTCGAGGCCATCTGTCATATAGTTTCACTAATAAGATTTCATCGTTCAGAAACTTTATTTAAAGAAATCATTCTCCGCTTTCTTAAGACCTATGTTTGACCTCCTCCGCTTCATTTGAACTGTTACTAACTCCACTAATCTCATGATCGCATATATAAGTAATATATATATATATATGTGTGAAAGAAAGAAAGAAAGAAAGAAAGAAAGAAAATAAGAACCGAGATAGACTAAAAGATTACAAATCAGCAACTAGAGGGAAAAACGATATTTCTAATTTTTACTGATGCTGTGTTTTTATATATGAAAATTGCAGAGTTCCCTGCGTACTCATGACCTTGAATAAGCATGGATACATTCTTTTCCCCCATCAACTATGGACTGGACTTTCTAAACTTTGTTGGCACACAGTTAAAGAGAAGAACTATATGTTCTAAATTATGGAGAAGAAAATATTTCCCTAGAACTCATGGCAATTCATAGAACAGAAATATTAGGTTGGTGCAAAAATAATGACGTAATAATGTCGTCTTTGGACGTATTTTTTTAACGTCAAAAAACGACATTATTACGTCATTATTTTAACACCAACCTGCTAAAAGAAATGTGTGTAGAGCCACTATCGTCTACCCCATGAAAGTATAAAGCATTAAAAAAAAATATAGTCTTTTTGTACAAATAACTTGACATTATGCCTAATTAGTATGAAACGATGAACGACTGCTTTCTTTATATTCAACGACAAGGTTTTGGAGAAAATAGCAACAAAAATAACACTTACACTTCACATCAGAAAGAGAGAGTTCTAGGACACTTAATGAGGAATGAAGGCATGGAAAATTTGATACCCACAGGTGAGATCGAAGGGAAGCGGGAGATAGGAAAGTAACACACAATCTACATAACGAGCTTGTATAACCGGATAACACAAGATTTAAGAGAAAAATTTATTAAGCTCTACAAAGAACAAGAAATTATAGAGAGCCATTATCTCCAAAGTTTTGAAGGCGTACAGCAAACAGAAGAAGACTCTTAGAGAAGGGGATAACAAGTATTACTCTTTGATCACTCAATGCCCAAGAAATGAGGAAAAGCGTAACGCGAAACGCACATTGTCCGGTCAATTAAAAAATGGTTTCCACATAAGAAAACGGCTATTTCATCTTCTCTTCCATTTTTTTCCATTGACATCAAGTGGAAAGGTTATACCGAATCAAATGGTATGCCTCCTGTGAGGAAAGTTCGTTCAATGTGGTTCTAGACAATTGTCCTCATCAGAATTTATCTAACATCTGTAAAGGCCTACCATTTGTTCGTACATTTAATGTTCTTGACGTATCTGGATGGTGCTTCTAATCTGTATCAAGATTCTTTTAGAAAATCCAAAGATTCTGCAATATTATTGATCCTGATCTGCTATCACAGCTTAAGTCATTTTTCACCGTCGAAAGGTAAGCTTCCATTGCTTGTTCTATAAATATTTTCATGATAATTGTTCTGATGCGTTTTCCTCTCTATTTAAGCGCAGTATTAGATTGAACGTTCAGCGTCATCATTTTACCGTTGAATTTTCTACATGTAACTCTGTTTTATGCTAATAGTTTCTTCTCTAGCACTTCTTGTTGAACTCTCTTCAGGATTCTTGCTTTCCTATCTAAGACGATCTTCATAGACCATCATCTGTTGTCTCCTCGGATCTGATTCTTTTATTGATTTCACTCCACATTTAGATAAAAATGGTATTTTTCAGGTTTTTGGAAATTCTGCAATTACGTATTTTGCACTATGAATAAAAAAGACAAGAAAGAACTAACAAAATATTGTAAGAAAACGGAATATCTCGTTGTCTAAACATTGAAACAGCCTGAGATGCAAACTACGAATTCGAAACACCAAAACCGAATAAGTACAAAAAGCTCATTGGAATAGCGAAAGGGATTTTTTTTTAAAGCTAAGCAAAGTATTAAGATACGGGAAACAAAGAAAATGCTGAAATATTATGTAACATCGGTTCTCCTATATGGCTGAAAATTCTGTACAATAACCTCGCCGATGAAGAAAAGACCTGGGGGAGCAGAAACTTGGTTCGACAGAAGAATGGTGAGAATACTATAGGCTGAACACGTGAGCAACGATGAAGATTTAAAGGAAGTATAAATCATATGACACTTATACGCATAATTAGAAAAAGTCAGTTTATATTTCTAGGGCATATAAACGAAACAAACTTTACTAAGAGCTAGAAATACAGGATGTGGTGGAGAGCCATGATCGTCCATGTCCTGAAAGGACGCGGCACATAGAAGACAATACGTTTTTAATTTTGAATAGTTTTAAGAACAATTCAAAATTGTAAATATATCTTCTTCCTTTATGTACCGTGTCTTTTCAGGGCAAGGGCGATCATGGCTCTTTTTATTGTACTGTTTCGAGTAAATCTATTTACAAGTTATATGACATTAAATTTGAAGAGAGTCATTTAAACCAAAATAAATATAATAAAATAAAATATAACAAATAAAATTTCCATCACTCTTGGTAATCCAATGCGTCTTGGTGGTATTATCGCCTTGCCAAGAGTGAAATGATTAAAAAATAAAGATTGCCACCACAGAGAAGGAAAACATATACTACACTTTGACTACATCTGGATGGTCAGGGAGTTAAAAAAAATGTAACCTAAATAGCACTAGCTATTAGGTCACTTAATACACATTGTTTCCTTATAAGGAAACGGCTAATATTATTATTATCATTAGAGATAAGGATAGCGTTGTAATTGAATGTCCCACACTACTTATAGCCTATGTGGACTGATTATATCAGTAGCTATATATAGTGGGAAAGGATATACCTGGGACTTGCTTTTTGAATTACTATGCCACCCGATTCCCTGTCTTTCAGTAGTGTATTCTCTTTCACAGTAAACCTCTCGTTCTTTCATCTTCACGTATGTTCGTAGCCTCTTTAAGGATACAACAGATAGATACTGCGCTTTGATTCCTGCCCACCCGGGAAGTAAAGAAAAGTGTAAATCAAGTAGTAGTGGTTTCTCGCCCAAGAAGTGTTACCTATTTCTATATAATGAACCTCTTAATATTAGCATTCCTATTATCATTTCATCTAGACGACACAATGACGACTAGCACATCCTTATATATAAATAATCTCAGCTATTCCTAAACGGTTTTTCTTAAACAGTCATCATTTACGTCCCGTGTCTCTTCATGTCGTGGGCGATCATGGCTCTTTCCAACTTCTTGTGCCTTGTAGCTCAAAACAACTTTTGACTATTCCACATTCCTTCTTGTACCTGCATTGCTATCTTTTATTGACCTCACATTTTCAACTGACAGGGAGGGGAGTGACTATATCGAAACAATAGTTTCATCTACTGCAATGAAAGCTCGGCCACTGTGTCATACCAGAAAGTTTTGTTTGTTTTTTTGTTTTTTTATCAGAATCCATCTTTCACATTTATAAATATAACATTCGTCAGTGCATTGAATAGTGTTGCCATATCTGTGCTAGAGAGTGTTGACAGAATCCAAAGAATGATGTGTAATGTAATCGATCCTGGCTAGACATCTTGATTTCAGTTTTTTTTCCATCGACATGACGTGGCTTCCCTTTGTCTTTTCTACAAGTATTTTCATTTAACCAACAGATAGTACATTTCCTGCCCGCCATCAGCATGGCTGAGGTTAGACTCCTGGAGAACAACACACTACGTCTTCTTGGCCTCACTTTCTCAACTGATTTGAAGTGGAGCAACTACATAGAATCAATAGCTGCATCTAGTGCAGGGAAAGTTAGCTCACTATGTCGAGCCAGAAATTTTTTCTTATCAGAAACCATCTTGCACATTTATAAAATTGCCATTAGTCTGTGCATTGAGTACTCCTGGCATATATGGTCTGGTTCTCGTCCTATTCATCTTGCGGTTCTTTGCAAAATCCAAAAATATTTGTAATGTAATCGATCATGACCTGGCATCTCATCTGCAGTCAATTTCTCACCGACGTAACGGGGCCTCCTTCACTCATTTCTTCAAATATTTTCATGGTAACGAGTTTTTTTGCCCTAGTGCCCAGACTACATGAATTTAACCGTACTACTAAACTGGCAGATAGGTCCCGCCGTTTTACTGTTGCAATATCTAAATGCAACTGCTACTTCTACTCCAATATTTTCTTTTCTCAGACTACCCGCCTGTGACAATGCGTTCTGTTTATTTGCTTCCCTGATAACTACAATCTTCAAAAATATATATGTAGCGTCAAACTCCATATTCTGAATTCTTGAACTCCTTTCATGTTTTGCTCTTTCCCCAATCCTCTCTATTCTCAGTTTTCTCTTTCACTTTCACTTTCACTTTCACTTTCATTCCTTTTAAGCACCTCGGCGTAATAATGTCATTAATGCTTTGCTTGGAGTGAAATGATTAGAAAAACACGTATGAGGTATTTCGTTCACTCTTTCCCACTCTCCCTCCTTCTCTAAATACTTTTGTTAGTATTAAATCTTTCCTCGTAATGTGTACTAAGATATTTAATCTTGTTCCTTTACGTTATATGTCATAGAAATACTGATGAGAAATATTTTAAATAACATAAAGGTTTATTTCTTCATGAAAAGTTGTCATTTAATCAAAAATAGAAAAATGTGAGGATTTTCCATTACTTCTCAGAGGAGATAATAAACTGTTTTAAACAACATACATTTTAGCAATGATGAAAGATACCAAATATGCTTTCCTTTCTGTAATAGTCTTATGGTTTTATTTGTAAGCTTTATGCTTCCTAATAATCTTATATTCACATTGATACGCATGTTTCGCTTTCCCTCTCATTTTTGCACAATATCACATGGCATTTAAACATCACACGAATATGTAACATTGCACAGCAAACAATAAAAACAAACTAAAAATTGATATTTATATAAAATTTAATTATTTTAACTCGCTGAATCGTTCATAGAAGTAACAAGTAGTGACAGACATTGGAGAATTGACAGAAAATCTTCTCTGTAATCCAGCACTTTTCCCAATACCGTAAAATAATTGACAGATTAACCGTTTATCTATAAAGAGAAATTCGATATTCAGTGAGCATTTATCTATCTGGAAAATCTTTCACTTAAACTGTTTTAGAAAATAGGTTTGTAATATCCACTAAGTGTTTCCACACTTTCTTGTATTGATGGGTGTTTCCTACCTAACCATTTGTTTAATGGTAATGGTAATATTAGTCATTAACCTAAAGGCAAAAATCTGGCATTCATTGGCTGAGAATCCAGTACTGCTTCATGTTTAGATTTATAAAAACTTTCTCCAGTCCAGTAGCTGTTATCGCTGTTTCTAGTAGTGAAGGGGATTTCCTACCCCTAGCCTTTCTATTGATTTGGCATGTCATGTTATGTTGTGGTGCATTCCCTCTAATGAGGCTATTGTGGACTATTCTACTTACTGTAAAGTTAGTAGGAAAAGTAAGCCTTGGGGAAAACAGTGATATAGAGTGAACGCTGGTCAACCGACACACACTCCCAAGTCGTGTAACAGACTTCTGTTGTATTTACTGTTCACTACACTCTTTATCTGCAACCACATGTTTTCTATTTCCTTAACCATTTACTTGGTCACAGCATGTTAACATCTTGATTTTGTCATTATTTTTTATTCAACTGACATTTTCTATCCATATTAGTTGCTGCTGCAGTTGGTAGTATTCAATTGCTGTGGTTTTTGACTGTGTAAATTGAACATCTTGATTATATTTTCTCTTGGTGTTAAGTGGGCAATACCCATAACAACTGATGGCCTACATTGGACCTTACCCAGCATTCTTAAAACAACAGTGAGTTTTCTTATGAGAAATCATTCGACATTCATTGACACCTAGCGTTACTGTTGGTTAAAATTAATAAAATCTTTCTCTTCAAACATTTATTTCGGGAGAAAATAAATTTCTCTGGTCCACTAACTTTTTGTTCTTTCTAGTAGTGATGGGGCATCACTTCTATTTATTTTATTTATGTTTTTTTTTTTTATTTTTTATTATTTTTTTTATCGAATTCACCCCATGCAAGGCAGAGAAGCCACTGAGACACAAGGTGTTACTGGGTATGGAAGAATTAGGAAACAGTAAGGAGGGAGAAAAGCAGAAAAATAATCAGTAGGACAGTAGAAAGCGATTGACATTGCATTTAAATTTTATAAAGATCATAGTCGGCTGGAAAGAATTTGTGTTGGATATCTTGATTGTGTCAAAATTTTCTTTACGAGTTAAATGCGTTTCTTTAATATCTATCCTCATCTTTGTTGTTATATTGACAACGTTTCGTCCGTTGTACGCTTCGGTTTTCTTCAGGTAATATCGACCCGAAACCTTTATTTCGTCCACTGGGGTAGTCTGTTCTAGTTCCACGTGCCATGCCGCTTCCGAACATTTCAATTTCAGTTTCAGTTATTTCCCTTTATTAACTCATCTCTCCAAGCTTTTGTTCACCTCGGCTGTGGCCAGGTATTGAACTCACAACTCTTTGGGTCACATCACTGGATTATTTCAACCAACGCTTATATCCAATGTAAATAGTGTAAATCTTTTTTCATGTTGAAAGTCCTAATGTGATATGGTTTTTCTTATTTGGTACATTTCTTTGTGGAACAAGTCGATGAAATGTTAAAGAGGATAATCTTCTTTAAGATCTACAGACCCCAAACGGTGTTGTTTGGATGACTGCAATCTTTGCAAACCGAAAAATTATTTCAGTATCTTCTTGCGTGCGATTTTTGTAGTTAGCCGGAGTTCTCGCATTAGTGTCGCTCTTCATCGAGTCCGATAACCCCAGAGAGCAGATTTCGCCGAATATTTGAGGTGTCAGGTAACGTATACTTCTGAAGTGATGGCATGCTTGGCTTCATATTGATTTTTACGATGCAAGTCTGTTGTTATTATCATTATTATTATTATTCCTTTGATTTCTGGTGTGTACACATTTCTTTCCGGGTCCCGCTCAGAGATCTAAGGTTTGAAATGGTGTCATGACATTTTCCACTGAACAATTGAAACACACACACACATATATTTTACATAGATAAGAACCCTTCGTAAGTCGTGGGCTGTACTCGTGAGAACATTTTTTTTGTATTTCTTTAAGGCATAGGATACCAGGAATCTTTTCAATTTGTCTATTGTAATCTTTTCCAATTAATTCGAAGACTTCAGCTACGACAGGGATTGTTGATGTTCCCATGTGAACACATATTTGAGATTTCGATTCCTTGTATTTTGATAGCTTTTTGAAGATCTTCAAAGATACATTGCAGTCTGCAGGGACTGTCCTATCAATAAGGATGCACTTTTTTGTTTGCGGTCTCTAATAACAATGGCTGAGCGGTTAGATTTTATTGTTCTGTCTGTCTGTTTTGTGTAGTCCCATAAAATTGTAACATGTGGTATATCCGTAAGCGGGTCTGAGTGGTGTTCATGTCAATTTCTTTCACTTTCCTTCCCGTAAAGGTTGTAGATTTCTCCAGTGAAGATAATGGTCCACACTGTCAAGCCCGGTTTTATATATTAAGTGGGTGCCAATAGCGTACTAAGTGATACAAAATGATCAATTGTTTCTGGATATTTATCACAGAGTCTGAAGTTTAATCTAACACAATAATTTAGTATGGGTGCTTGATAATTTCTAGTTAACAAGCATTGGTCCTGTGCATCAAGGATAAAACCTTCGGTTTCTGCTTTTAATCCTGCACTACGTAGCTACTGATCGATACGGGGTTGGTCTACATCAGCTTGTTTGATATGGACAGAGTATTGACAATGAAGAGGTTTATCTTGCCATTGTTTCTATAGCTGCTCGGCTGCATTTTCTTTTGCTTTCTTTTTTAAGTATTTTGGAGCTTCAGCCGGTGTATTGTGCTTGACTTGTATTTCTGCACCCATTTCAAACTCAATTTTTAACTTATTGGCTTCCTTTACGATGGATTAAAGACGCTTACCACTTTCATGTTCTTTGACACATATCATCATCCAGTCTTCTGTAGTTTCCAGGTATCTTTGAAGGCCAATTGGTGTAGTTTTGTAAGACAGTTCTAGTTGAACTAATCCTCTGCCTGCTTCAGATCTGGGCACATACAGGCGAGCAACATCAGCTTTGGGATGATGTATGCGGTAACAATTAAGGAGCGTTCTCGTTTTGGAATCCATTCGCTTAATGTCAGCTATGGGCCAGTTAAGGATGTTAAAGATATATTGCACCACAGGGACTGCCAAAGTTTTTATGACTAATATTCTTTTTTTTTAATTCAGCTCGGTATTCCGTACCAGACGCACACGGCTGTAGTACTCCTTTCTTACCTTCTCTTTGGGTATGTTGTACACCATCTCTTTCGTTAATTCCTAGGTAATTATAGGGTTCATCTTATTCCAGTTATTATTATTATTATTATTATTATTATTATTATTATTATTATTATGTCGGTGTTAAACATTATTGTAGTCATTTCTGTTCTTGAGTTATGGTGTCAACCATTTTTAGTCAGTCATTTATCGAATCTGTCATCCACTTTTCTCAATGTGACTACAACAAAAGGAACACATTTTTTGTTAAGCCTCTTCAATATTATCATATTTCAGAACTTGATAACTTGCTCATTCTCCATTTTTTCTCAGCTATACTTACGTCCTTTGGTATCGGTCAATCTATGATTCACCACTGCTTTCCTCCTGAACAGAATCGTTATCAGGCTTTATTACTTTATTTACATTATTACTTTTACATTTTGAATTTCAAGAGTAGAATTATACTATGATTTTCTACTATCTATCTGGCTTAAAGTCACTTCAGGTTGAAACATCGGTCCTCGTACGATCACCGAAGTTAAGAAACGTTGAGCCTTGTCAGTTCCTAGAAGGGTAACCGCTTGGGAATGCCAGGTGCTGTAAGCATGGATATTTGGTTTGTGTAATGGATTATGGCTCGGAATTTTTAATCGGAGAGCCGAATTCCAATTCCATTTGAACTCTATATATTCACTACGCGCAAATACCATTAGGACATATATGAATCCACCTATTTCCCCCTAGCTATGGGTTAATTACCAAATCATTATTATCTTTAAAAAAAAAAGGTAAATGAAAATTCTTATAGTCTAAAATATGTTCTGGCTTTAGAAAACCTACAAAAGGTTGATAAGCCCAACATAACGAGTCAGTGCATATCTATCTGTGTAACTATCTATTAGGTTGGTGCAAAAATAATGTCGGTTTTTGACGTATTTTTTTACGTCAAAAACCGACATTATTTTTGCACCAACCTAATATCTATCTATTATTATTATTATTATTATTATTATCAATAATAATAATAATAACTCGACTACCCGTGACACGTTGTGCCACTGGCGGTTCTGTTTAGAAAACATTCAAGTTGATTTCAAAATTCCATTGAAATGAAAGTTAATTTTATTATGATTTAGTTCAATTCGTTCTTGTGATCATTGGTCTTGTTTAAAAGTTCGTGTTTAACTTTTTACTGATTGTTTCCTGCATTTAATAGGAATAGAACTTCCTGGATAAATTTTAAATATTTTTAATATGCCAAAAATAATTTAAAATCATATTCACTTAAAAATATTTTTTAAATATGTCAAAAATATTTTTAAAATATTTAAAATATTGTTTGTTTAAAGAAAGATGAAATATAAATAATTACTCTGCAAACATCTGGACGAAACAGCAAAGCGGCATCTCTTTGTGTATGTCTTTAACTTAAAAATAGTTTAATTAAAAATTGTCTCCTTGAAGAAAGTTAAACTAAAAATACATATACAACTTGTAAATCATTAGGCTCCGGACGGACGGACGGACGTACTGCACAAGAACGTAAAGAGACACACAGCCGCAGACTTATTGTATAGATAGATAGTAACATTAGTAGGAGTGCTTGAATGAAAGAGCAGCAGATAGAAATATAAAGCTGAGGTGCAAATTTACAATCAGATTATGTTTCAGGATATACGACTATGAAACCCATTTCTCTAAGGTAAACCAAGCTGATGTATTAGATGTGCGAGATTTAGTGAGTTGTTACTGGAGGATCCGCTTACAAAATACCTATACCTATACAAGATATAATCCTCGGGTCTATGCTAATAGTTTTTTTTCTTCGCGCTTCTCGCCTGTGGAACTCTGTACCGGTTTCTTTCTTCCTTGACACGGTACAAAATTTAAATTAAACGCTCTTTGCCACTTTATGTTCATTTATTCTCCTTTCCACTTCATAAATTTTTTTCATTCTAGTTTACTCACAGTAAGCGCTTGCGTCTTAGTAGCATTATCACTTTGCTATTTGTGAAATGATCAAAATAAGTTAGATTGATATCAAGTATATACACCTTACTCCCATAACGTCTTGGCTGCTTCACTCTTCAAACTTAAATACCTTCCCGACAACTGGCTATGATGTTCATCGATTCACAGTACATCAGTTACTAGGCAACATGCCATACTGTTTATTGTCAAGCATCTGACAAGCTACTGGACGAGATACTTACTGTAGCCCATCTTAATTAACCAAGATAAAATAACGCTACCCTTGGGAAAGATATGAATCCTCTTCTTCTCCCCCAATCTATGGGTAAATAGCAGTACATGCCTGCAACTGGTCTAACGTAAAAAGAAATGGCAACCTACTGCGGGAAAAATCTGCCTCGTCAGTCATGTATCGAAAGGTAAATAATCGTGTATCACGCATGGCACATAACTGACTGTATTCCTTGAAAGGAAGACCTAGGAATAGAGATATGGGAAGGTAGCGAGTTACTTATATGCTGGGATTGTGTGAATGGATGTCGGAGCGGATGAGGACCTTAACAAATGTAAATAAATCCTAAGAGTCACACGAAATCGAAAGTTGTGGAGAGCTATGATCGCCATATCGCTGAAGAGAGGGGACACATAGAAGAAGACGAACTAGTAGAAATATTTCAATGGATTTTCATCTGTTCCCTCTAATCTTCATCATCTTGTATGAGCAGTGTCTCTTCAAGATGCGTATGGTCATGACTCTCCATATCATCTTATTCTTTGTAGCTCTTATTAATGTTCGTATTTTGACAATCGATCGCCGTCTCTGCTCTGTTATCCTGACAATCTACGATTGCATTTAAATTTCCGAAGCTAAAAATTATTTGGAAACAAAGAAGTCAGAAGAGACTTCAACAAGTATGGAGTGCTAGAGAAGAAACTGTCAACATAGAACCTACGGTTGTATCTAGACATTTTAATGTTTATATGAAGACATTATGTAAGGAAATAGTTTTCTCATGTCTAGTAACTGTTATTGGTCTTTCCCCTATTGTTGTGGTCTTTCTTTTGTTTGAAGTGACATCATCTTGGTAATATCATTTATATTTCCAGTTATATATGATATCCAATTAAAATTTTAAATTCCCTAAGTCATGTGAGTTCTATTACTTGTTACATGTTTTTGTGATTCCAGTCTACGATACTCCAAGAATGATGGTTCTCGTTAAAACCTATAGGCGCCATATGATTATATATATATATATATATATATATATATATATATATATATATATATATATATATATAAGACAGTATTTACCTAACAAGATTGCGTATGGATGACAGAATAGGGACTAATGGGATAACAAGGAGACGACAAAAAATATTTATAGCTATAAAGGATAGGAAGTTTTAGACAGCGATATGCACCGGCACCCCGAATGGACACTGCATATAAAATAAGTAGAATGATGTTGTTCGATCACATGTCCTTTGGAGAATTGTACTTTGGACAATTTCTGGTCGCATTTTCTCCTTACCTGAGAAGGATTATTCGTAATTTCAAAAAGTCGATCAGTAAAATTAACCAACACCTGTTTGTCGTCAATAATAATTTGGGCCTAAAAGAACATTTACTGTATAAATGTTTATATGTGAGTGGAACACCGTGAAAAATTGTAGAAAATTCAGTAAAATTAAATAGTACAAAAAAGATTTTCATTTGACTACTTCTTGTGCAAAACATAGGTTCCAGATTTGAATTTCCACATTATCATTTATTAACGAATCAGCGATTCTTAGACATTTAAAATTTCAGACAAATAAGTTTGTTGTCTACTAGGATATTTGCGAGATCACTTCACAAAAAAACAATTTTTTTCCTCCTAAAAATACATACCTAAAAATTGGGAAATTATTTATTAACCAATAAAATTATGAGTTTAGTAATTCTATTAGCTTTCAAGAACCTGTATTCTTTTATAAATACGATTGCATAAATTCCCTAAAGTTAGTATTAGTTTTTAGTGTTTCAGTAAACTTTTGAACTAGGGTTGTTGTTTTCTGCACAAATGAATTCACACACATCTCGTATAATTAATTACTCAAACTTTCGCATAGTTTATCCAGTGACCGCTTTATGATGGCCACGCGAAATTTAAATTAATTAAGCAGATTTGAAAACTTCGAACTGATTTATGTAAACAATATGTTAATAATAGTCATAACACAGCCCACGTTCGTTCACTGCTGCAAAATTACACTCATTCATAAAACAACATAAATATGTGACACTTTCCTTATATAGAAAGATTCTGTTTCTTCTATCATACTAATGCAAATAATTCTGCTGTGTTGTAAAAACAAAACCAAAATATAAATGGGAACAATATGAGAAATCTAAAAAAAAAAAAAACAATACTCAAATATTACCGCCTTTAGGCGACATAAAGTTTCGTTTCGTATCTCAGTTTGTTATATGGCTGTCTCAAAATATTAAATTCTGGATATTATGATTGAATCATAAGGTGATATAATGGAATATGCATACACCTGTGTTCCCCCTCACTGGAATATAATTGGCTGGTGTCCGTCATAAATACCGACGGACGTGTAGGTACGACAGAGTCAAAGAGCCTTAGTCTGACAGCTAAGTCGATAACGACGCCCATTGGACCACGCCATTGATCTACACTTCTTACCTGCGAATACGAAGCGTAACAGTCGATTACTGCTACCTTATTCTACTTGGTTATAGTAGCCAAAACCACTTAGCTACTTCGTTAAATATATCCCTTTCCGCGACATATCATAAGGCAAGAGTTTTTTTTTTAATTCATCTATGTATTGTTTTTGAACGGTTGTCTTTCTGAAGCCTATTATTCGCCGATCACTGATATTTGTTTCGTAAGAACATTTTTGCTCTCTAGTGAAAATCTTTCTAGTCTCAAAGAACTGTTAAACTCTTGCAATTCGTCGATGTGATATTTTGTGAGGGTATTTTTACGTTGTTACTAAAAACATTTGACTGGTCGGTAATTTTGGAAAGTGGTTGTATTAATCTTGCGATTACAAAAAATAAAATAATCTAATTCTAATGATTTCCACAGAAAAAAAAGAAACCGTTCTATAGCGGTAAATTTAGGAGAGCACGTGGAATTGAGCAGGTCCAGAAATGAAGAGCACAGATAAATCAACTTACCCAAATACAACTTGCTCATGATTAATAACATTAATATGATCACGGTCTGGTGACACCTGTCACCGTACAGTTATCCTCCGACTTTTCGCATCAAATATAAAATAACCCATCTGGACATGGAATATTCGGATATTGAACAACCGCGGCCAAACAACGGAGATTTTGTCAGTGACAAGTATAGGATTATTCATGCCGGCGGAGAGAAGAACGACAAAGGAGTAGGACTGATGTTGGATAAAACATTTAAGAATTGCGTGCTGGTTTACTGGCAACTATCCGAAAGAATTATTGTAATCAAAATGAAAGAAAAGTCTTTCAACATATCTATCATAGAACCTGTTCTGTATCAAAAACTTTGTGACGATTGGATGTTTGGTTTGTGTAATGAATTATGGCTCGGAATTTTTAATCAGAGAGCCGAATTCCAATTCCATTTGGACTCTATATATTCACTACGCGCAAATACCATTGGGACATATATGAATTTATATTTTTAAGTGAATAGGGTTTTAAAATATTTTTGGCATATTAAAAATCATTCACAGCGCAAAGTAATGAAGAAATCGAAAATTTTTACTGAAAGATGGACAATGCCAAGGCTCTCTGCAAATCACAGAATGTCATCATTATCATGGGAGACCTAAACGCCAAAGTAGGCAGCGAGAGAGCAGGAGATATAGCCAGAAAAGCCGGACTACGTACCTGCAACGAACGTGGAGAAAAATGTGTCCAATTGTGCACGGCGAATGACCAAGTAATAGCCAATACATCGTCATCCGCGACGATTATGGACGCGGAGGAGCCCAGGAGGATTACTAAAACCCAAATGGACTGCATAACTATCAACAAAAGATTCAGGAATGCAATCGTTCACTGCAAAACCTACCCAAGTGCCGCGATCATCGCCAGGTTATATGCAAGATAAGAGTGAAACTATGGAAACAGAAGAAGGCTAATGCAGTACTCAAGTTGCAGTACAACAAACGCCTGATCGACCAGAACCTGAAAGAAAAATATACGGAAAATGTTTAAAGAATATACGAGGGTCACACTGGAAACTCGAAATGAGAATCACTAAGAGACGAATTAGTGACATCAGTAAACGAGGCCATCCCAAAGGAGTACAGACGAAAAGAAAAAAACGAATGAATGGCAGAGAGATTCTCGGCATGATGAAAAAGAAGAGACAGAAAACTCGGCTCCGATACGCTACAGAATACAGAAAACTATACAATGAAAAAAGAACCAAATGCAGACAGGCTAAAGTAGAGTGGCTAAACAAAACATTGTGCAGAAATAGAGAGATTGAGTACCACCAGCAAAGGAGATATGCATAAACAAATAAGGCAACTAACAGGATAGAATATATGCTCGCCAACAGGCTGCTTAAAATCAAAGGACCGAACACTCATATTAAAGAAGCAAAAATTCAACAATTATCTAAAGAACAGCCTGGATAAGTATGGGTGCATTTATGCCTTTCCTAAGTGCATAGTGCATAATTGAACGCCACAGACGAAATAGAACTTCGAACTCGGTACGCTGATTCCAGTTTACGCACCAATAGCCAGTATACTAACAGCACATCCATATAATATACGTTCTTCTTCTATGTGACATATTACTTCATAACCTGGGCTATCGTGGCTCTCCGGAACATCCTATCTTTGTAGTTCTTGATATGTTTTTATCCACCATCACTGCAATACCTTTTGCTATCCATTTCCACAAGCTCGTTATATATGTTACTATCTGCTTCCCTCTGTCCGTGACTTTAATATGCTCTGCAAGTGTTTAATCCTCGGTAAACCTTTTTCCTCACTAATTACAACTAGCCCTTTCTGATTCTTCATCTCTTTATGTTGTTTTATGAATGCGTGTAATTTTCCAGCAGTCAGCGAAGGGGGGGGATCTGTGTTACGACTACTAACAACATATTGTTTACATAACTCAGTTCGAATTTTTCAAGTAAAGTCATTATACAAATGTTTTATATTGGAGACTATTCTATTTTTTTCTCGTCTGCACATTTGAAAACATTTTTAGTAAATGAGCAAATATTTACCATTACAGAAATTGGAAGAACGCTGTTTTCTATTACTCCATCAAACTTACATGACTTTATTTGCAACATTTTCTTAAATGTGATAAACTGGTTGCTCCTTTTAGTCTACATCTTTACATATTCTATTTTCCTCACATTTCTATTCACAATATATTTTTTTAAATATTTTCTTACTGACCAATCAGCCTTTCTTATTATATTTTCAATTTTTCCTAAATCCATTTACATTTTTTCTTGTTCTTAACTTGCAAATGTGTTCTACTTCATTTCCCTTGTTCTGTGGTCAATATTTCACTTTCCATAACTCAAATAATGGCAAGATCATGATTGAGATTATCTTCCTTGCGCGCCATTAAAATATCTCAATATTTGAATAATGATAGTTGTAATAACCAAGGTTATTGACGCCTGAAGTAGCACAACGTAACTACGGAAGGTTCCCGTAAAAAGGCAAACAGATTATGTGGTAAATAAAGTTCTTGCTATTATAAAATAAAGCAAGAATAGTCCTTAGCTAAAGAAAGTTCGAAAGACATATTTTACGACTTTTTATTTAGCAGATACACTACATGTTAGTTTATTTTCCGAACATCCTTACGCAAATACCTTTCATAATGATAAAATCTAAAAATCTAAAACCGATTAATTTTGGATTAAATATTGTCAAATTATAACGTTTTCTAACATTAAAATCTTGTAACGTCACAAATTTTTTGATACAGAACATGTTTGAATTTTATTTGTAGTCAAAGATTAAGTTTTCTTCATGCAACTTATTTAAATTAATATATAAACGATCTATGTGTATGCGGTTAAGGCGTGTAAAAAAGAGGAAATTCGAAATTTTCAACACGGCTCTACAAGTAAATGTTATTATTGAATATTTGCTTTCTTTCAAATTGAAAGAAATGAAATATAAAGATTCCTAGCGAAACAACTGCACACAAAAAATATTTCTGTTTGTCTTCTTTACAATACAAGCGAATTAATTGCGTTAGTATGGAAAAAGCGGTATGCTACTACGTATGAAAATGAGTGCCACGTATATACGTAGTTTTATGCATGCGTGTAATTTTCTAACAGTTGTCAGCAGGATGCTGTGTTAATACTACTTCTTGCATTTGTGTTTCTTAATTCAACATCGCTAAGCCTTTTTGTAATATAGAATACTCGAATAAATATGCAAATATATGAGGAATTAATTAAGGTTTGAGGATTTCAGCTTATATAACGAACAAATGATCCTGATCAAAGGTTAAATGAAAAAATATTTTTGTGGACTTATATCAGTGCTTTTATTCCCGAGAAATCAGCTCATAAGAACTAAAAGTTAGATTTTATTAAAGTTATAAGTTTATTGGTTAATAACTATCTCCTGTTTCTAAATGTTCAAGTTGGGAAAATGTAGTCGATCAATTAGTCGAAAATTTAATGATTACAGCGAATTTCACACGCCGCTGATTGGTTAATATATGCGAATGTGGAAATTCAAATCGTAGCCCACAACATGCACAAAAATGATTCGACATCTGTGTAATACGGTTCTGTACAAAAAATGAATTTCAAAGTGAAAAAATGAGTTTTCAGCGACAGCACTTAAATCTATTGCATTTTCTACAATTCTTTATCGGAGCTACACATATGTAAACGACTGCAATTGTGTTATCATTACTGATGACCTGTGTATCTGCGAATGTTTTAGGTATTTAAAAATTTTAATGATTTCTTTTAATTAGTTCTCCCTGAGCAAGTGAATAAAACCCCTGAATGGCAAGTGGTCACTGAGATTGATAGAATATGAGAAAAAATCTTTATAAGTGTTGTATCCTTTAATAGGATACAAACAGACAAAAGTGGTACTCGAGTGAAGGAACAGCAACACGCGCATAGATGAAAGAAAGAGAGGTTTATTATAAAAGAGAATACACTGCTAAAAGCCAGGGAATCAGGTGGGGGGCTAGTAATTCCCGAAGCAAGGATATCTACCAACCGCCACAGATAAGTCACTAGGCCGAATTTAACGCGGGTATCCGAATCCGTAGGGTATCCGAATCCGTAGGGGCGGTCAAAAATCCTCCGTATGAAACGGGGTCAGGTAGCTGTCTACCACCCCAGAGGAGACTCCGCCTTCGACATAGTCTCGTCTGGGTCGAAGGCAGAGAGTTCGACCAGCACAGCTGGAGACGAATCTCCAACTGATTCCCGAAGGATGGTTATTTGCCTTACCTCCCCGCGAGGCAGGATGTGGTACAAGGTCTTTTTTTTAACGCGGGGTAATAGCCTCGTCTAGATTCCTCTCTGCCCGAAGCTGGAGACAGATCTCCAATTCGCTAAGCAAGGATATTTGCCAACCGCCCCACGCTGTTAGATGTAGCACAAGACATAATTTAACGTGGGGTATTCGATCCCGTAGGCTTGGGCAAAAATTCCCCTAGATCCCTAAAAAAATGGGTTCGGGTTGTTGTCTACCAACCCAGACTCTACTCTGCCCTTCGGCATAGTCTCGTTTGCGTTCCTCTCCGCCCGAAAGCTGAGAGTTCGACCAGCTTAGCTTGAGATGAATCTCCAACTTATTGCCGAAGCAAGCCCCCAGGTATATCCTATGCTCACTATATATAACTACTAATACAGTCATTCCAATAGGCGTGATAGGGAGTGTGGGACATTCCATTACAACAATAAAGAAAGATGACAATAAAAGTACAGGAAAAGCAAAGAAGCTGGTAGAGAGTTCTACAAGCAAGAATTATGGGAGGAGAAGCAGATAGCATAGAACTTACGGTTGCATCAAGCAATTTCATCTGTAAGATGACAAATAGCTGCAACTCTAATACTCCGCTTAAATTCGAATAATCGTGGAACCAAAGATGAAAGCTCATTAGAATAATTACCATGACATTTATATTAGGTAAATATCGTTTTCTCACATATGTTACTATGTGAGAAAAAGACATTACTTTTGCACCAACCTAATAGAAACAGCATAGGGAAACTAGGTTAAAGCACTGAGAAATTGACAGAAGCTGAGATTTCATGCAAGGATAGAAAGATAATCACATCAGGAATGATAGATAACCTTGCAAATACTTTTCTGGATTTTGTCAAGAATCTCTATATACATTTTAGAAGTAGCAGATCACATGTGGCCCTAGTTATCTCTTTATGGCCGAATATCAATTAACTATATTTGAAATTAAAAATTATGTATACATATACAAATAGATAGATAAATAGATAGAAAAAATGTGCAATGTATGTTTATTATAAAACTATAAGTATATACTAAAACTGATATCAAAATCGGTTAATAACATTGAACTTCTCTCAGTGTGAGTGTATGTATGCATGTGTGTCGGTGTATTATCGTACTGCTATATTTTCTATTTTATACTAATAATACGAATTAGGCATGTATGTATCTATGAAAGCAAGATAAAGAATCATCACTATAAGTAAGTATACGCATATAATAGTGTTATGGTAATTTACCCACGCACGCTAAAAATAGGAGCAGGTACTGCCTTTTGGAGAGGGAAGTTTCCTGCAGTCAGCTCTTACAGTCGGACCGAACATTCTTGATGTAACACTCTCGGTTGTATTACTGTTTCTGTTAATACATTTGTTTAACTCAATTCCTTTCTTGTGTCTTTATTTCTGGACCAAACAAGGCCACAATATATATATATATATATATATATATATATATATATATATTGGCGCGTGGCCGAGTAGTTAGAACGTTCGCTTTCTGAGCATGAGACGGTTGATTTGTGAAAAAGGAAACTTCACATTGTTGATCACGCTAGATAACACGCTCTTTCCCAGAAACTGTAACTAAGATTTGCTCAGCATAGTTGCAGTGTGAACCACATGGAGGTATGCGGGTGTTGAACAAATGCAAATATGCCTGAGCGAGCGTCTGCAATAGGGATTTAATGCAGATCACATCTTTTGTCGATTTTTTGAATATAAAAGATTTTACGAATTGAAACTTGGTAAATTGAAAGAACTAAGAAGGTAAGTATACAGTGAAAATTTCAATGATATTGATAAGCTATATACAACATTATGTTATATTATTTAAAGGTTTTCAACTGTATCACGCTTTATTGCAGGTGTACGAAAAAGTCATTTTAAAGTAATGAAACAAGCAAGTATCTTTACATTACCATTTTATTGTAATAATGAAGCACATGACTAAAGAATGAAAGCATTATATATATGGGAAAACACAATTACGTTTCTGTTGATGCACTTTGGGTATTCCATCTTTAGAAATTACATCATGTCCACAAAAACATTTAGAAACACCATAAAATATACAAAATAAAATTGTATGTAGCTTATCAACATGATTGAAATGTTCACTGCTTACTTAACTACGTAGAATCGTTTACTGTACCAAGTTTCAATTTTGTACAATGTTTAATGTTCAACATATCAACAAAAATGTGGCTTGCAACAAAGCGTGATACACAGTTTAGATAGATAGATAGATAGATAGATATGAATAGAATGAGACACGCAGATAGATAGACAGACAGATAGATAGATAGATAGATAGATAGATAGATAGATATGAATAGACTGAGATAGATAGATAGATAGATAATGACAAACTTTTAGCTAAATAAGGAATAGGCATAGATAGATAGATAGATAGATAGATAGATAGATAGATAGATATGAATAAACTGAGATAGATAGATAGATAGATAGATATGAATAAACTGAGATAGATAGATAGTTAGATAGATAGATAGATAGATAGATAGATAGATAGATAGATAGATAGATAGATAGATAGATCTGAATAGACTGACATAGATAGATAGATAGATAGATACATACATACATACATACATACATGGTGTTTGCCTACTCGTGTCCGAGTACGGCCATTACTGCGTATCTTTTTGGTGAATATCTACTGATGCGCTGAACGAATGTGGCTCTTTAGCCTAGCAAGTGACCTACATACTCTGGCATAAACAGGTCACTTAAGAGGTGCAACATCGTGTAGTAAATTATCATGCAATTTAAAATTTTGCATGAAAGCGCTCCTGGACCTGCATATCATACCGCAAACATCACATTTCGGTTGTTTGACGTCTATGGCGTTGTAGTCAATTGCCACCTTCCGTCGTTTCGCTCTCAAGTGACTCCTTAGAGCAGCCATCCATAAACACACAATCTGTACGCGTAAAATCGAGCTGCCTGATGGTATCTTCAGGAAGTTCAATGGGGACGCCTTTACGCACATCTCTTTTAAGCCTTACGTGCCTCCTTTTCTCCTCCTCAGTGAAACCTTCCACTCCGAGCAGCCTTATTCCAATTATTACGATCAGATGTACATTCTTCCGAGTGCTCACAAGAATGATACCTACATACATACATATGAATTGAATGAGATAGATAGATATGGACAGACTGTGATAGATAGATAGATAGATAGATAGATAGATAGATAGATATGGACAGACTGTGATAGATAGATAGATAGATAGATAGATAGATATGGACAGACTGTGATAGATAGATAGATAGATAGATGAAAACAGAGGTAGATATGAATAGAATCAGATAGATAGATCGATAGACAAATATGTATTAGTTTAGTGCAAAAATAATGTCGTTTTTTGACGTATTTTTAAGGTCAAAAAACGACATTATTATTTTTGCACCAACCTAATAGTAGAGCAGAGTTGAACTTTCTACCAGCTGAGGTCGTAAGATATATAAATTTCGAGGTTATTCTCTCGAAAAATTCGAATAAAAAAATGTAAAATAATTAGAAATGCGTAATGAGGGAAAATTAAGGGGGATCAGGACTGACATTAAATCAAGAGCCGAGGATATGTGTTGTACGATACCACCAACTATGTGAAAGAATTTTTGCCGTTCAACTGAAAGGCAAACATTTCAACATATCCATCTTAGCTGTATATGCACCGATAAAGTACGGAATAAATTAGAAGGTTTTATTGTATGCTAGTCAAAATCAATGTTCAATGCAAATCACAAGAAATTACGGTTGCCATGGTAAACCTGAATGCCAAATTAAGCAACAGAAGAAGAGATGCTGAAGTAGTTGTCAAAATTCGGTCTAGGAGCACGTGATGAAGGCGGAGAAAAATCGGTCGAAACGTGTAAGGCGAACGAACAGTTGGTAGCCAACACCTGGTGACAAAAACACAAACGAAAACAATATCGACCACATGATTATGAAAAAGATATTCAGGAATGCCGTTTTACACTGCAAAACATATTCAAGTACTGATTTCAGGAGCGACCACTTTGCAATGATATGTAAACTTAGAGGGAAACTACGTAAATTAATGAGAGCTAAGGTAGCCCTAACATTGCAATACGACAGAATCTTGAATGGCCTGATTGTGAAGGTAAATATATTGACAGTGTTAAGATGAGGTAGAATGTTCAAAATGAGATTGGAAACAGTGGGTCACATTAAGAGAAGCTTTAGTAACATCAGCAATCGAGTTCACTCTAAAGAAAAATAGAAAATGAAAAAAAACAAAACAATTGATGACAGATGAAATTCTCGACATGATGTAAAAGAGACAAAAAAAAAATGGCAAGGATTGGGTCCAGAATGTAAGACTCTGCACAAATAAATTAGGAATAAATAAAGGCTGTCTACAGAGGAATGGCTCAACGTAAAATACGCAAAAATAGACAGAGTGTATCTCAGAGATAAAACAGATATACATAATAAATTAAAAAAAATTAAGAAGATAGAATACATACTGATCAACAGGACTCATAAAATCCAAGGACGGGGCAATGATATTAGTGAAAGAAAAAATACTTCAAACAAGAAAGGAATACATCGGTGACCGACGAAGGAAAAAACAGCAATCCACAGAAATATCGAAAACAAGAAATATTAAAATCTGAATTGAAATCGGAACTGGCCAAATGAACAGAAACAAAGCATTAAGACAAATTTGTAAGAGAGATAGTGGCATCCTTATATGATTTCGGCATTGACAAGATTACAGACAAAATAAATAACAGTGATGATATTCCGGAGGACCTCAGTAGAGCGATTTTCATTAGATAGATAGATAGATAGATAGATAGATAGATAGATAGATAGATAGATAGATAGATAGATAATGAACAGTCTGTGATAGATAGATAGATAGATAGATAGATAGATAGATAGATAGATAGATAATGAACAGTCTGTGATAGATAGATAGATAGATAGATAGATAGATAGATAGATAGATAGATAGATAGATAGATAGATAGCATTACTTGAAGTATCATATTAAGAAGCAGAAGAAGTATAATTTTTTATTGCATCTTTTAAACGAGGGTTGCAATTTTTTTATTGATTTTCTCTTTTATCGCTTATTTCTTAATAATTATTTCATCGAGTTGAGAATTTGTTCTATATAAATACGAAACTGAATGAATTTTGAATGAGAAAGAAAGGAAATACTAGAAAGATATAAAGCAAAAAGAATAGGAAAAAAATTAGAAGCGAGAAAAATATGGACGACAGAAATTAAAGAAATAAGAATAATAACCAATAAAAAAGAGGAAATGGAATGAGACGCAAAGGCGTGTGTGCAAAAACAGAAAGAAAGAAAGAAAGAAAGAAAGAAGAGAGGAGTAGATAATATATGCAAGAAATTATGGAAAAGAAAGAAAATAAAGAGCGTTATAAGAGAAGTTAATAAGGAAATTAGGAAAAGAAAGAAAGAAAGATCGTAAATGCGAAAATGAAGAAGAAAGGGAAATGATGTATTTAAAGAATGAGAAAAAGAAGTGAATACTGACAAAGAAGTTAAAATGAAGAAGAAAAATGAAATAAAAGCCAAAAAGGGGCCTGCTAGAAGAGGAAAATAAAATCAGACAATGACAGAAAGAAACAAAGGAACAAAGAAACAAAGACGAAAGAAAGATAATGAATAAATGAAAGAAAAATGAGGGAGATGAGAAATTAGGAAAAATAATGAAAACTGAAGAAATAAAAACACTTTATTTAGTAAAAGAAACAAAGTAGAAGTAAATTCTAAAATGAAATGTAAAAAGAAAGAAAGAAAGAAAAAAACAAGAAAATATAGTCAGAAAAAATGTCAAAGACATTAGGAAAAAGTGAGAAAATAAAAAAATAAGGAAAATACTGATACTGATAGATAAAAGCAAACATCGAAACAAGGTAAAATGGAGCAAAAATAAAATAAAGAAAATGGAGGAGGAAAGAGAATAATATAAAATACGCATTCAAAAAGAAAGAAGAAAAAAAGAAAGAAAAGAAAGAATGACTTGAAGAGAAGAAAAAAAAAACTTTCAAAAAACTGTATATAAAAACTGCCCGATATTTCTTAACTGTGTCGCGCTCAAAATCAAACTTATTTTGCGTTTTTCATAGACACAACGCCTTATCTTAGTCTTAATAACACTTTACATCGCACCAATTGTTTGTTGTTTATTTCCTCATAGAAAAAATAAAACTGAAAGCAATCAAAACACCAGCACTCTCAGCTAGCCTTTACTCTTTCCATGAATCAATTGAATTTGTCATTTTCTTCCTTGTTTTTTTTTTTATTTATTTCTGTTTTGTGTTTTGACCAATAAAGAAAAGTTGGATTTCTTGTTTCTATACTTGATTATTTGGTTATCTCAACACATTGGTACTTTTTTATTGTTTCATATTATCAATACATCTTTATGAAGTTTATTATCTTTTGTATATATAGCTCTCTCTGTTAATATTGGTCCGATGATCGAGTACGGTCCTATGATCTCTGCGATTCTCCTTTATGAGGAAAACGACTAAGTTTCTGCGAATAATCTTCCAGTTCAATTAGTGACATTGCAAATCCATATTTTACTCTGTCTAATAGTTCTTCCGTTGTCTAAGGTTCTATATTACAGGATGGTCGTGAAAACATTGTTGGCATTTGTGAGATTGCTATACCGTTTCACCTTCCTTTCTTGACGGAAGAAAGGTCTTCTTAGCGGGCTTCTCTGATGGTGTTGGCTGGTTGATTGCATTTAGTGGCATATCAACATCTTTGGGTTATTTAATGCCGAAATCTAAATATCATGTATGCATTTTCTTTTTACTTTTTTTAAAAATAATAATGGTTTTACTAATAAAAAGTTTATTAATTATCCCATAGCTAGAGGGGAAGAGGTGGATTCATGCCTTTCTAAAGAGAATTTGCGTGTAAGTGAATATAACGAACAGAATAAGAATTGAAACTCGGCTCTCTGATTAATAATTCCGAAACATTATCAATTAGACCACCCGTACATCCAAGCTTACGACACCTGATATTCGCAAACGGTCACCCAATCTAGGTACTGTCGTTGCTTAACTTCGGTGGTCATACGGGAATTGGTGTTAAAACGTGATGCAGCTGCAAGCCTATCTGATGGTGTTTGCATCAGTTTTAATGTGGTTTACATAGATGACTTCGATGGTTGTGTGTCATCTCAGTTCTGGGATTGTTTGCTGGAGGGGGGTCTGCAGTTAATGTTCAAAATTCATTGGTTGTACAGAAATAGTGAGACGGCACGTGCACACGTTTAACAGTGAATGTCACCAGTGTAAAAAATAACAAAACCGCAATCGATCGACGGTATTCAGTCTCGTCCAAAAATATGCCCATTGAACCCGTATAAACGGGTTCAGGGTCGGTTTACATCCCCAAAAGAGACTCCGCCCTTCGGCGTAGCCTCGTTCGGGTTCCTCCCCGCAATCGATCGACTATATTTAGTCACCACCCCCCACTAGGGCATCATGTGGCACAAGGCCGGTTTAACGTGGGATCTCCGAGCCCGTGGTCCCGGCCAAGAATATGCCAATTGAACCCGTATAAACGGGTTCAGGGTCGGTTTATCTCCCCGAAAGAGACTCCGCCCTTCGGCGTAGCCTCGTTCGGGTTCCTCCCCGCAATCGATTGACTATGTTTAGTCACACACCCTCCCCCACGAGGGCATCATGTGGCACAAGGCCGGTTTAACGTGGGATCTTCGAGCCCGTGGTCCCGGCCAAAAATATGCCCATTGAACCTGTATAAACAGATTCAGTGTCGGTTTACCTCCCCGAAAGAGATCCCGCCCTTCAGCGTAGCCTCGTTCGGGTTCCTCCCGGTAATCGATCGCCAGCCGATCGGAAGACACGGTTGGGAACATTGGGTGCGTTTCACACTTTCAGTCACAATGATATGGCATGATCATAATTCAGATAAATTAAGAAACTAAATGACGACTTAACGAAATCTTTGCCCACCTTCTCTTTTATTTTTTTTTCCCTTTTCTCTTTTGTTTGTTTGATATTTTATGTTTGTTTTTCTTTCTTTCCTTCAGTGGGAGCTTGCCGACATCTGTTTTAAACTGAAGATGAAATATACGTTATATTCCACAAGCATAACCCACAGTAGAACTCGATTTGGAAGGGAAACAGAAGAACCTGTATCACTCTTTCTGACTAGCAGATAAGTCGAAACGCTCTGGAAAACAGATATTCGTCTCCTTTTAGACTCATTTTTGTCTCTATAAATATATTCTTAAGTCATTAATGGATTTTTATTTATCCCGATATATTTTTTTAATAGAAACGTTATATTTATTTGAGTAGACATTGTTGTCTTTAAACAGTGAGAGGAATGTCTACCGACCTAGAGTTCGAAAGAAAACGTGCTTGTTAACAGAAATCTAACACATATTTATCCCGAAATATTTTTAATAAAATCTAGAAGTATAATAGATTTTAATAAATAATAATTTTAAAAACAAATTATTTAAATTAATTCAAATTAATTCAAATAATTTTAATTAATTTTAATAATAAATTTTAATAATTAATAATTTTAATTAATAATAATTTTAATAAATTTTAATAAAATCTCGAAATAGAAGTCTAACACATATTTATCCCGTTATATTTTTTAATATAAATGTTACATTTATTTGAGTAGACATTGTTGTCTTTAAACAGTGAGAGGAATGTCTACCGGCCTAGAGTTTGAAAGAAAACGTGCTTCTAAACAGAAATCTATCACATATTACATCATTTAATCTAAAGATATATTTTGAACCTAAATGTAGGCACGAGAAAGCTATTTCAACATTAAAAACGAATTACAGGTTTTTTTAAAACTTGTGGCATATTTTCTTGGTCGGTAGAAATTATTAGGTTGGTGTAAAAATAATATCGTTTTTTGACGTTAAAAAATACGTCAAAAAACGATATTATTTTTGCACCAACCTAATAAAATTAATTCGTCCGTGCATTGAATACTTCTGGAATATCTGGTCTGTTCCACCTGCTTTTCATCCTGAGGTTCTTGGAGGTTCCAAAAATGGTTAAGTCACTTTCTCACCAATGTCGCTTCCTTCTGTCTTTTCTACAAATATTTTCATGGCAACTGCTATGACGAGCTTTTTTCCCTGGTGCCCCGACTACACGTACTACTAGATTGGCATCTCGGTTCCAGTCGTTTACTGTTGAAATAGCTAAATGCAAGTGCCACTTCTAATTTAACGGTTGCTTTCCTAACACTACTCGTCTGTGGAATTCCCTTTTGTTTACTTGCTTACCTGATAACTACAATCTTCAAAAATGTAAATTTAACGTCAATCGCCATCTTCTGTCTAATCAGGAACCAAACAACAGGAGATACTGAAAGAGCAATAAGTTGAATACGGTGATAAATAATAGCATCACTTGTTTTTTTGTTTGTTTCTTTTTTTCTTTTTTTTCTTTTTTTTTTTTGCTTAATTGATTTTAATTTTATTTTAATTACTATTTTAATGAAATCAGTATCAATGTGGAAAGAGCAACAGGATATTTGTTAAATGATAAAATTCATAATTTAGGCTCTTCATTTACTAATGTATATAGACTTAAATAATTTATCATAAGGGATTATCATAATTTCAAGCGTATCATAATAATAATTTATCATAAGGGATTATCATAATTTATCATAAGGGATTATCATAATTTCAAGCGTATCATAATAATAATTTATCATAAGGGATTATCAAAATTTATCATAAGGGATTATCATAATTTCAAGCGTATCATAATAATAATAATTTATCATAAGGGATTATCATAATTTATCATAAGGGATTATCATAATTTCAAGCGTATCATAATAATTATTTATCATAAGGGATTATCACAATTTATCATAAGGGATTATCATAATTTATCATAAGGGATTTTGGTATCTTTAGTTTATCTACTTTATTTTTTCTAGCACTTTCTAGCTCCTTACCTGTGGAACTCCTTCCCGTCTAATTGCTTTTCTCATTACTACAATCTTCAAAAATTTAAATGCAACGTTAATCGCTATCTTCAATCTTCTTCAATCCCGTTCATCTTCTGTCCTTCGTTCAGGTCTTCCTATAGTCAGTTTTTTCCCCCACTTTTATTATCAGTAACCTTCTGAATACAAGTGGCATTCCCGCCTTGCTTATGGGTGAAATGATTTAAAAAAGGAATTTTATCAGAGGTATAGACGTAACACAATAAGCGGATTATATTTTTTCATAATCTAAATGATAAAAACCTGACAACTGGGACATTGCTGCTGTGTCACATATGGTTGACCGTTATTTACATTATTCGAACTATTGTCCTCATCTCTTTCGCCATATTTATCACAACCTTTTGGACCTTGTACGCTCCGGCCTTCTTCAGGCGGTTGGAATCTCGAACTGAACCCTTTAATTTGTTCGCTGGGTTAAACTGTTCTAATTCCACGTTATCAGTTATCTCCTGTTAATTCCCCTTTCCAAGTTCTTCACTGCGTGAACCAGGTATTGAACTCACACTCACGGTCAGATGGCATAGTGGATAAAGGCGTTAGTTAGATCCAGTGACAGAAACAAAAGAGTGTGAGTTCAATACCTTGTTAAGACAGTGGAGAACTTGGAGAGGGGAATTAACAGGAGATAACTGATAACTTACATCCATTAAACATAACACGTGGAACTAGAAGAGCGAGAGAACCAGTGGGCGAAATAAAGGGTCCAGTTCGACATTCCAACCGCCTGAAGAAGGCCGGAGCGTACAACGGCCGAAACGTTGTGATAAATATAGCGACAAAGATGAAGACAATAGTACAAATAATGTAAATAGTGTACATAATACCAGAAATATGTACAAATGGTTGACCATGTCGCTCGATAGTGTGTTTATCTACCTTATTGTTGTCATGTAGTGGGGGCCCAGTCAATTGTGTCTCTAATTATGTCTCTACAGCCTTCTTGATACTAATATATCAATATTGGACTGTTCCTGTTGCAGAAAATCAAAGTGGCCCTCACTTCAACGGAATATGGACAGTTCAAACTCTACAGCGAGGCAACCCTACTGAACTGGAGACACTTCAGGTGTGCGGCCATATCACGTTGAAACACCAGTTCTCGTTTGGATCACCCACGTTAAGCAACGTTGAACCTAATCAGTATCTAGAGGGGTGAACGCTCAAAATATCAAGTACTGTAAGCTTGAATGTGCGAATGGTGCAATGGATAAAGGTTCTAAATTGCAAACCGGAGAGCCGAGTTCGAATTCTAGTCTAGGTCGTTATATTCACTTGTACGCAAATACCCTTGGTAAAGGTATGAATTCACAGCCCCTTCTCCCAGCTATCAGTTGAATTGTGTCAATAAATTATTGTTACCTCCAAAAAATTATTACAATGCAAAAATATGTTTCGGCTTTAAATAAACTTAAGATGGCCGTAAAAACCTAATCAATCAAAAGTCCCTACCAGGATACATTATCGCTGAGCGTAATCTTAAAATACGCAGATGATATTGTATTGCTGGCAAACACAGAAAAGAAAATTACAGGCTCTTATGGGCATGGTGGAATAATGGATAGCGACTCGGATTGAGGAATCGGAGAGCAGAGTTCGAATTCCAGTCGAATCCATTACACTCACTTGCTTGCTAATAATCTTGGGAAAGGTATGAATCTTCTTCTTCTCCCCACCCCAGCTATGCGTAAATAGCAGGACTGACCGAGTTCTATAGCCTTGGATGCCAACTGGTCTACTGCAGAAAGAAATGGCAACCTACTGCGGGAAAAAAATCTGCCGCGTCAGTCATGTATCGAAAGATACATGATTGCCTAAGCGTGGCACATAACTCACTGATCATAGACAAGGTAGTAAAGAAAAGAGAGAATAAAAAAGTACGAATCATTAAATCTGGGATGTGCTTTAAGAGAGGCCGGGAAAATGTGACACCGAAATCCGAACGTGCCTTATTTTAGCGAAAGACAAATTCCAAAAAACTAAACAATCTAATATTACGATGTTTTTGTTATAAACAAAAATGGCGAAAACTAAGATATCCCGAAAAAGCATGTCAGTTGGAACTAAATCAATCTACCCCAACGGACGAAATAAAGGATTCTGTTCGAAAATCCAACGTATATCATCTGAAGAATGCCGGATCGTACAACGGCCGAAACGTCTGGAACATGACAATAAAGATAAGGATAACAATAGTGTAAATAGTTATAATAACTCATTTCAGATATATTGACACACATGTGTATTTGTTTATTTGTTAACAGATATTTTATTTTCCCTAATTTTTAACCTTATCTTATTCCGCGTTACATGATGAACAAACGGTGTGTGGTCAATACAATGTGTCTATCATGATATCAATTACGGTTAAAATTGAGAACAATAATTCGAACCTGTCAAAATATATCGAAAATGCCACATCTCAAAATTAGAAAGCTATAAAACGTTATTATATTTTTATTTATTTATTTGTAGTTTTATTTGATTTTTATTCGCTTTTTTATTTTATTTTTTATTTTATTTTTTATTTTATTTTATTTTGTTTTTTTTACTTTTATCCACACACAGAGCGATACGGGCAAACGTAAATATTAGTATTCATTTTTTCAAGTATTTTCTTTCTGTCTCTGATTTTTCTTGTCATTACAAGCACGCAGACGAACGACAAATATGTCTGGGGAATTTTAAGCAGTTGGACGCCATGACAGTTTCAAGTAAATTGAAAACGTGGAACACAAATGAAAAGAAACTCCAAAAGTGCTGAGTCATTTGAACAAGGAATCATAAATTTCGAAGGCAACATGATACACAATAAACAGAAAAATCTCGTTTATTTTGTCGTTAAAATAACAAAAGATGGGAGGTTGTCTTTTCAGCGCGATCTGTTTTGTCGTTTTATACAAATTAATTTTTTCTAAAATTAAATCGGTTATAATTTTAGGTTTTTTGTTTCTTCATCTTAAACATTCGATTTATTTGAAAGTTTATTTGTTCGAATCTATTCATAACAGATTTGAAAAGAAACGGTTTCTTCAATTTCGTGAAAAGTAATGCATACGACCTATATATATATATATATATATATATATATATATATATATATATATAGGAAAAGGTAATAAAGTTTTCGTGTGACGCATTTCGTCTTCAGGGCTTCATCTGAATAAATTGATGTTTATGTTGATGCGCCTACACATGTGCAGGACGAAAAGGTAATGCTGAAAATTTAAAATTTAAATGTTTTCTTTATATATCTTTCGGTTATGTAATTCAGTAGATTTATTTTAGATTATTTTTTACCTTTTTGATTATGTTTGCATCACTCCTGTTATTAAATTTCTCACATTGTGATAAGAAAAGATTTGCCAAAGAATAGTGAAACGTTGTAAAAATTTGGACACAAATTTACTGTGGGCAATCTAGAGGTAAAAAGCACATGCTAAACATTTTCAATATAGTAAAGTGTTTAACTTTTTAATTATAGTAGCATTTTTTAAGTCAGAATTCTGGGAAGCCTCCTTACAATGAGCTACTCGTGCTTTTAGTAGGCTGTTTTTGTTTTTAAATTACCTCTTTTGTGTTTATATAATCTTTTATTAAAATTCCTTGAGGTTTCTTCTATATATTCCTCGTAGCAATCATCACAAACAACAGATTAAGTTCCTACTTCATCATTTACCTTACTATTTATTTTGTATTAAGTCTTTTATTGTTTTAGATGTAGACAAATCTATGTTAAGTTTGTGTAGTCGCATCATCGAAACCATCAATTTCGTCCGATGAAACGCGTCGTACGAAAACATAAAAAATTATGTCGTCTTCTCTCTCTCTCTCTTTCTCTTTCTCTCTCTCTCTCTCTCTCTCTCTCTCTCTCTCTCTCTCTATATATATATATATATATATATATATATATATATATATATGTACATAATTTATTCAAAAATTATAACATAAATATGTTATAAAATCACTACAAAAATAGCCATTTTGGTTCAACACTTCTGGTGTCTCATCAAGTGATGATGTTGAATGTAGAATAAAGGGTTTTAAAAGGTAAAAAAAAAACTAACTGTGAATTTTTCTCTATTTCGTCAATTTCTTTTAGAAGTACGATGTACTTTTATGTGATTCAATGCTTTTGCATAATAAATGTATATTATAGAACACCATATATTGCTCTATTGTGTATTTTATATGAAATTAATTAGTTGTGTTAAACATTTGCACAGAACTATATATATATATATATATATATATATATATATATATATATATATATATATATATATATAATTATTTATTCGAAAATTATAACATAAATATGTTCTAAAATGACTACAAAAATAGCCATTTTGTTTCAACACTTCTGGTGTCATATCAAGTGATGATGTTGAATGTAGAATAAAGGGTTTTAAAAGATTCAAATCGATCAACCACTCCTCGTTAGGGGAAAAGCTGTTATATAAACTGCAATAACCAATCAAAATGCAAGTATATGAGAGTCAAAAAAGCTTGACAACGAACATTGGTTATAATAATTAAGGCTTTAATGTATGGGTTAGACTAAAACAGAAATCATTCTAATTAATAGTAAATTTTAATATAAAACTGAAAATTAAAAATTACCAATTTTAAATTTAATCTGTATAAAGTTTAAAATATTATATAATTATTTAAAGAAGAAACTTAAGAAAAAATACATACATTTTGATATTTATTTTGTTTGTAACTTTAAAAATTACTCCAAAATTCGCTTGAGGATGAAATGGAACTAATGTCTTTAATTTAATTACAAAATTAAATTCGGGGATTTAGCTTCCATTTTTGAAACATCGTTAGAACTGTGTAGCGAAAAAAACATATTTTAAGTCAATTAATTTATAATATTAATGCTCTGTAAATTTACATTGAGCACTATTTTGTAAAAATAAAAATATCTGTAAGAACACCGGATATATATCTTACTGTTCTTTATTTTTATTAATATATATATATATATATATATATATATATATATATATATATATATATATATATATATATATATATGTATATATATATACTTCAATTACCATCGAGTCATTATTGTATATAGCCAGTTTTATAGCGTCGTAAATGCGTTCCCACCTATTTTGGCCATACATTGTTGAGCTACGTATCCATATATAGATGTCTGCTCTTCTAGTAGGTTGAGTGAAAAGTAATTTTCCTTTAAGAAAACAGATTGTAACGATGAATGTGTCAATTTTTGCTTTTTATTCCTAACATAGTGATTTACCTAAATCTTACTTATAAAACGCAGATTGTGTGTGTGCGTGTGTGTGTGTGTCTGTATATTTATATATTGGATCGGATTTCCTACATTTTTCAACCGATTTCAACAAAACTTCACAGGACTACGTAAAATTACCTTGCGGTGGTTCTGACAGAGCCAAAAATTGGAAAAACACAATTGTTTTTGCACGAAATCAATTTGAAAACACGATAAAACACGATTCTCTCGCCAGAATGAAAGGAGGACAAGTCATATCGAGTTATACTTATTATAAAACCCAGGTTGTTTTTGTGTGTGTGTGTGTGTGTGTTCGTTTATATATGGAATAGGATTTCCTACATTTTACAACCGATTTCAACAAAACTTCACTTTTTTTGTGGGGGGAAGGTAGTGTTTCTTATTGTCTTGCATACTTTTTTCATTATTTTTACATTCAGAATGCTTTAAAAATTACATTTACAAGACAATTGTTTATAATAAAATTCTATTCAATCGGTAGACTCATAACGATTGAAAACAATGTTTTTGTTTGAGTTTGGGTTTTAATTAACTAATTAAGACATGTGTGTCCGTCAACCTTAAACAATAATCTTTGTCAATTTTATTTTTCAGTCTTTATGATGGTCGATACTTGATCTATCTCTTACTGTTACATCCCCGGGCAACGCCGGGCTCTCCTGCTTAATTTCTTCTTCTATGTGACGCGTCTTTCAGATCGTTGGCAATCATAGCACTCTACAATCTCCTGACCTTTGTTGCTCTTAATAAAATATTTACTGAAGCACGCTAGAGAGGTTATGTGTGGGTTTCCGCTGACGTGCTTGCCTTCAGTCTGGTCCGTGGGTATCAAATTTTCAAGCCCTCTTTCCTCATTATCTATCTTAGAATTCAACTATCTCTCACTGGCTATGCATCTGCATCTATTCTTCTTTCATTGATCTGCTTTGTATATATATATATATATATATATATATATATATATGTGTGTATGTGTGTGTGTGTGTGTATGCTCTTGTATTTTTTGAGGTTTCTACCAAGCATCAAGCATAATGTTCGGTGACCGTCAAGGGAAGTAAGAAAACACGACATATATAGGTATGTCTCGAGGTGTGATTATTCTTTGAAACGACAGCACACTCTCAATAAGAAGCAAAGGGAAACGAAAGAACAAAAAATAGAATCAGATGTCAATATATCTTTGGAACTTGCTTAAAGACACGCACTCCCAATATCAATAAATATAAGTTCTGAGTAAAGAAAAGATTCACATTAGAATTTCGGTCATTATTTGAGGGGAACAACAGAGATCAGGGAATTCATACGTATTTGCCATGGAAATAGCAAGAGAGTAGAGTTTTGCGACGTTGAGTCTGCGAGAAATATGTTGCAGAATGGCGACAGAGTCTGCCTACCTGATGTCAAACTCTATCATGGCTGTAAAGTGATGATTAAACAGTGCGATCCTAGACAAGTCAGTAATACTCCTGTTTTGGTATAATTCTGACGATTGTACAATGTCCTTGCCTCCCGTCTTGTTGATATATATATATATATATATATATATATATATATATATATATATGTGTGTGTGTGTGTGTGTGTGTGTGTGTGTGTGTGTGTCCGCCGCCACTAATGGCCAATATCCAAGCCTTGACGCAATAGTCAGTCTACGAGTGTTGTTTTTTTTTTACTCGACTATTTATATACACGATTCAATGGTGTATTGACACCAGTAGAAAAACCCAACACTCTCAGCCTGACGATTGCGTATAGCATGAAACAGCCTGTTGCTTCTGAGCGTTGACTTCAATGTTCACTGTTATATTTACATCCACTCTATCTCTGATTTTGAGCACTTTATCCCATAAATGTAGCACATATTATAACTATGTCTTATATATATATATATATATATATATATATATATATATATATATATATATATATATATATATATATATATATATATATATATAAAACATAAATAAGAGAAAGACAAGATGGAGTAAGAATCCACAGTTCTTATCACTTAGTGATCAAATTTTTCTTTGGGCGTTACCATTCGTAACACGTATGGGTCTTCGATTGCGGATCACTTTATAAAGAATCCTACTTGTGCGATGGATTTCAGTGTGAACTGGTTTTCCGTTTTGCCCAGTTCGCACTCATTATCCCATCTTAAGGTGTTGGAGAAGCTTTACATCAGGTCCAGGCAACCTGCTCTTTGCAAACAAAGAGATTATCTGCTTGGACTTGCTGTGCTGCGTTTCTAGCATCTTTGTTGGTATAATTTTTATAATTTATTTCTCCCTGTCCAATCATTCATGTCATCCATGACAGACTTTTTCTTTTTCTTTTCCTCATAATTTTTGTTCCCCGTTAACAGTTCTGATGAGAGGGGACGAAACCGGTCGACAGGTGTGTGGTTTTGTTTTAAATCTATCATGGCCTACAATATAAAATTTCTCGTTTTTAATGCCTTAATACGATTCTGTACTGTTTCAAACATATTTAAATATATATATATATATATATATATATATATATATATATATATATATATATATATATATATATATAATTCTGTAGAGAGAATACTATTTGTTGACTGCTCTTATTTGACATTAGCGTTTGCTTACTTTTGTCTTCACATGTCACTCATTTTTCTCAGATTATGATACGAAAGATAAATGTGACCGGAGACTGTCAGCAACAGATAGATAGATAGATAGATAGATAGATAGATAGATAGATAGATAGATAGATAGATAGATACGAGCAGACTGAGATAGATAGATAGATAAATAGATAGATAGATAGATAGATAGATAGATACGAGCAGACTGAGACAGATAGATAGATAGATAAATAGATAGATAGATAGATAGATAGATAGATAGATACGAGCAGACTGAGATAGATAGATAGATAAATAGATAGATAGATAGATAGATAGATAGATACGAGCAGACTGAGATAGATAGATAGATAGATAGATAGATAGATAGATAGATAGATAGATAGATAGATAGATAGATAGATACGAGCAGACTGAGATAGATAGATAGACTGAGATAGATAGATAGATAGATAGATAGATAGATAGATAGATAGATAGATAGATAGATACGAGCAGACTGAGATAGATAGATAGATAGATACGAGCAGAGATAGATAGATAGATAGATAGATAGATAGATAGATAGATACGAGCAGACTGAGATAGATAGATAGATAGATAGATAGATAGATAGATAGATACGAGCAGAGATAGATAGATAGATAGATACGAGCAGACTGAGATAGATAGATAGATAGATAGATAGATAGATAGATACGAGCAGAGATAGATAGATAGATAGATAGATAGATAGATAGATAGATAGATAGATAGATAGATACGAGCAGAGATAGATAGATAGATAGATACGAGCAGACTGAGATAGATAGATAGATAGATAGATAGATAGATAGATACGAGCAGAGATAGATAGATAGATAGATAGATAGATAGATAGATAGATAGATAGATAGATAGATAGATAGATACGAGCAGACTTAGATAGATAGATAGATATCCAGTTACGATGGGAACGAATAAAATGCAATTACAACTTTCGTAACATTTAATTTAAAAAGGGGGCTAAATACAACATACAAGAAAGTGGGCTAAAGCGACATTATTTATCTCAGGATATTACACCGAAAACATGTAAAGAAAGCTACATAATTACATTCGTGTTTCAGTACCTATCAATACATCTCATCAAGTGATTGTAAATTACTGGCAAGTGAAAGATTTATTTAGATTTAAAAGCAAAATACAAACACTTTTCACGAAAAAAGAAAAAAAAGGCGGTTATAAGGTTTGTGTGCTTTACTTTGATCAACCAATCAAATATGACCTACATTAAATTCAAACTAAGCGAAGAAGCAAAAATTAAAAATTATTTTTTTCAAATGTGTCATAACTCGTAGGTTGGCAGCTAATGGCTGCTAGACATAAGCTTAAAGCGGATACATATTGTTATATAAAATATACAAACCAGATAATGCAGTTTGTAAGAAATAAAAATTTGGTGGAGAGGTAATTTAACAAAATGCTAAACAAGTTATATGCTTCGGGAATTTCCTACACAAAATGTTTAATAAATAATTTAAACATAGAATTATTTAGTAAATTAATATGCAACTGTTAACTAAAGAAATAAATTGTGTAGCGATTTTTACATATTTCGGCGTAATATCCTAAAATAGATAGATATGAACACATTACGTAATTGTAAAATATATGATTGAGAAAAGACAGAGTATCAAAATATTTATTTGTTGTATTATAGCAACATCTATTTGCGCAGTTATGATGAAAGCCGGTATGTTCTGCGCAGATGTAGACAAACATTATTCATTTGTATGAAATATCCTGAAAGCTCGAATTGATAGACACACTGCGATTTTGATATGGGTCGTAAGGTTGTCTTAAAAAAATAAATATGAATGTTTCCTTTTTTCAGACGTTGTATAAGGAAACGAAACATGGAAATTGCAAAAGAATGTTCTCCGGATGCCTGACAAGTAGGAAGAAGTTATTTGAAAATCCTGGACAACTCCGATATTGGTTTGTGCGATAAAGACAAGATGAAGAATCTTTGATCTTTGTCGCTCATAGACAAATCTGTCTGTATGAAGTTATGGAATTTGTAAGGGTTGCTGCAGCAAATATGTGTCGAAAAGCACAAAATATTGGTTCACAAATGGCAAGATATGTGCAATCGTACGCTATGCCTTCTTTAAAATAATTGATCCAATGTTGCCTTCAGACATATTCATTATTTTAGTAATGTCTCTGTATCTCTAATCGCCATTCCAATGATACGTAGAAGGATATGTCTCTCTCTCTCTCTCTCTGTCCTTTCGCATTCACTCATTCAGTCAATGACTCTCCACAGCTTTCGCTTTCAACCTTTTTGTCTTTGTCGTCATTTTACTAGTTTGATTCTCTTGCTTTCGATGTGTACTGTGAGTGTTAATTTCTCCAAACTTCTTTTGTTGTCATACTTATCTCTGCTTCTCCTAACTTCGGTGTGTCCAGAAGGTATTAAATTGTTCCAGTTTTCATCTAGTTGAACATTACTAGAAAGAGACTTCTATAATTCTCGCTCCCCGTAATGAAAATATAAGGTTTAGAGAACTTAACACTCAGAGGAGAGCTATATATACGAAGCGATAGTAGGTTAAACAGAAACACAAAACTGGAAGTTTGAGTTACTTCAAACTTTTAAATGTGAGAAAGTTTTTTTCAGCATAAGTACAAAATGTAAATATTTGTTTTTATTTGAATTCGAACACCGACTATTTTTGCCAAATAAATAGTAAAATTATTTTCTTAAAATCGTTATGTATTATGCTTAGCTTCGAATAACACAAAGTTAAAAGTGTAAAACGCCGAGTACTACACGACAATATTAATCAGTGCGAGACTACTCCAATAACTATAGCTTTATATTAGGTTGGTGCAAAAATAATGACGTAATAATGTCGTTTTTTGACGTTAAAAAATACATCATAAAACGACATTATACGTCATTATTTTTGCACCAACCTAATACATAGGTGTTATGGGTGATATTTAGCGGTTTGGCGTAATGCCATAAATTACGGGCAACTAAAAATTATCGTGAATGGCTTTTAAACTCTAACTGCATAGCGAAGCATACAAATGGTTCGCGATTTTGCATACATATCCTACGGGGCCAAATAAGTCTAAATAACTTATTTCTCTCCATTAATCCACTTTTTGTAGCTACGTACGCGTACAGTATCAACGATTTCCGAGTAGTTTCATCTCCCCAGTTTTATCAAGAGGTCTTGGGTCAAATTATTATATGATTTTCCTGACACTTTCCAACGCTAACGCATGCAGGGACCTTCTCGCAATAACGATATTATCAATTAGTGACCACCTTGACAAATCGACCATAGCGCGATTCGAGCCTGGCTTACAGTCATCACAGAGAACGATTTTTCTTTCCCTCTGTATGAGAGGAACTCATTGTGTCGACTTCATATCACATTTTCCACTGACATGAAGCGGAAGGATTATATCCAATCAATCACTAGTTGGTTCACACTGTCATACCAAGTTAAGTAACATCGAACCTTGTCAGCATCTAGATGAGTGGATTTAAATAACCGGCAAAATATTTAATAAACCACAAAAAATAAAACAAATCACTTAATCACTGCCTCATGGCAAACAATATTTCTTGCCAATATCCATCTTGTACATGTATACATCTACTATTCGTCAGTACGTCGAGCGTTAGAGCCATGCCTGGTCTGTTTTTCCTGCTATGTATCTCAGGATTCCAGGCAAAATCCAAAGAAAGGTCTGCAATGTTATCGGCTCTGTTGTGGCATCTCGCCGTCAGTGATGAGCTGGTTTCCCTCTTTCATTTCATTTCTATAAATATTTTCATGGAGAGTAGTCCTAATGAACACCCCTCCTTTTTACCACAGTCGCATGAATTTAATTGAACTGCTAGATTGGTAAATAGGTCTCATCGTTTTATTGTTGTAATGGCTAGATGGAAATTTATGTTCTATTCTAATATTTTCTTTTCACGCTTGTGGATCTCTAGCATTTCCTTTACTTCCCCACCGTATTCGATCTTCAAAAATGGACAATGTCAATCGCCCTCTTCTGCCTTTTGTAGTCTCTTTTATTGTCCTATATCTTCTCTAACTTTTTTCTCATGTCTTTTCATTCTCATTAAGATATTGCATCTTAGTAGCCTTACTTGGTGTGAAATGATTATAAAAAAAAGTTTCATTCGATCATCGGCCATGGCAGCGATGTATATAAAGATGGTGCCTTAATAAAAACATGCATGTTCTATTAGGTTGGTTCAAAAATAATGTCGTTTTCTCACATAGTAATATATGTGAGAAAATGACATTATTTTTGCACCAACCTAATATCAACCTGGAGACTGGCCCTATAAAACCGTACAATGAAATTCTTTTTAAAAATGATCCGTGGATTTACAAATTTCCGCAAGAAGAATTAGCGTAGCATTTTATTATCCAAAGGCGCAATATATTAGAGAAATGTGTCGTTCTAAAACAAAGCAAATTATAAATGGATTGTAAAACGTCCATAGACACACAGTCAAGAATTCTGCACTTCTATTCAATATATAATCTGTTATAAAGGAATCAAGTGGACGATAAACTTTCACAGATGAAGAGAAGAATAAAGGCAACAGAGAAAATATATGTAAAATAGGATCAGTAAGCACACTTCTATTTACAAGGTGCACGTACAGACATTCACACGCACATGCACACACATGCACACACATAGATAGATAGATAGTGTTGTGGTAGGATCCACCTAATTTGCATAGTGGAGTACCGACCATATAAATATGGTTGGTACCGGGAAGAGAGGGAAGGAATCAAGAGATTCAACCAGAGACTCTGCCCGACTGCGACTCAGTCAACACATTCTCCAGGAACTGTCTTTCCAGGACTATACAAAATACTATATGTAAATATTGTGTACACTTTCTTGTTTCAATACATTTTGTTCTAAGTACATTTTGTGTTGCATTATTATTCCATGCATTAGTCAAGTTTCAACAGATAGATAGATAGATAGATAGATAGATAGATAGATAGATAGATAGATAGATAGATAGATAGACGTCGATTGCGACGTCTTGTCAGACGATTGCCAGTCCTTCATTGATTGACCATCCTTGAGCCCGTTGATGGCTTTTCAGTCCTGCTAGCGACTTGCACATCTTGCAGCAGATTTGGCACCCATGATTATCGGCATTGGTTGAGACGCCGGACATGCTGTTGACAGCATGTGACGTTTGAGACCCCACCTGCTGATCGGCAAACTCCAGAGCAATGGGAGAATAAAAAGTTCCCATGCTGAGAGTCAATGAGCAGCATGAGAGAGACAGCAAGTATAGTGAGATTGCTTTCATGCGATTTCATGTGATTAACCAAGCCTGACTTTGACAGCAGGGTCCTGTCACACGCCTCACAGATCCATATATTTCCAAAATTGGCTAACAGAGGTTCTCGTTTTCTGGTCTGCTCTCTTCAGCTTTACCCGGTCTGCTCTGGCTGCTTCAAAATGTACAGCACCCTAGAAAATCTCAGCCCTCCACTGATCACAGGAAGACCAAAATACGCTAAAATCTTCTTGACTATCTTCAAACCGTTTTTTGGTGGGGCGGGGGGTGTTGGAGTTTCTTGCTAGAAAGAAGCTCACCATAAAATAGCTGATTCTTGAATCATCAAGCCGAATAAGATGACCAGCCCAACTCATCTGGTTGAGAACCATAATTGTAGAAATACTGACTGTTTTGACTTTGGTCAAGACACCTGTATTTGGAACACGATTGTCCCACTTCAGACCAATAATTAGTCAGAGACAGTGTTGATGAAATCTTTCAAGCAGTTTCATATGAGATTGATACAAGGTCCAGGTTTCAGAGGCATAGAATAAGGTTGAAAACACCCATGTTTTATACACAGATACTTTAGTTGCCAGAGTTAGCTCACCATCCGACCAGACTCTCTCTTCTAGCTTACCAAAGGACACAGATGCCTCGGTATTCCCCATCAAGGGAACCATCATTAGATAATGTACTACGAAAGTGGACAAAAACCTTTGACGACTTCAAGACGCTTCCCATAGACAAAGATGTCATGTTCCGCGTAAAGATCACCAGAAGTGGGAGTGTACATGACATCCTTGGTTTTCTTAATGCTGATTGTCAGTTCAAAGCAGGTAAAGCGATCCATCATTGAGTGCATTTCCTCCGGAAAGTGCGCAACTAAGTCGTCATTTTCGGCATATCTATGCTCCCTAACAAATGTTGTGGCTTGGAAACTTCTCAAGTTGAAAAATTTTCCAGTTGTTCGGAATACGATATAAACACGTACAGCCGTCAGGTAAATTGATAACAAGCTATATCACATTGCTTTACTCCATTATCGATGGGAAGTTCCTCCGAGAGCTAGCCATTGAAATTGACACGAACCCGTTTAGCAAGTCTTGCAAGCACTTTTACAACTGCTTATAGCAGTGAAATACCACGGTAATTATCAGTCTGACATCTTCTCCTTTCTTTTGTAGAGTATAATCAGAATGGCATCTACCCGTATATAGATAGACATATATATATATATACATACAGATAGATAGATAGATAGATAGATAGATATAATATAGTATTATCTTATATTAGTATTAATATATATATATATATATATATATATATATATATATATAGGCATACAGAGATGTATCTATTTATATATGTTAGTCTATTAACATCTATCTATCTATCTATCTATATGTATGTATGTATGTATATATGTATATGTCTATCTATATATGTTAGTCCATTCTGGATAGATGCCATTCTGATTATACTCTATATACTCTTATACTCTCTCTCTCTATATATATATATATCTATATATATATATATATATATATATGTATATATATAAATATATATATATATATATATATATATATATGAATAGACTAACATAGTATTAATATATAGACTATATTAGTATTAATATATATATATACATATATATATATATATATATATATATATATATATGAATAGACTAAAATAGATAGATAGATAGATAGATAGATAGATAGATAGATAGATAGATAGATAGATAGATAGATAGATAGATTGAAATGGGCTGACGAATTTATAGATACATACATAAATAAATAAATATGAATAGATTGAAATAGATAGATAGATAGATAGATAGATAGATATGAATAAACTGATATATATATATATAGAGAGAGAGAGAGAGGGAGAGATAGAGAGATAGAGAGATAGAGAGATAGATTACAGATGTTTCTTCTCTCTCCGTTGATTCTTTTCTTTCTTTTTCTCTTATTCTTCTCTCTTTTTCCACACTTATATTTGTTCTTCCTTCTTTTCTCAATACGTTTCTGGAATCATATTAATTTTCAAATGTTTTGCTTTACTTTAAACTTCGTTTTAATTTGATTTTTCTTCATTTCAAATGCCATTAGTATTGTTTAAAATGAATTCCTACAATATGGATTTCTTCCCTCAACTCCACCAGTTTTTAGTATACTTATTATTCTACCGAACTGCCGTTTGAACAGTGATTCTTTTTTTTTATCAATCTTTGGGCGAGAGAAACAAAATAATTATCTCATATCCATTGCAAATGCTTTGTATATCATCCAATGATACACGCTGCTATCTGTTAATGAAAGCGTTGGATATCATTTCAGAGAATCACATCTCGAAATATTGGCTTAGTTTATCGTTAGACAATATGATACATTTTACGTATACCATGCATATTTTGAAATCGAATTTGTTTCCTTAAATATATCCGCGCTTTATAAATGAATCAAGCAATTACTGCGTTAGTATGGCAATAATTACATCATGGTGTGATGACATTAGTTCTGTACAGAATGTCCATGTTTTTATTTTTTAAATGAGCTAAGCCAACGTTGACTGCAGTTTAAAATTATAGTGAAGTATTTCTAGAAATATCTAGTGCTGAAAATGAATTCGTCTTCGAATATTTATAACTGGAATACGATCGTTATATTCGTTCGTCTTATTTTTTCTCTTTCCTATATACTTCTTTATTTTTCTCTTTCGTATATACTTCTTTATTTTTTCTCTTTCCTATATACTTCTTTATTTTTTCTCTTTCCTATATAATTCTTTATTCTTTTCATCATTTTTGTCTACTTCCATCTTGTTTTTTTTATTATTTTTTTCTTCCTTCTGATTTTTTCTCTATTCTTCTACTTTTTTTCCTGTTCCCTTTTTATTCTTTTTTTATCATTATTCGTTCTCTTTCCTCCTTTTATTTCTATTTATTTTTCTTCTTTTTTCTTCATTTTGACATTCTTCATCTTCGTTCATCTTTCTTATAGTTTTCCTTATTCTATATTCATTATTTCATTTTGTTTACTCGTTTTCATTATTATGAGTAGTAGTAATAGTATTAGTATTAGTATTAGAAGTAGTATAGTAGTACTTCCCCTTCAACCATTCTTATATCTGCTTTCTTTTTTTCTCTTTTTTCTTCTTTTCCTTCTTTTTCTTTTTACTTCATTTCATCATTCGTCTTCGTCTTCTGCTTCATCTTTAACTACTCATTATTATTATTATTATTATTATTATTATTATTATTATTATTATTATTCGTATTTCTTCTTTCTTTTCCTCCTTATCTTTCCTTAATAGAGGTTTTCGTTATCATTTTTATTATTATCATTCAATTTTCTCTCTTTCTTCTTTTTTTCTCTCTTTTTCATTTTTAGTGCTTTCAATCATTCTTCTTCTTCTTGTTTATTATTATCATTATTATTATTATTATTATTATTATTATTATTATTTATTTATTTATTTATTTTTCTTACTTTTTGATCATTCCTTTCTGTTTTTCTTTCTTTTCTTTCTTTCTTTTTTCTTCTTTGTCCTTTCTACCTCTTTTATCATGTCCCTGAGTTTTATGTGATGATAAAATTTTGTTCAACCTGTTGACCTTTTGTCACTGTTGTTGGTTTATTGTTTTTCCCCTAAAGACATAACCAACCTATTCACAGAAACGCACAAAACACAGGTGGTTTCATACACTTTTATCAACGCGGCTGCCTCCCTATTTTCAAAGCACACACTCTCTCTCTCACACATACCATTTCTATCCCTGTGTGTGTGTGTGTGCGTGTGTGTGTATTTCTCTCCCCTTGCTATTATTTTCAATACTGAAAAAAAATGTCAGCGACATCTTTTCATAAGAATTGTACACCCGAAAAATCCGTGGAATGGATCGGTGAAAATTTCTGGTAACAACAAAAGCAAGAACGTAAAATGAGTTCACTAATCCGAAAAAACAACTTTTGGAATAATAATGATTCATCTTAGAATTGCAGAAGATATCTTTTTTCATTGCTTTTTTCCCCTCTTTCTTTTCGATTTTCTCTCTTCTTTTTTAATTGTTTTTCATACATGTCTTTTATACGTTTAACGCGTCTTTACCAATTTTTATTTTCCTTTTGTGCAATCCATTATTTATTCTCTTCCCTTATTCTTATCGCTTCTCCGCAAAACGAGTATGTGCAGCGGTGCAACGGATATCAGCTCGGAATGAGAACTCACCGAGTTCGATTTCAAGTCGAGTCGAGTTCGCTAGATTCAGTTACGCGCAAATACGCTTGGTAACAATATGATTTAAATACTTCTCTCCCGCAGGTATTGCTTAAATAGTATCTGAAAATATTATTGTTATGACCAAAATATTGTTAATGCAATATTCACTCACAAAAATATTCTTCCAACCCAAAAGATGTGTCTGCTTTAAATTAACCATAAATAGTTTATGAGCAGTAAAAAGAAACAGTCAATAAATCAATTCTCTCCAACATTGGTTATATCTCCTTCCTGTTAATATTTATTTATTTGCTTTTCATCCTCTTTTGAAAATATTCTACAGCAAATGGTGTTGCAGTGGTAGGTTTTCAAGCGCTGATAAGATTTCACGCACTAATTTTAAGGTAATAAGTCTCTCCCTCATAACGGATTCGGATATTGATCTTAGAATAATCTGTCCAAAGTTTAGTTTCGTCCAATATTGAAAATGGCTACAAATCAAAAAAAAAAAACGAATCATGTTCTGCAATACCCTCGGCCGATCGAAACTTTCATTTGGATGCCATTCATGGCACCACACTCGTTCAGAAATATCTAAAGATTCATCTCTATACAACTGTTTTCTCAGATTAATGATTAAATGACCTATGAAGCCTTCACTTAGCGAGGACTATTCATCTTGAACCTGATAAATTGGCGCTACAAAATCCACAAAAAAGACACAATACTTGAAGACTTGCAAAAACAGCAACAATTGCAATGGATAGCCCATGACACTTGAAGAAACGATAATAGCATAATCAAGATTTTGACATTCAACATTACCTTGAATAAAATCTTCGGAAGGAAACTCCCATTAATACTGGAAAAACCAATAACAATTTCTTTTCTGATACGTGCCGTGTCCTTGGTGATCATGCCTCTCTAACTCCCTCTAGCCCTTGTAGCTCTTAACAAGTTCCTTCCCTCCACCAGACCACGTTGTGTCATCCATCTGCTTAAAGCCGCTAGGTATATCATGCGTTGTTTTCACTTGTCTCTCTTTCCCTCTATTCGACCCATGAGTGTCAGATTCTCCAGGCCTCCTTCCTCATTCTGTGTCCCAGGAACTTCAGCTTCCTCTTCCGGATATTAAGTATAAATCACCTCCTCGTTTGCATCCTCTCTAAGACCTCATCGTTGCTCATACGCACGGTCCATGATATCCTTAGCATCCTTCTGTAGAACCATATATCCGTCACCTCGAGTCTCTTCTTCATCTTTGAGGAAATTCTGAACAGACTAAACTTAAAAAACATATTGTGCTGATTTTTTTTAAACAGATTT
>OZ010579.1:26081100-26313600 GCA_963932145.1 Acanthosepion lycidas | reverse complement strand
CTACCTTCAGTCGATTTTCCCCTTTATTTTGTGCGAACAATAGTATAAGCATTATACTTACCCAAAAACTACCTGTTGTCGAGAGATCTTTCATTTTCTTGTACTATTTAAAACTCTTGTTCTCATCTTGGTTTATATAAATGTTATTACAGACATAACGTCTCGACCACGTACCCCTGGTCATCATCAGGTAACTATTGATTGGCTGGCATCGGATATCTTTTGATTAGTCAGATGAGGGAAAACAACGCATGGCATACCTAGCGGCCTTAAGCAAGTGGATGACAGAACGTTGTCTGAGAAAATGTGGAAGAGGGAAGGAACTTGTTGAGTGCTGCAAGGGTTGGAGGGGGTCGAGAGCCATGATCGCCTACGTCCTGAAAGGACACGACACATAGAAAGAAAGATGCCAGTTATAGTTCGCTTCTGCTCACTTGATACTTCACTAACTGATGCAAGGATTGAGCGTATGACCACTAGATGACAGAAACAAACGGCCTTCTTGTGACACTAACTCTTATAACCACTACGCCACCGTCACGAAATTATAGCGAATCGCTATTTAGAACAGGACACTTATGAAATTCTTTCCTGTGTTCCTTCAGGGCTTTGGTAATCAGGGCTCTCTATATTTTTCTATCCTTTGTAGCTCTTTATAATTGTTTTCCTTTTATTATCGCTAGTTCACCTTACTTCGACTTTCATTTACTCAAGCTATCTAGGTAGCTTATGCGTTGATTTTCTCTGTCACTCTTGACTTCAATAGTTCCTATGAGTATTCAATTCTCCAAGCCCTCTTTCTAATTATATACTCTAGAAATTTCAACATTCTCGTCCTGATTCGTATAAATATCTTTTTGATTCCATTCTCTCTAAAATTCCGTTGTTGCTCACCTGTTCCGTCCATGACATTCTCAGCATCCTTCTGTAGAACCGCATTCTGTTGCTTCTAGTCTCTTCTTCATCAATGAGGAGACTTATTGTCTAGCATTCACTGCCATATAGAAGGACTTGTATTACGTAAAATTTAAGTACACATTTCTTTGTTTCTAACTATTTTCTCTTTCAAAAGACTTTGCTTAGCTTTTGGAAGGCATATTTCGCTATCCGAATACAACGTCGAATTTTAGTTTCAGACTGCCAGTCTGCAGTTAATACACTTTCAAGATATTTATATTATTTTATTTTGGTATCTCCAATTCGTAATTTGCATGATGAGCTGTTACTTTTATTAACAACTATGCATTCCTTTTGCAATTGATTTTTTTTTATTCATTTATTCTTTTTTTCTTTCATTATCTTCTGTGGCGGCTCTTGTATTTTCCTTTCTCTGTCTGTATCAAATCACTGTGTCATCTTTATATACTTCTACAATGCTCTTAAATATGTTACTTGTTTATGTAAATATATACTTTGGTTGGATTTCTTAAGAAATCTATCTAGAAAAAAACGTCACGGCATCATTGGAACCGAGCGAAGGAAAAACTCAGATTTCATAACAGAGCCGAGAGTTCAGCTTGTCAAGCAATAATCAAATTAGAGATCCCTCCCGCGGGAAACAAATATCTGCAATTCTAACGCTCGCAGCTTTCTACAGATAGAAATGTGCAAGTTTTCTTCATCATCCAAACTGCATTTGTCCTATTTTAAGAAACTCTGCGGTAGGAAGAACTTGTCTTATCTCAGTGCAAATCCTGAAAGAGACCTTTTCGCTGGCGGCTGTGTACTATACGAAATACAAGGAAAAAAGGATTGTACCCAGTTATTTCTCTCTCATGCAACCGATAATCCAAGACCCCACCTCTTATCACTATTCGTGATATAAGCTTTCAAGCGCCAACGTACATACTGAGTCATATCTACACTTTGATAACCTCGGCTACGTCAGTGCAACGGAATAAAAAGGATATCAACAACCTTATCCAGTGTTGTCCGCGAGAAAATGGAGATTTAACTCATCAGGATGCATATTTGATTAAGTCGTATCAAAGTCACGCTCTTTTTGAGACATTGCTTTCTCTTTCTTACGAACTAATAGGAGTAGATAAGTTCGTCTAACGCTCGCTTCGCACACCTCTTTGATCTTTTGAACAGGACTAAAGATTTATTACTTGTTTCCTGTTTACGATTGGGATTTCGTTTCCTTCTAAAGTATTTCTCATTCTCTTTCACTCCCAATAGATCCTTGCATCTTAATGGCATTATCGCTTTGCTTAGAGTGAAATGATTAAAAATCTGTTAGGAAACTAATTTTAGAACGCAGTGGTGAGATTATTGAAACATTTAGGATTTTGACCGGAGAAAAGGAATATGGCCAAATTTTCTTTTAGAATGGAAAAAGAACAAAACTGTACTTCTATAGAAGCATATGCATTATTTTATTGATATTAGCTGTCCCAGTGTGGGAAATGTGTAGCACATGTATATAGAAAAGAAATCTTGATATATTCTGTCTGGGGAAATTATCTCTCATGACACAGTAAACAAAGATACCTAGTAGAGGACTCAAGCAATTGAAAACCAGAGCCCAGGAACATATACAGAATTGCTCTCATAGAGTTTAGAATCAGCCATGCTGATGGCTGATAGAAAAATAAATTAAACCTACTCTGTCTGCCACCCTATCATTATTTATAATACACCACGCCCCACCACACACGCACGCCCACGCACGGACGGGAGGAACCCGAAGGAGGCTACGCCGAAGGGCGGAGTCGCCTTCGGGGAGGTAGACAGGCTCTGAACCCGTTAATGCGGGTTCAATAAGCTATTTTTTGGTCGAGCCTACGGGGTCAGGATGCCCACGTTAAAAAGGCCTTGTGCCACATGACACCCTCGTGGGGAAGTGACTGAATATCGTCAGTCGCTCAACTTTTGAACGATTGCACGGTTGTACTCTGATCCTACGGACGGGAGGAACCGGAAGGAGGCTACGCCGAATGGCGGAGTCTCCTTCGGCGAGGTAGACCGGACCTGAACCCGTTTATACGGGTTCAATGGGCTATTTTTTGGCCGAGCCCACGGACACGGGATGCCCACGTTAAAAAGGCCTTGTGCCACATGACGCCCTCGTGGTGGGGGGGTTACTGAATATCGTCAGTCGCTCAAGTTTTGACTTGAAAAACTGTTTGGTTGTACTCTCATCCTGCGGACGGAAGGAACCCGAAGGATGCTAAGCCGAAGGGCGGAGACTCCTTCGGGGAGTTAGACCGGCCCTGAACCCGTTTATACGGGTTTAATGGTCATATTTTTGCCCGAGCACACCGGCTCGGAATGCCCACGTTAAAACGGCCTTGTGCCACATGACACCCACGTGGGGGGGGATGACTGAATATCGTCAGTCGCTCAACTATTGACCGACTGTTCGGTTGTACTCTCATCCTACGGACGGTAGGAACCCGAAGGAGGCTACGCCGAAGGGAGGAGGTAGACCGGCCCTGAACCCGTTTATACGGGTTCAATAGGCTATTTTTTGGCCGAGCCCACGGCCTCGGAATGCCCACGTTAAAAAGGCCTTGTGCCACATGACACCCTCGTGGCGGGTGACTGAATATCGTCAGTAGTTCAAGTCGATTCAGTAGTTCAAGTCGAGTCAACAGTCGAGTCAGAAGCAGTCCGAAACAGAGTCGCGTTCAGACAATTACTGTAAGACATTGGAATAGTGATACTGGTCGAGACTACATTGTTCTCTCTACTAAACCTGATTGTTCATACTAACACTTTCTACTTCTCTGTATATATTCCTTTTGTAATATATCTGTTTTATTCCATATCCGCCTTCGATTTCTTTTTTATTGGTTCTACCTTGGACTATCACCGTGTTAAAAGGAACCGGACCATAACAGATACCATCCAGAATCCTGTGGGGATCTAATTTAAAAATGATAGCTGAAACCATAGACGGATTTATGTGCATATCAGTCATAAAAGACTCTGTTTTCTTTTTAAATCATTTCACCCCAAACAAGGCAGTAACGCCACTAAGACACAAAGGGTTACTGGATGTTGGAGAATATGAGAGAAAACACTATTAATATGAGAGAACAATAAAATAAATAAAAAAACAATAATCACAAAGATAGAAGATAACGATTGACACTGCATGTAAATGTTTGAAGATGAAAGTTGACTAGGATGCAAGAATCCAAAAGAGAGTTTCATAGACAAGAAGTTCGATAGAAGAAACTGTTATATCGAATTTAAGATTACATCTAGACATTACAGCTTTAAAAGGATGATACATTGCCGCCAATCTAGTACTGCGTTTAAAGTATACGTACAACAGAGAAAAGTAGATCAGAACAATTACTATGAAAGCATTTATAGGAAAAGCATAGGGAAGCTACACTACGGCGCTGGGAGGAGGGAAATCAGGGTCATTCGAGAATGGATATACAAAAGATAATCTCCGAGCAGTGCATTCTGTCTGCCTGTAGCAGATGACAATACATCAAATTGATTGAGGAGAGACTGACGATTTGATCTTCAAAGTCGTCAGTAATATCCAGAACAAAATTTTGAAAGCCCATAATGTCTCTTATTCTATCAGCGGATGGGTATTTTGCCACTTTGAACACAGACCCGTTTACAAAGAGGCGTCTGTTTTAAGCGAACCTGTTGCGTTGATATAACCGGAAGAAGTGATTTATGTGGGCTGTAGCGGCTGTACAGGCAGGACTGAACCAAGAGGAACTTTGGGGTTTCACTAGGCATTTTTGTACTGGCACGAAAGGTTCGATGCTGCCTTTCATTCAGGAAAACTGGCACGTCTCTAAATGAGATGATTAAAAAATATCCTTCGAAGAGTCATTGTAAAAAAAATCATGAAATGAATCCCAGTCAGTGCGTTGATAACGGAAAAATATTCTGTTGATAGGGAGTTCTTGCCTGGTCGCAGAAATATGAAGGGAAAATACGAGCATGAGGTCGGAGTTTGCCAAGAGTAGCACTGTATGAATCAGCCGAGAAAGTAAGGAAAAGATAAAGTAGAGAAGCCTGTTCGTATTTTTGCGTGAGTAAGAGATTGAGTATATATATATATATATATATATATATATATATATATATATATATAGTGAAATACCTTCCCTAACAAAATTTTGAAGATGCGTTCAAACCATGAATATCATGATCCTTGTTTTTTTGTTGTTTTTTTTAATTATGAGCTGTATAAGGTCTTTAAATATTGCATCATTAAAATTTTGCTAGCGAAGGAATTTCGCCATTTTATATCATTAACTTTACTCATCTACTTTTTGTATGAATGATTTTTTGTAATATAAATTGAACTGCAACACATATTCGATTTAATAGAATTGATCCGACATGCAAATTTTCGGAATAACATTACTCTATTTATTAGACTAATTAGTTCATGCGACATCGAATGATAACCTCCTACAATAAAAAAATTCTCAAATTTCCATATTAGTAAAAAAAACTCACTGACTCAAACGGCAGGCTTCAAAAGTTTGCACCCGTTATCAATAATACATTTAAAAAAACATATTTCGATTCGCATTACATTTTTTCGTCTCGGATACTACCTGAATTTTACCAAAAACAAAATAATTTCCATGCCTGAAGATGACTGAATATACAGTTGAGAGTACTTGCGTATTTAAGAAAGACTTTATACAGCTTATGATTTAAAAAGAAAAACAAGGATCGTAACATTCATCGAATGATAAGTAGATTAATGCATCTTTAAAATTTTCTTAGGGAAGGGATTTCGCCATTTTATATCAGTAACTTTAATAATTTACTTTTAGTACGAATGATTCAGTGTAATATTATATATATATATATATATATATATATATATATATATATATATATATATATATATACAATTGTGTATTTGGGCATAAATGCAGAAAAGTTTCATTAAAAACGACAAAACAACTGACTAGGTACTGCTGTTATGTTTTTTTTTTATTTAATTTTTTTTATTTATTTTTCATGAGAACACAAAGAAAATTAAACGGAATCGCAGTAATTTGTTAGTCATCTTTAATATTGTTGTGGATTCCGCGTGAAAAATCGGTCTCCAATAAATGACAAACGCAAGTATTTAAGCTAAGAAATTAAATGTATTTACACAAAATACAAAAGATAAGTGGTTAGTAAAATCCAGGAACGCCGGTTAGTATTAATCAAAGATCGCAATATAGTGTCGAAGTAAACTTCCTTAGAGTCGGGCGTCCTTGTAACTGACTTCTAACGTCAACTCAATCACAGTGTCTATGTACTTTCCACTCTGTTTCTCTACCCTGTTCCTCCACCCTGTTCCTCTTACTATCATACTCTCTGACTGACTGTGGCTATTTTATGGCAGCAGGACGAGTTCATTTATATCAGAAAGGGGTGGACCCCATAATAAATATCTAGTTAGATAGACTGATATTGAAATAGATAGATAGATAGATAGATAGATAGATAGATCGTGATAGGCCTAAAAATTTAGATAGATAGATAGATAGATAGATAGATAGATAGATAGATAGATAGATAGATAGATAGATAGAGAGAGAGAATAGAATTTTTTTTTCTGCTGTTCTGTATCTATTGATATGTATGCCTAACATTTGAAAGAACGTCTCTGCAACAAACAAACAGCTATGGGCAAATTATGAAAGTAACAGAAGACACAAATTATGTTTTTTTATTTTGTAAATATTTCTTTTTGAAACTGGGAAATGTTTTTCTATTTTTTGTAAATGTCAAATAACGCCTGTATTATATTTCAACGTCGCAGTAAAGAATTGCCTAAACTTTTGAGCAAATTGTATGTGACTTTTCCTTCGATATCTTCATTTCTGTATAAGAAACATAAATTCATCCACAGATATATCGGGAGAAATGTCTTTATACCAAGAGTATATATATATATATATATATATATATATATATATATATATATATATATATATATATGTGAAATTTACATATATAAATGTGCAAAGCGCCCTCATGTTTGAAAAGCGCAAACAATAGACAGTAGAAAAAAGATTTTCAAGACAATAGCACTCAGCTTATGCGTGCGTATTAAATTTTCCTGGGAAACATATGCCATTTAAATGTTTTGAAGTTGATTTTTTAAAAAATAGATAAAGACGTAAATACTGTCTGTAGATATTCAGTCGCATCAGATAAGTCTTACCACGAAGATTTTCATATATCTGTGCGTTACTGAAATGTTTTTATGATGATTCTCTGGAAACGGTTTTATATTCCTCTTAATATTTATAGTATATTTCTTAAAAAGTGCATATATATATATATATATATATATATATATATATATATATATATGTTCAAACTGGTTTAGTTAAATAATTTTTATATATCGCGTTGATTAGTTTTCGTCGTGATCCTTTCAAGTTCGCGGATTAATTTCTTGATAGCCTTAAAAAATTGATTAAGAAAAATAGCAAAATTTTCTTACAAATAGTTTTTATTTTACGAAGTACTTTTAGTCTCATGTGAGACCATTCTCAGGGGTTTAAGATGTACATAAATCGGCGAACATGAAAGGATCACAACAAAAACTAATAGACATGGCCTGTCTAAATTATTTAATAAAACCTGTTTAAATGAGAATATACTGCTGAGAATATACACAATATATATATATGTGTGTGTGTGTGTATGTTCGTGCGTGTGTGTGTGTTATCCTTCAATGGTAACACGACTTGTAGTTTTATGCAAAACGCAATCTTCAGATGCTGTGTATAGATTGGCCGTTGCATAATTTATATTTTAATAAAAAAAATATCTTGTTACCACAGTATTGCTGATGTCATATATTATACAGGGATTACATTTGTATATTAAAAAATATTTGTGATTTAAAATAAACTAGATTTATATATATATATATATATATATATATGTGTGTGTGTGTGTGTGTGTGTGTGTGTGTGTGTGTTTGTAAAAAAAATTGTGTTTTGAATATTATTTTTATAATAAGCATAAAAGTAGATTACTGGGTTTTTTTTTTTTTCGCGAAAAGAAGAAAAAAACATAATTGATATTAAAAATTAATCTGGACCAACGTATTGGAATAGATATTTATTTTTATGCCTAATTGCAACACTAAATTCATTTCTCTTGTTAGCGTTATTTAAGTGTTTTAAGATAACTAATTTTTTAATAAGACATAAACTATATCTACTGCCGTTCCCATTATAAGAATTGACTTTAGCTACATTACCCCACGTAATAATGGGTGTATTACCGCCATTCTGAGAAAGGACCTGATGAAAGTTTTAAAAATTCACGAACTAAATATTACCACTACCACCAATTATAAAGTGATCAACTTTCTCGAAGTGACCTTGGACTTGAATACTTATACATATTAAATCCAAGAAAAATAGAAGGAAACAAGAAATGATCTACCTAACGGTTTTGTAATCAGGAAACAAGCATTGCTTACAAGTACAAAGGATAAGCGTGGCGTGTCATGGTCGCCTGCGTCCTGAAAGGATACAATAAAAACGTAAAAATGCTAGATCTTCATTAGATAATTCGTAACATTTTTCGAAAGTGTAACCAGCGAATCCAGTTCAAACTCCAGTTTCGTTCATTGCGAATAACATTTTATTGTCTTCGTTGTATTAGGTTGTTCATAAAATAAAATCCGATTTCACAATCAAAATTGATTTCTGAATGAATGTCTTTAAACTGTGTTAAACAAGTCCAAATAAGTACCCTGAACATCTATATGTTTTTACTATCGAATTACAAGTTTATTTATGTCTTTACGACAAAGCTGTAAAGGTTTGGATTCCCAGATAACTTTGAATGCAGTTTTGTATCTTCTTTTGGCTTAAGAAATTGTCAATTTTCTTGACAAATTGGTAGGCAGTGGGAGAGAGATCAGGAAATTTATGGTAGGTGTGTCAAAGTCTCGTATTCCAAGTCGGGGATCCTCTGCAGTGTCATTCTGGCAACATGCTGCCGGACATTATTGGACTTCATTGATTTAACCCGTGCAGGTTGCATTTTGTTTAATGTGCATTTAGTTTAATTTACTTGCATTAAACATCGGCAGTAATGCTTTTCTTAGAGTCTAGAAAATTCCAATGAATAACGACAATGGCTGACATCCAGACAGTCACACAGTCTTCTGTTGGTGCAATTTCGATTTGGGAAATGTTTTGCGTGATTCGTCATGACGCGCCACTGAGTTAATCGTTTACAATTTGTAACAGAGAATCGGTTCACCGCATGGCGACAAAATGACAGCGGACGAGAGCAAGGACTAAACGCAATACCATGAGCTGTTCCCGTTACCATACCGTGGGCCATATATCTCGAAACTGTCCGAGAAAATGTGAGAAAAAATAGGTCAGTGCCAGTATCTTTTCCAGCCTGGCACTACCTGTGATTGGGGTCAAGGTTGATGTCAGAACCGTCCCATCACTGCTCGATACTGTTTGTTCGCTGTCTATAGCCAGCAATGAGATATGCTGGTCGTGGACGAAAGTGCCTGTATGCGTAAGAATGATAGACAGGGAGACCAGAGCCTGTTGTGGGATCGGAGTCGTTGCTTTCCGATTGCAAAGCGGATGTCCTGTAAAGATTGGCGCAAGAAAAGCTATTTGGTTTCAACCTTCTGATCGGAATAAATGCGATCAAAGAACTAGGGGGAGTAGGAATCACTTCTTCGGGTGCAGTGGAATTCTTCGACAGAAAATCATCCCTGTGTGCCGCTTTCACCATAGAGGAACCAGCCTTTAGCTTTGAGTTCGATCCGAAAAGGAAAGCGTGGATAGCGTCAAGGAGGTGGACCGAAAATCAGGCCCCAGCGATCCTAGGAATCAAGATAGTAAAGTATTCTGTGTCCGAGCTAGCGCGTAAAGAATATAACTAGGATATAAAAACATGGTTGGATTACGGCTGGCTCATACCATATCTTGAGGAGGAACTCGGACCTCCCAAGGTCATAGTTCAACTGATGGCCGTTATCCAAGGTACGCCCTGTAATGAATTACAGAGAGTTAAACTAGTACGTAGACTTGTTCACGGTAAGTCCGGATGTCTGTGCGGACAAGCTAAGGGAATGGCGACAACGCGGGCGCAATGTATCGCTGTTGGACCTTCGGAGAACGTACCTACATGTTTACGTACACTGGCCGTTGTGGCATTTCTAGAACGTCTCACACGATTAGGCTTCAGTCTCAATGTGGTACCTCTCATAATGTAGGCAATTATCAGGATGAAGCAATCCAAGATGTCACTTCGGCATACATAGATGTCGAAGAACGTGCGGTTTTCGTGGCACGCATCAGAAACATATATCTCACTTTGGACTGATCTGAAAGGACGGCATGAGGTTTGACAATAGTGCAAAAGTGCAGGGTTTGCAAGTCTGGTGGGGAGAGCAGCGTGATTCGATGGAAACGAGGGATTAATTTCCTAGATATTCGAACTGTTATCACGCGTCGTAATTCGTTCTCCCTCTACGGAAAACTTGTAGGTCACCTTCCAGTATGTGGTTCGCTTAAGGAAACTGCGACATTCTTAAAGAGACGGACCACTGAAGTAACCAAAGGTTGGGATGACAAAACCTCAGACGCCCCCCCTCCCTGAAGCATATGATCTACGGGATGGTGATGAGAGTGCGTCAAGATGACCCTACAAGAGGAGGCTGGTGTGTGAGCGGCCAGGAAATGACAGTGTTGGTGCTTTGATCAGAAGATCGGTCGGCTGCGGGGAGGAACAGAGAATCGGGTCAGACTGATAAACAATTGCTATAAAGGATCAATGTTTCATTACAAGTCACTACACGATAAAGAAATTGATCATTCTAAAACACACATTAAAACGTTGACTTTCACTAAATTCATGTAGGACCCATTTATCGAGTTTATTCACTTTGACAGTTTTTTTTTTGTTTTTGTTTTTGAGATGATCCAATATTGCTGAAATCTTGACACCCATTTTCTGAGATATTTCTCTAACATTTTGTTTTGTGCTTTTTCGACTAGTGATTTCAGACGTTGATTACCAGATGAAGATTGATGCCACTTACCACCTTCACCATCAATCCTCTTATCCCTGCTACGACATTCAGACATCAAGCGCAATTGTATCGTTCATGCCATCCTTTGATAATGCAGGCAACCGTTTCCTAAGACTTTTGACCAAACTTGAACTCGTGCAAAAATAAACCCTTCTGTCTTTTTCTTGATTTTCAAGATTGATGGCAAATGTAAATGAATTTAAATTCTGAAAATTAATCACTACAAATGAGTGATATATTTTTGTGCAACTATTACAATATATTCGAACAAAATTAAAACGTTTATTCTAAAAATCTGACATTATTTCTCGAACAAGATAATATAAAATTTGATACATTTAAAAGTGTATGAAAAGAAGCTAGGTCTGGTACGTCGGTCTCTGTCCGTTATATAAGATATTTTTGTACCAATCATGTGTTACTTTGGAAAAAAAGTTGTCAACCTAATGCCTTTTTTCAAGTTGTACACACAGGAGATTTACTCCATCTTAAATAAGTGTTAACATATGAAGGGTTCTGAGTGTAAAAGTTTTTCAAAGGAAAGAGAACCACAAGAGAAATTTACGTTTTGTGTATACATTAGGTTGGTGCAAAATTAATGTCGTTTTCTCACATAGTAACAAATGTGATAAAACGACATTATTTTTGCACCAAACTAATATATATATATATATATATATATATATATATATATATATATATATACATACATATATATATGTATGTGTGTGTGTGATTCCTGCTGACTCTCAGAGTTCCCTAGCGGACGCATCTAAGACATCAAGGAACTTTTTTCAGAGTGGGTGTTAAGCTAACCAAATATGAAAAAGGCAACAACTAGAGTAACTCGTTCCAATGGGCCGCACTCAGCGAGGAAGTGGGGCGAGGCGGTTACTACTCACCCGGGAGCTTAAAATGTAACTCGATTTCAGTCCAAAAGCGACAAAAAGTCCAAGTGAATATATCAGCATCTGTCTTATGTGTTTCCGAAAGCTTAAAACGGCGCCAGTCTGTAAAAAAGGTCAACAACAACAACAGCAGCAACAACAACAACAATAATAATAATAATAGTAATAATTTCTTGTAGTTTCCACTCACGTAAGGAATCCCTTAAAGGAATTCGCAAAACCATTCAACTTGCTTTGAGCTCCGTTCTCTGCATAGAAATCTCTGATGATTTCATTTCCATTTCTTCCTTTGAAACGTAACTTCTATTATTATTTTTTCTTTTTACAAAGAAACTTTTTAACAAAGAAACTTCTTCTCTGCCAATATTCACTTTAGAACTTAGCAGATTTAGTGAAACTTTCAATCATAGCTAGAAATCAAACTACGTTTTCCAAATGCAAAAGAAAGATTGGCGTAAGAAAGAATTTTTAGACTGTTCCAAAATTCGTGAACGGATCGAGCCCCGATTAAATCGCCTGAAATAATTTCTAATTTTATATCTCATGAATAAAATGCATATTATTTGAAGATATCCTCAAATTTGGAACTTGGTATGGTTGAAGCAAATATTCTTGCCGCCATCTTTGCATAAATTTAGGAATGTGATGATTTTATTTTTTTATTTCGCTGAAAATCATTTCTGAATATAAAATTAGCGATGACCCCATTTTTCTGTGTAATCAGAACGAAAGCTAGTTCATTGCAAGTACATATTTTCAATTGTTTGTTCCAAATATTGCTCTTTGTAAAACTTGTACAAGGTCTGTAATTATAATTTTTAATTAAAGTTTTATGGCTCTGTTGAATTAATTGCTCTGTCTGTTGCTAGGACATTTCCTTCACTGTGACACGCTGGATAATTATTCCAATCTTGCGCATTTATATGCCCCCCCCCCACCAACATTTATATTCTCCCATCAAATATTGCTATCACATCCGGTCTGGTACTTCTGTTTTATATCTAAAGTTTTTCGGACAGAATCGAAAGAAGAATCTGCAACGTTACTAGTCCTGATCTAGTATACTGGCATCAATTACTTTCACACGATCGTAACGTAGCTTTCCTGTGGGTTTACTAAGTATATTTTCACGGTAGTTTTTTCTGATTGTTTACCTCAAATTCACAAATTTAAGTACTAGATCGGTGAGCTGGGTCACACCATTTTATTGTTGAAATTTGCCAGATGTAACCGCAAGTTCTATACTCACACTTCTCGCTTCTAAAACTCTCTTCTGGCTTTTCTGCAAAATACGATTTTCAGAAATTTACATGCAACGTCATTCATCGTATTTCTGCTTGGATTCTGGTCTTTTACCCTTTCTCTCCTTATATATATATATATATATATATATATATATATATATATATATATATATATATATATATTGATGTTCCTTCCCTATGACACTACACGACATACAATCTTTGGCAGCACTTAGCAACGTTTGGCTTTTACAATGCCGTTCCATTATTGTTCTGCTAAACATTTACATGAACTCGATAATCAACTTACTCGCTTTCCTCTCTGTCTCTCTTGCCTTCAATAGATCAAGTGAGTGTCTAACTCTCCAGGCCTTCTTTCCTCATTATTTTTCATAGACATCTCAACTCTTTCGTATTCTCAGAACAAGCCTTCTTTATGGTTCTATTTTCCTTAAATCTTCTTCGTTGCTCACATATCTGGACTATGGGAATCTCAGTATGTAGAACTACATATCTCAACTCATCTGTGAGGAATATTGTCTCGCATTCACGTACAGGAGAACTTGATATAACATAGCACTTCGCCATTCTTTTCTTTCTCGGGAAATTTTCTAGTTCCATAATACTTTCTTTATCTTCTGAAAGGCATATTTCGCTAGATCAATGCACGTTCTAATTTTTGTGTCAAATTTTCCTTCGGTTATTAAAACATTTTAAGAGGGTTAAATGTATTTGCTTGATTTTGACATCTGCAATTCATAACTCGCTTCAAGGTCTATTCCACTTCCTGACGACAATACATTCTGTCTATTTATACCTTAAGTTAATAGACTTGTATTAATGCAAATCACCCTTCTAGGTACAGACCAGGATCGACGTTGCTAAGCTTCGGTGTTCCTACAGAAACCGGTGTTGTAATGTGATATGGATGTAAGCCTTCAATAAATGGCTCTTCATCTCTAGTCATGAAAAGCTACTAATCCAAAAGTTAGATGTCTTTAAACATCGTAGATTACTCGTGAAAAAATATATAACCAGTGCAATTATGAAATTATTTAAATATTTCTTTTGTTTTGTGATAGTCCGATTAAATAATTAAGTAAATAAAACTTGCATTATTTACATTATTCAGACTGTTATCCTCATCTTCATTGCCATATTCACAACGTTTTAGCCGTTCCAGGTGAAAAAAATGGTTGCTGTGACATTAGTTTTATAAGTCGCAAAAATTCCTACAGATGTCCTCAAGGGCAGATAGCCCAGTGGATAAATACGTTGATTAGATCCATTGACTAGACCCAAAGTGTCGTGAGTTCAATAGCAAAAACCGAAACTTGGAGGTTAAGTTAAAGGGAAATAACTGAGAAGAGACATGGTACGTGGAACTAGAACAATCTACCCCAGTGGACGAAATAAACGGTTCGGTTCGAAATTCTAATCACTCGAAGAAGGTCGAAACTTTGTGAATATGGCAATGAAGATGCGGAGAACAGTCCAAATAATGTAAATAATCCAAGTATTCAATAAAACTCGTCTAACAATCTATTGGCGTACATGTCATAACTTTGAAGGGCTAGGAATGTTAGAAACGTTAAACTAATATTGAATATGAATTAAATGAAATGCATCGGTCGTATCTCTTCTAGTATTAGGCGATCATGGCTCTCCACTGACGCGTTTGCTTTATTAAACTGTGAATTACCATGACTGATTGGGAAAAAACAATGGACTACTTTTTCGTTCCCTCTTCCACGGTATCGTACTTCAAAGTATCATACTTCTAGACTCACTGCTAGCCAAGACTATATCTACATAACATTGAAGTTAAGCAACGTCAAGCCTGGGTAACCTTTTACGAATAACAGGTGCTGTAAGCTTGGAGGTGTGGATAACGACTCGGAATTGTTAATGCCGAGTTTCAATTCCAGTTAGATTCACTTACGAGCAAATAGATTTGGCAAAAGTATGAATCACCTCTTCTCCTCCTAGCTATGGGTTAATTAGTAACGCTTGTAAAACTAAATTATTATTATCTCCCCCAAAATTCATTCAATCTAAAAATATTTTCTGGCTGTAAATAACCCGCAAAAAGTTACTAAGCAGTAGAAAGCAAATAAATAAATAAAAAAAAACATTCATTCAAAATTCCATATTTAATCGAAATCCAGAGGTGGTTATCTCTGATAAAGAAATATTAAAACTCGAACACTTCGCAGTGACCTCCCCGTATTATTCCGGGAGATTCTTAGCAGAAGTTACAGTCACTTTTCTAAGCGGGAATATGCGATTCTCCTGAGACCAACGAGTCTTTGGAGAATTCGCATTGTCAGCATTCTTTTCCGTACTTTATTTCCTAGTCTATGTATTTCTCTGTCTGCACAACTGACGATCGATATTCAGTCAAAAACAGCATCAGCTGATAAAATCAACGGATTTTAAAGAACATCAAGAAGACGTATATGGACATATAACTTGTCAGCTTCCAAAGAAATCGACTAGTCCACGAGATGGATGGGTTTTTTGTGTTACAGAATGCGAAAGCCAGGGCCAGAATAGTCCGCAATTGGACAGAGTGCCACGTGGGTGGGTTATTATGACAGTGATGGATTGTCTTTTTTTGGGGTTTGAATATAAATTTAAAACGGTGCGAATTCAAGAGAGTGTCGCAAGAATTCTGAAGCGTCAATAGAACTCCTACACCCAGGCTGAAAGACGAAAGACCACCCCCGGAGTGACGCCGAGCCAACGTGCGACATGCGTTTCTGTGACGTCATTCCTCTTATTGCTACTTAGAATCCAAGCTGCCACTACTCTTCCCTACTAAAACAAATAACAAAAAGAAATAGTCCTTTTCGTTGATACCGTTTTATGTAGGACGCAATATTTGTCTTTGAAAAGGCTATATATATATATATATATATATATATATATATATATATATATATATATATATATATATATATATATATTGTCACAATTTTCTTTCTGGGAAATTAAACATCGCTTCATGCAATACAAATGAATAAATCAACCATCAAAAGAGAAAAATAATTAAGCCTTCACGTAAAACAATTTTAATAAGTATGAGGAGTTTTTTTTTTAATATTAGTACTCCCAATGTTCATAGTAAAATTTTGGTAGTTCTACTAATTCAGGTAATTCTCAAAGATGTAGCAGCGAGTTCTTTTCTTTTTTTTAACTTATTATATTTAAGTTCTAGTATCTAGGTTTCTGTAAGATACTTTGTGATACTCAAACCCAAGAGGATGTTTGCATCTTTGCAAAACTCCGTGCCCGATTTTCATTGTTACTATAAAATAACAGCAACTTGACGTTTGTTTTGGTACCTCTTTCGGGCGTGTTTTAGATTGGAACCTTGCATCGTTCAGTTGCAAGTCAGACGTCCGACGTCAATAAAGACCCTCTGCTTGCCATCGTGGAGAATAAACTGAGGCATTCGACGGAATGCTGAGAATTTGAAAATCGATATCTCTACTCGCCTGGCCCATTTGAAGTTCACGAAAGAACGGCCAATATTGACAAATCGTAAAGGTTTCTTTATCCACCATGACAGCGCATGTTGCAACACAGAATATTGCATTAACAGTTTGATTCTGAAGCTAACAATGATTTTTCTAGATGCAAATCCTACTATGTAACCTATAGATGGAGTTCCAGGAGATGTAATCATAACTCTCATAATTGTATTGCGCGTAAGTGTATGTAACGAAACCGATTGGAATTCGAACTCCGATCTCCGATTTCTCATTTCGTGACGCTATAACACCACCTGAATATTCTACAAAATATATTTCATATATTGTTTTGATTGATAGATTGATTCGTATAATTTTTTGTGATTTATCTACTCAAAGGACACGGCACATAAGCATCTACACCAACAGTTTCTTTTCTCGCACTTCCCAGATGTTTCCTTGCTTCCCTGATAACTACAATCTTCAATACAACGTCAATCGTCATCTTCTATCTTCAGAACCCATTCAGCTTTTATGCTTTCCTTGATCCCCACCCCCCGTATACCCCGTCTTCTCTCTTACCTTCATACTTTGTAAACCCTGCGTACTAGTGGCATTCCCGTTTTGCATATGGTGAAATGATTAAAAATATAAATAAATAAAATAAAAGTAGGTTGCTAGATGAAATAAACATACATCTTTTCTATTTGTTTTTATAACCCAGCCTTAATATATCTCTATTTATAAAAGGCAGGATGTCTGTAACGAATGCACGGCCGCAATTTTCGACGGATTTGCACCAAAATTTACATGCACATGCTCCAATTTAGCAGGAAGGCCAAGACCGACTTTGTATTTCCCAACTCCCATCGATAGTGGAAATAATCGATTTTCTCATGCTTATACGGCAGTTTTCATGTAGTTTACGGTCATTTTGTATTGGCCAGAGTGAGATCCTTTAGCTGACTGCCACGAATAGGCAGGAAGATTCTATTGCCCAGCTTGAGAGCCAACAGCTGACTGACACGAATGTTAACTAGCATGCCAGCATGCAAAAAAATCGATAGCTGCATTCGTCACAAGTGGGAAAAATTTAAATCTGCATGGCACTTTATTCCAATTGGCTCATTCGCTTGCTTAAACTCAACGTTGATTCTGATTCGGCAGAACTGGGTTGGGTGTGAAAAAGTATTTGTTGTTAACATTCTTTTTTCATTCGGTTTTTCCAGTTACGAGTCCTTTTTTAAAGCTGATCGTTTTGTGTTCATTTTTTTTAGTTCTTTTTTCGTAACAGATTTAATGTTTAGTATAGAGCTTAGAAAAAATTCGCAGTGTGAGATAGGCAAGAAGTAAGGCATGTAGCAACATCGGCACGGCAAAGGGCACTCCTTTAAAGGCAAGAAAGGACAAAAATATTTTAAGTCAAGTGATAGCGATTGCTGTATGAGTGGTACGATTTTTGAATCAAGCACCGGCAACGCCGGGTCATGCTGCTAGTCATAGATACGTCGATTACGAAACAGATATATGTGAGGGTGAGATATTAATCATAAGACGTTTCGTCCTGGCCCAACTAAATCGAGATGAAGCAGAAGCGATGAATTAAGTAGTTAACTTTTTACCTCTAATGTCAAGTGGACCTAATTAAATTATTTTTTTTTTTCTATTTTTCGGTAAACAGAACATGTTTTTCTTTCTTTTACTGTTCATAATCACTTCAAATAAAAATCTTCACTTTCTTTTTCTCGCAATGAATCAACTTCATTCTTACTTTCTTTCTTCATGTCATATCCTCACTGGGTACTCCACAATTTTGTCCTTCTGCTATATTTAATCTACGCTTAGCAATCCACTATTACGACTCAGACCTTGTACCACATGTATGCTACTTTTTAAGAATCAATAATTACGATTGAGTAGTGAGTTCTATTTTCAGTAAGAGCTGCATGCATTCGGCCTTAGTAAATTGCTATAACCTGGCTACATGGTGTAATGGTTAGCTTGCTAGATAAGTTACAATCGAGTAAGATCCTCACTGGGTGCTCCATTCCATCGATCTTCTCCCACAACTAAGTTACGCTTAGTGAATCGCTATTACCTCTTCGATGGAAGATAACTAACTGTTGGAAAATTTCAGTTCATTTTATAAGTATAAAAGCGAAAATACTGGAAACTGAAAATCCACAAATATTCTAAACTTTGTTCTAAAAAAAATGTATACCTTTGTATTAATGTCATGAATAAAAATTTTAATTTAATTACTGCATCGAGGAAGGAAAGGATTTTTCAGACTTTTTTTCTTTCTCTCTGTTTCTGTCTCTGACTACATATATATATATATATATATATATATATATATATATATATATATATCAATGTCATTTAGTTCATCTGCGCTCCAAAAAGAAATCTTTGGATTACGCTACTATAATGTTGACTGATAATTCATAAAATCTGTAATATTTTTTTCTTTTTTTTTTTTTGCTGTAGAACAGCTGGATCTCTGAAATCTATTGTTCTTTTTTCATATTCAAAATGTTCGAATTCAGTTTTGACATTTCTTTCTACATTTCAATGAAGTTCACTTCATATCGAGTTTTTTTTTCCGTTTTTATTTCGTCTAATGTGAAATAAATCTACTTATTTAAGATAACTAACTTCTAGTAAAAGTCATCAGTTACTGGATGCTAACCTGAACACTCCACAAAGAAATGTTCGAATGTATTTTTGTCATTCTTAATGTAAATTAACGATTTTTGTGTTCTATAATGGATAACACACACACGCATATATATATATATATATATATATATATATATATATATATATATATATATATATATATATATATTAGTGTATGTGTATTTAAAAACGTAGATGTATTATTTGCACATTATATATATATATATATATATATATACGGAACAGATATATATATATATATATATATATATATATATATATATATATATATATATATATATATATATATATATATATACGGAACAGATATATATATATATATCCTTAAGGGGCATTTGAACTCATAGATAATGCTCATTCTTTATAATTTTGACTTCCCTGGGGTTTTGTCATTTTTGAGGATAAGGTTAGCTGTCTTAAATTATAATAGATAATTAATTTGATTTTTTTATTCGGGTCAATTGGAGTAGTATATTTCTTTATAATATGTCTTAGAGAAGATTCGTCTTGTTTGTAATTAATATGCATTTTGTTTTTGTAATAAATGTGTATGTGATTTTTGGCTGTGTATTCGCTATCGTTATTACTTGCTTTGGGGAGAAATGGTCTAATTTGTTGGTCTATAAGGTGGTTAGGGAAGCTGTTGTTGATTAGTGTTTGTTAAATCAAATTATCATTGTCCATTTCATAATATATATATATATATATTATAATGATTATATATATATATATATATATATATATATGCGTGTGTGTGTGTGTGTGACGTCGTCCCCTGGTCGCAGCGCCAACCGTGACGTTCTATCCTAGTCTACCACGGCACCAACTGTGACGTCCCTAAACAGCACCAATTGTGATGTCCTCGCCGCGGCGCCAGCCGTTCGCTCCTCGCTGCTCCGTTCGGGTGTCGCTGCTCCAAATGTGACGTTCTAACCTTTTGGTGATTCGGGTGGGAATCTGGTTAGATTTGATATCAGCCTCGTCGTTCCCAACTCGCTTCCAAAGTCTGGTTACCAAGGTAACTGCACTGATCCCCCAGTCCGCCTACCCACGTTGTGAATTGATCTTAGGCAGACGAGATCAAACAGTGGTTGGGGCCGTACTGCAAACCGAGTTCAACGGGGGTGATACCACACAAATATGCATAAAAGACAATAAAATGAAAACTCAAAAGTTCAAAGTATCAAAGAAAAAGGTAACAAACTTTATGTCTAGTTGTTCGATACATAGGACTGCATCTATCTCCCGACCCGTTCTATGGATTGTGGCACGTCGTTTTCCGCTAGGCAAGTTTTAACACTTCAAGATGTCTGCTCTCTAAGAAATTGGTGTTTCGGTGGGTCGTTGGACGAAAGTCCAAAAAAAACTTATTTCGGTGATCTGGATCTAAGTCGCTCTTCAAAATAATTGTTCTTGGGTTGAAGTAGGGTCCGGAATGTGCGTGAATCTTGGTCAGCAAGAGGCTTGCTTCAACTGGATACTGACTCTGGGAACTGGGACTCAACTCAACTCTGCTCGTTGTGGCTTCGTTTATATGGGCGCTGACCAAAACCGGGGTGAGTTTGTCAGCTCCGGGGGTTCCTCGATAATTCTAAATACATATCCACCTCTCTGGTTAGGAATTCCCACCTTTTTCCATTTTTGGGAACCTTTCCTCACTCCCACCTTCTCATCATACTTCAGAGGGGCGTGAACTGCCCTCCCCATATCTTCGTAGCAACCTCTCTTACTCATCCTCCAGATGGGCTGCAACAGCCTCCCTCGTGCATCACGTGATCACCACTCGACCAATGATGTCTTAGTCGGGCGTGGACGAATTCGCGGCTTTGTTTCAGGAAGAAAAAAATATCTTGCTTAACTAAAAAAAATTATCTCTTCTCTTTCCCTTTTCTTCCTCTTAATCGCCGTTACCATTTCTCTGGTTGCGAACGGGACAATATGACAATGGCGGTCATAACTCTTTTTCTACACGTGTTTTTACGTCAGGTATTTTATCGCTAATTATCAGAATGTGTGGTCTTCCTAACACGGTCTCAAAAAGAAACATCTCCAAAGTTTCAGTCAGTCTGTCGCCTCGAAGAAAGAAAAAAAAACACTTCTAGGTTCCCATTCATTTTCCTTCTGTACATATTTCTGATAACATAATTTTATATCTGTCCAAAGTCCCTTTAGTTGCCTGTTTTTCGTCACTTATCGAAATAACATTTTCATTTGATTTTTTTTTCTTTGGCCAGCCGGTCTGTAGTTGATAATAAGATGTCTTCCCGTACCAATAGTTTGTTTTCATATCCTTAGATAATACAGCCGATGCCAAAACATATCTGATTCTTTCCTTCTTTCCCTTTCTTTTTACTCAGAATTTCCCTGTCATTGTAATGACACTCTTTCGCCATTTGTTACTTATCAAAATATCCTTTTATCCATTGTCTCTTAGCCGTGTGTGTGTTCTTGCTTATCACTCACGATTCGGTCCTTATCCTCTCCTTTTCTTCTTTTCTTTCTTTTCCCTTTCTGCCTCGTTAAATGGTGCCACACACACACACACACACACACACACACACACACACATATATATATATATATATATATATATATATATATATATATATTAATCATTTTATTTTTTTAAATATGATTCGATGGAATGACATTTTAAAAAGAAAATAATTATAATATTTTAATCCCATGTTTTGTATCAAGTACTGCTTTTTTTTTAAAATAAAATAACTGCTCAGAACACCGGATTATAAATCTTACTGTTCTTTCTTATTATTTTAATACCTCTTACTAATATTAATGCCAATAAAAAACTATTTTTCCTAGAGGGATTAATCTCTGGATACACATTCATCTACTCAGTTGGCTCTAAGAGATACCAAAATAATGTTTTTACTGTATGACATACCCGAACAGAAAAAAAGCAGGTGCTTCCTGAGAATTGATAAGAACTATTCTTACTAGAATTTTTTTTCATGACACCTTCAATCAGATATTACTGAACATTCTCCTTTGCGTTCATATGTTTAAATTAATTAGATCAAAAATAATTACGAAGCGTAGAATCGGTGAGCCTGTTGTTCACCAACCTGTTTCTTAAATCCTGGAATCAAAATGGGGACAGTTAATTTTATTGAAAGTTAATCTTTCTGTGAGACATATTTATATGACAGCTAAGAAAAAACCGTATGGACTTTAGTAGAATAGTTAAAAATGCCTGCTAAATGATGTCAAAATCATGCAAATACAAATATTTAACTCTCTGCGGACTTTGTTCTTAATCGTTTTACACAAACAAGAGGATAAAGCCACTAAGATGCAAGAGGTTACTGAGTGTGAAAAAAAATAAAAAAATAAAAAAATAAAAAATATTATTGAGGAGTGAGAACAATAGAAGTGGAATTAAGAAGACAGGAGATAATGATTTAGTTTTGTTGATCAAATTTGGCTTTAAAGCAAGAAGCTGGAGGAGAGTTTCACAGGCGAGAAGTTCGTTAAAGGAAACTGTCAACAAAGAACTTACGGTTAAAACTAGCCAATTCATCTGTAAAATGACACCTTTTTAACATTCTAGCATTACGCTTAAATTCATAAATTCTTGGGACAATTGATCAAAGTTCATCCGAACAATTACCGTGAAAGTATTAGGTTGGTGCAAAAATATTGTCGTTTTTTCACATAGTAACATATGTGAGAAAACGAGAATATTTTTGCACCAACCTAATATTTATAGCAAAGCTACAGGGGCGCTATATTAAGCCACTGGGATATTGACTGAAGCTGAGATGCCAGGGCCAGAAAAATTGTAAATCTTAGGATTTTATCAAAAATCTCTAGATATATAGCAGGAGCACCGAACCATACATGGGAGTAATATTCGAAACATGGACGAATGCTAAAAAAATTTGCAAAATAGATTCTGGAGAAAAAACATGTCAAGTGTTCAAATATAGAACGGAAAATGTCACAGATATCTGAATGCGCACTTAAATATATCTTTCAAAACCTAAACGAAGTAACGAAAAATGGAATGTCTATATTTCTGAGATGAGGTATTATGTACATTATTTAGATTATTCGGACTATTGTCCTTATCTTTGTTTCCATATTTATTACAACGTTTCGGCTGATGTACGCTCCAGCCTTCTTCAGGTGGTTGGAATATCGAACTGAACCCTTTATTTCCCTTACTGGGGTAGACTGTTCTAGTTACACGTGCCATGTTTAATGGATGTCAGTTATCAGTTATCTTCTGTTAATTCCCCTCTCCAAGTTCTCCACTGCCCTAACCGAACTCACACTCTTTGGGTCTCGTCAGTGGATCTAACTAACGCCTTTATCTACTGTGCCTTCTACCCCAGTGAGCTGATATATATTATCGATCCACCTTTATAGCAGTAAATGATTTGACAATTTCCTTACAGATGAAGAGGAGATGGGACAAACAGAAATATGGTTCTCCAGAAGGATGCTGAGCATGCCATGGGCAGAGGTGTGAGTCAAGTGTAGGTATTAAAGACAATGGAAACGATGGTAATTTAAAATCAAAAGATGATAGTAAGACTATCTGAAACACATAATGAGAAAAGTTGGTTTATTAGTATAAAGAGTAAGTTACCTAACAAGTTTTTTTAATGGTTGGTTGGTTTGTTTTCTCCGGCTTATCCATCCTATGTGGGGGTTATTTAAAGCCAGAAAATATTTTTAGATTGAACTATTTTTTTAAATAATAATTTTTTAATGACTCATATCTTAGTAATTAACCCATAGCTGGAGGAGAATAGGTGGATTCATACCTTTCCCAATTTCGGGCCATCACAAACTCGCACATCCAAGCTTACGGCATGCATCTGGTATTCCCAAGTGGTCAATCATCTTGTACTGACTAGGCACGTCGTTGCTTAACATCAGTGATCGGACGTAAACCGATGTTTCAAAGCTATGTGGTCGTAAGCAATTTCATTTTTAATTGATGCCGGATCATTGAATGAGAGTGTAGTAAGGGGGAAAAGATTGCCGAGAGTCACAATGTATAGGAAGTTGTAGAGAGCCATAATCTCCCACTTCCTTATGAGAGCCGGCTTATGAAAGGAAAAATCCCACCAAATCCTTGGTCAGTGATAATCTGGATTTATATAACTCCAGTTATATTATCAGTGACATACACCGAGTATGTTTGATATTTCAGTTTTAGAATGTAAAACATTTTTTATCAACCGTACGCCATCTTGTGTTTAAACGTTAGAATAAAAAGATAAAAAACTTATTTGTATCTCGTCTTCCAAGATTTGCTCGTTGTAAGTCACTTCCTGTTATTTATACTACGTGCTGGTGCAATGAATTACGAATTTTTGGAATTAGTAAAATTTCCGAATATCTTACGGCGCTTCTAGAAGCTAAACGCGGCACCTTGTAATCACAGCCCTGTATAGGGTTCCTTCATAAGACTGTCCTAAGTACAAAATAATTTACTTCTTCGTTTTTCGCGTAATTACGTTTTATTAACTGCAAGGTATTTGTTTGATCGGGTATCATTTAAGAGGAATGAAAGGAAATGACATCATTCATACTTTAACGTCGGGTGAAAAAGACGCAAAAAAGAAAATATCTTCAAAGATAGCAAGTCTTTCGTTGCCTAATCGATTCGTGTATTCACTTCTCTGTCTTCCCTCGGTTGTTGCTAAAGAGTTAATTACTCTGGTAATTACAAAGTAGGAATACCAGCTGAAGGTAATTTAGCTCACTAATGATTGTCAAAAATGTATCTCTAGAATTTCCATTAAATTCACAGTCGTTTAATATTGGAACACTGCCGTGGTGTATTAGTTAGTAAATTTGTCTCTCAAGATCACTTACGACTGAGTAGTAAGTTCGATCCGCACTGGGTGCCCCATATATTCATCCTTGTGCCACATCTAAACTACGCTAAGGCAATCATTTGGCACCTCGCCGTGGTGTAAAGTTTAGCAAGCGTGTCTCGCTGGAACAATTTCGACAGAGAAATGAGTTCGATCCTCACTGGGTGCCCCATACATTCGTCCTTGTGCCGCATCTAAACATCTATGGTGCGCACAGGCTGTCATTTGACATCGCGACATGGTGCAGTGTTTGGCAGGCTTGTCTTGCGATCACAATCTTAACTGAGTGGTGAGTTCGATCTTCAATGTCTGTCACGTATTTTTGGTTTTGTGCCACATCTACGCTACGCTTAGAAAATATGGGACACCTCCACGTTAACAGTTAATAAACTTGTCTCACTGGATCAATTAACATAGAGCACTGGTTTCGATCCTCACTGTGTGTCCCATACATTCGGCCTCGTGCCACATCGAAGCTAAGCTTAGAAAATCTACATAAACGTTTAATATTGCCGAAGCGATTGCAAAATCAGTTTTTAAGGCACAAAATGGATCGATGTACCGTATTAAAATAAGTACCAATTATAAATAACAATATTTTCGCTTCAAATAAGGTATTTGAAATTAACAAAAACATAATATCTGTATTTGCATTCTAAGAGCTCTGAAAAAACACTTTGTCTAGCTAGAAAGCACCATTTCCGATAGATATAAACAAGTATTTTATTGATTCCTATATTTATACTAATCTATTTTTAAATGAAAATTTATTTCAAGACAATCGTAACACTCCACACATTATCTCTGAGAGTCCAGATGATAATGTCTCTTAACATTCCTTTTCCATATTATTTTTTATTATCCAAATGATAAGAACACTCCAAAAATTTCTTTTCTCTCTGAATATCCAGATGATAATGTCTCTCTTTACATTAGTTTTCTATGAATAGCCACGCATTCCTATTCTTAATTATCAATGAATATAGAAATTATAATAACTCTCCACGCATTCTTTTTCTCATTTATAGTGAATATCCAAATGATAATGATTCTCCAAACATTAGTTTTCTTACTTATCCGTGAATATTCAAATAATAATAATTCTTCAATTATTTCTTTTATCTCTAAATATACAAATGGTAATTACACTTTACACATTCCTAGACTATATAAATCTCTGCATATACAAATGCTAATTATTCTCCAATCTATCCTTTTGTTAATTAACCGTAAATATTCAAATGATAAAACACTTCAGACATTCCTACACTATATTATCCCTGAATATCCAAATTTAATGTCTTCATTACCACATTTTATTTTTCTCAACTGTTAATACCCATGACTTGTTGGCAAAGATATTGGAGTAGTTTCCAATTGTTTTCCCTACCTTTTTGAATTCAGGGTTTAGTTTTCACGCAAGAGAATGCTAACCAGTCTGACCTGCTATTTTTAATACTTTAATGGGGAGGAAACAGAGAAGTGTTCATCCTTTCCAAAAGGCATTTTTGCAAAAGACTGGCCATTTATTTAAGCTAGACACGCTGATTCCACTATCTGCGCCGATGTTCATCACGCTTCTCATATTAACAAATTAAAACTGATGATTAAATGCGCCGATTTTACACAGGTAATATTTTAACATTCATTATTTATTCAACGAATGTATCATTATTTTATTTTCTGATTACAGATGCTCTAATTGTTACTGCTGTTGAAACTCTGGTTTTGTTATTTGATAAATTTCGTTGTTGATTATATATCGTCAGTCTATAAGGTCTGTTGAAAGATCGACTTTTGAAAATTTAAAGGTTTTATTCTTTTGAGGCAATTTTTAATCAGTAATCTGCTAAAATTAATCTTATATTAAAGGTTTATGAAATAATTCAGTATAAATTATAGGTTTTTATCAATGATGCATTTTTTAGGACAAGGAGCATTAGATAAATAATATTACAATCTGTATCTAGGAAATGGACCTAGAACAATCTAACCTTGGAGATTAAATAAAGCGTTCTGTTCAAAATTCTATGTAGGTTACCCGGGTCGGTTTACACCTGATGATGGCCGAAGCCTACAACGGACGAAACTCTGTGATAAGAATTAAGATGAGAATATAATCGGCCTGTAAATAATCCATATAACAATTTGAGTATTAATATAACGTATCATTTTCTGTTATTATTTTTGTATTATTACATTATCTGGATTTAGTTTATGATTCAAAACGCACCTAACATGACTTCCATGCATTATGAACTAGAATATGAAAAGGCATGAATCCACCTTTCCCTGTTCTCTGTCCGATAGAATTATTGGGCAAGATTGTGTACTCCTATAGCATGACAATTAACGGAAAAAATGTGTATTGCCACTTGGGTAAACTAGTTTTTTATTAACGGTCTCATTGGCCTAGTCGGGTACAGCAAAAAATCATTGCACAGACCAAAAAAATGACAACGCACACATTCTAAGATTAGCTCCGAAACCCCATTTTTTCTGTTCAGGTTGTGATTCTGGTACGGCCTGAATACGCCAAATAGGTTTTGGCCACAAAATATACGTCAGGTATTTGAGAACAGATCTTCAGAAAACCAAAAGCGAGAAGTTTTAAATAAAACTCTTGCCTTGGTCTTTTCAAGTGCGCCATTGACTTTTCGAAGGGTGAGAGAAAAAGGCACTTTCACAATAAAAGGAAAAAAGCAACCTTTTTCTCGTTGCTTCAACCACCGACCACACAGATTGAGAGATTGCAGACGTCTTAAATCCCGCTATGCCCTTCGGGTTTAAAATAAGAGTTGCAGACCCCCAGCAAGAATTTGCCTTCATTGACCAAAATAGAAAATATATTTCTAGACAGTCAGACATTGCTAGGAATGTTAAATTTGTCTAAAAAGACTTGTATGTTTTTAACGAAAACCCTGAAAGCTCAGTGAAGGCCAAATGCAAATCAGCTACTTGTTCCGGAGTCAACAACCAATCGTGTGATTCACAAAGACGTTATATCAAGTTTTCTTAAAGAAGGAAATTTAGGTCAAATAGTGAATGACAGAATCGCGTGATCCTGCTGAAGCGCTAAATAAAATTAAGTAGTTTTTATTCTGTTTTTTTTTGGGGGGGGGTTCTAAAATGAGAATATCTTTGTTAAAAAATCAAAAAGATAACACAGTGATGGTTAGGTGGCTTTTCACTAGCCACGCAAAATCCACTACTGTTATGCCCATCAATTTTCAGTGATGGTCTTGGGCGTCGTGAGCCATGATTGCCATGTCATGAGTCCCGTCTTTTTTCACAGAGCCTCAGGGTCAATTTCCCCGCTTAGATCGAGGTACTGGACACTGGATCGAGGAGTTAACATAGGGGAGAGTGTGCATGTGCCAACATGACAATGCTACCTTCGATATAACCTGCAAACCCAGGTATAGCTTGCCGAAAATGTCCACAATCATGTTACCCTTAATATTTGGTCGCTGTCCTATTTATTTAGATCCTTAATGATTATTCGTTTTCTACTACTTACCAACATGTTGCCGGTTATTTAAAGCCATAAAATATTTTTAGACTGGAAGACTATTTCGCTGGTGGTGGTGGTGGGGGAGATAATAATGTTTTACGGGATACAAATCTTACCAATTATCCCGTAGCTGTGTGGAGAATAAGTGGATTTATGCCTTTCCCAATGTTATTTTCGGGTAAGTGAACAGGAATTGAAATTCTGCTCTTCGAGCCATTATCCATTACAACAATTCCACGTCAAAACTTAGAGAGCACCTGTCATTTCTACATTTCTAAGGAGTCACCTGTCTAGGTACTGACAAGGCCCGACATTGCTAGGGGAACCGGTGTTTCAATGTGATCTGGCCGTAAATCTGATTATTACATCTAAGGCGTCACTGAGAAGGAGAAAAGCTAGTATGCTCGCAATACCATGGACCATCGCTAAAGTTTGTTATTAGAACTGTCCTGGCCAACATAACAAAGAAAAACTTGATCAACGCATGTAATCCTTTTAGAAGCCGAATTTATGGGTTGTGTATGTAAGAACATGTACATTAAATATATATATATTATAAAAGAAAATGTCCTGATTCCTCTGCTGAATTATGTACTAAGCTCAAATTAAAAATTGTTGTCAAATATTTGCCAGAAGATTATACGGTTCTGCTCATTTCCCTTCAAAATTAAAAAAAATCCCTGGAGTTGTTTATACCGAGGGAACTATAGATATAACAGAAAATAATTATATGATAATGCCTTGAACTCAAATGATATTAGATAATTTATGTTCAAATGTTCCCTGGAAAACAGAAGAATGGCCCGAAATTTAAAAAAAAAATCTTAAACAAAATTAAGTAAAATTCAAGTAATGTTGCATATTGAATCCATTGCTAGGCCAGCGGCTAAGAAAGTTGGTCCAATTTTCGTGCGCGAAAATTTGTGTCTCCAGAATGTTTAACAAAAAATATCATAGAAACCGATTTGTTGTATATGTGTTTCACTTCATGCGTTAATGCTAATGTTATCTGGGCCAGTGACGTTTGTACCTTAGCACTCTCAGTTCCGGGAAGACACTCAACTCTCGCCACGGTTGTCGGAAATACTTTCCATTATACATATTTACTCCTGTGTCGATAGTAAGTCTGATAAGGTCATATTGACGGCTGATGTCAAAAACGACTTTCAGTCAGTTGTTAACTGTGACAAGGGATAGCTTCTTAATTTTAATCCTTTCAAAACAAAAATACTCTCTATTAATCATATGAGAGGCTCATTTCTGCATTTCATCCACATGGCTGATACTAACCCCCAGAAGGGTAACTCGTTACGTCTCTTCTCGAGCTAACGTTCTCGGCTGACATGAAATGGAAAGACTATTGAATCCATCTGCTAAAAGAGTCGGTTCATTCTGTCGTGCAAGACAATTTTCACTCCTGAATTTATTCTAGATATCTATAAGTCTAAAACTCGTCCATGCTTGAAATATTACAGCCACATATGGTATAGTGCACCTGATCTTTACTTTGAGCTCTTTGTTAATATCCAAAGAAGAATCGGCTATATTATCGGCCCTGATCTGGCATCTCGGCTTCACACTCCCACTATAATAAGGTTGTCTCCCTCTGCCGTTTCTATAAATACATCCATGGTAATTGTTGGGATGAGTGCTTTGCTATGGTACGTAGTCTGATTTAATTTAAGCCCTGTACTAGATTGGAGAAGGGATTTCATCAATATCTTGTTGCGCTGGCTAAATGTAACCATAAATTCTATGTTAACCGTTTCTTTTCTCACATTTCTCGCTTGTAGAACTCCCTTACAGCTTCATGCTTTCCAGCCAACTTTAATCTTCAAAAATTTAAATGCAATGTTAATTGCTATCTCCTGTCCTCCTGAATGCTCTTTACTATTCGCGCTCATTAGTAATTTTTCTACACCAACTAACACCTTGTGTCTTAGAAGCTTTACTGACTTCCTTTGGTGATATCGATTAAAAAATATATGCCGGGTGTAACAACAAAATTGTCGAATCGTTATATTAAGCTCAGAACTATTGTACCTTAGAAACTGATTAAATAGATGTTATTCGAATTTTCCGAGGTTTTTATAACACTATTGGATTCTACTTAGAACGATAAATAAATGATTAATTCATCACAGCTAAGGGCCGGAAGCTCACGAAAGATTGAAATAAATTTCATATATATGTATATATTATGCCAGGATCATTTTCCAACATATTCAGGATGATATTAGCCCTCTCTAATCTTCTAACTTTCTGTTCTGGAGTAACAAGGTGCCTCACAGGTTTTCACATTCGACTTCATTTTCAACTTTTTTTTTTCACTGCTCTTCGGACTCTCATAGCTGAAGCTCCTTTCTCACGTGACTAACTTCTTACGGATTGAATTAGATCTTTTCTAATTGATCACTTTAGCTCTAAGTTGAAATGATGACCCCTCTTGCTGTTGTAACCTCCTGATCCAGTTTTTCTCTCTACTGTTCTCTCTTTTTTAAACTTATTCACTGTTCTCCTGATGGTCTTTAATTGGATTTCAAGATGGAAGCATGAATATGAATGTTACTCAACACCAGAATGATTTTTTCCTCTCACCATTGCTCAGTTGGGAATATAGTGGGTTTAACACAAAAAGATTTTAATCCGTTCTCTTTCTAGCTGAATACTTCAAAGGGTTTTTCAGTGATTCTTACGAAAATGGTGTGCATATGGCTAAACGTCTTATCGGAAAACCTAGAAAAAAGAAACTCAATTAGTTTGGTGGATTTTTAGATATTAAACTTTTTGTGGGGTGGACAGTTATGCTGTTACTCCCGGGATATGTTAAATTTCCACCTGAATATACACAATATACACTGCTGTTCAAAAATCTTATGTCACTTTGATAAACTATTTTCTTTTATTAATTCTACACCCAAATCGAGAGGAATTAAACAGTATGTTTTTCTCTGTATAATTTATGATCTCTGAGATCCAGAAATGTTACTGCATTTTCGTTAATGCTGTATGATGAGTGATAATTTTTTTTTGTTTTTTTGTTTTTTGTTTTTTGAAAAAGGTCATCTTTATTATTACAGAAAGCACAAAACGTCAAAGTTTGTATTTAGTAATTAGTGGCTACATTTCTGAGATGAACTTTTAGGAACTATTTACGGCATTCGGACTGTTGTCCTCATATTTATTACCATAATTACGACGATATGGCCGTTAGAAGCTCAGGCCGTCTGCAGATGATATTTCTTCAACCGAACCCTTTATTTAGTCCACGGTGATATAGTGTTCTAATTCATATGCTTTTGGATAAGTCAGTTTCATTTTATTCCCCTTCATAAGAACTCTCTGCTGTGGCCAGATATTGAACTCACAATTCTTTGGGTCAAGCCATATTTGGATAAATCAACCAACGCTGGGTCATATGTCCTTCCAATTTAGATAGTAATGATTATTGCATTGTAGGCCGGAACGTACAATAGCCAAAACGTCACGAATATGGCAACAAAGACGAATAAGGTAAATAGTGTAAATAGTAATTAGTGTTTTTATCTTTGGCTCAAATAATTTCCCCAAATCGATGTGACCGCAATAATAATCAACTGTAATCACACCTGGGTACAAGGCGATGTGACAAACCTAGTCATGTCTAAAGTGCGGATAATTTTTTACTTACTCTTATATATATATATATATATATATATATATATATATGTGTGTGTGTGTATGTGTGTGTGTGTGTGTGTGTGTAAACACATATAGTAAAGGTAACAAATCCGTTGGTATATAATCCTAATAATATAAAATATTAAAACCGATCTAGAAATAAAATTTAGTGTATTTATTATTATATTTATATATATATTATTATTAATAAACAATAAAATTCCAAATCACCTCATATGGGGAATAGACTATTTCGGTAAACGAAGATATCTGTCGTCTGTTTTATCAACCACGATGTGAACTAAGTTTGAGTTAAAAATAGAAATTTAATTATGAAAGCAAAAAAGGAAAAACACCAGTCGAACAACTAATACAGAATTTATCCATTTCAATGTTTCAGTCAGACGAAAGGCACGAGGAGGGTTCAAAGGATGGTAGAAGCTATTTGTCTTAAATGGAAGAAGTTTTATAAAATTAAACCCGAATATTTATCTTATGACATTAATTTGTGGTTATCTGAAGAATGAAATATTAATTTAAGATTAAAATAGGAATAAAAAGGGGTTTAAAAATAACTTTAAAATATATAAATAAAAAGATGTAAGGGATTAGTAAAAAAGAGTTGGGGGGATCTTAGAGCAGGGGAAAATTTATAAATTATAATTAATATAGTACCAAGAGAATATACAGGGGGAGAATATAGAAATTAGAATTAATTATACATTCGAAATTTGATGAGTTATAGGGAAGTGAATATTATAGAAATATAATAGCTAATTAAGTTAAAACTATATTATCGAAATTTGAATTTGTTTACAGGCCAACATTTTAATACTATTTTATTCCTCATATATATATATATATATATATATATATATATGTATATAGAGACGATTAGGGCGAGCGAAAGAGGTATATTTTTCTGAAATAATACGTCTTTCGTTGCTCTTGTCCATTAGACGTTAGTTTTACTGTCTGACATAAACAATTAAACATGTAGCTATTATAATAAAGTTCATAGTAATAAGAAATAATCTGGTGCTGAAAATTTCATTAATTGTTTAACTGTATTTAAACGATGTTAGATGATATAGACATCGAAATACTGCAACGAGATTTGTGTATTTCATATATATAAAATGTTATTAAACATTGATGAAACGGTAAGGCGAACTTGGTTAAAAGTTCGTTTCACAATTAAAATGATTGCTAAAATCCCATAGCTGCAGTGGGGTACATTTACCGCAATAAGATTTTTTCGATATTATAGGCCGGTAGACATGAATATCAAAAAACGCAACATTTAAGGACTTCTAACTGTAGCAACAACTAAAATAGTTCTCACATGTAACCCGCCGGGAAAATAATGACATAATCAAGATGAACTGTTCTTCATCCTACAGTTTCATATATTGGGCGTTAATATTTAACATTATTTTTGTAAAATCAGTAAACATAGACAAATGCTTACACAATTATATATAAATACATATATATATATATATATATATATATATATATATATATATATATATGTGTGTGTGTGTGTGTGTGCGTGTGTGTGTGTGTGTGTATAAATACACATATCCCTATGTTTGATGTGCTTATTGTTTATCTTAAAAAGTATATATTGTGCCTGATGAATTGAGTAACCAACGAAACTCGAGTCGCACATCAAACGTAGGTATATGTGCATTTATTAATATATATTTCTTAGCTCTGTCTAATCATATTGAGCACTATCATGTCTATACCACTTAGTTAAATTTGGTAATTATTTATTTGCTTAGCAGTGTATATACGCCAGCACTCGCGTATACGATCGCTAATATCTAGTTATCTAATTTACCTAATCCTATACCCATATATATATATATATATATATATATATATATATATATATAGAGAGAGAGAGAGAGACAGACAGACAGACAGACAGACAGACCAAACAGACAGACAGGCAGACAGAAAGAAAGAGACATAGATAGATAGATAGATAGATAGATAGATAGATAGATAGATAGATAGATAGATAGATAGATAGATAATAAATGTCTGTGTGCTGCATAAGTCAATTAACCGTTTAGAAAATAATAAGACATTTTATTTCTATTTTCAAATGACAGAAAATGGAAATTTTAAAATTGTATATGGAAAATGCTGTCCCAAAAATGACTTTCATTTTCGTGAGAGGCTTCCTCCGTGATAAGAGTCGAGCGCTGAACTGGCAAATCAAATTCTGTGAAATTGTCTCTGTTGCTGCCACGTGCTGTTTCCAAAAGTAGACTTCCAAGGAATATTTTTACAAAATCTTAAACAAAATATATAAAATATGCATGAATAGAATTATTCATTTTTTTTTTTTTATGTTAAACAGGGTACGGGCCACATTGTACATAGATAGGAACAAGCACACTTCTACTTAAAGGCGCAGACACGCACACTGATACGCAAACAATACAGATAGATAGATAGATAGATAGATAGATAGATAGATAGATAGATAGATATGAATGGGCTGAGAGATATATACATGCATATAAATGAACAGATTGTGATAGATAGATAGATAGATAGATAGATAGATAGATAGATAGATAGATGTGAATGGACTGACAGAGATTGATAGATACTTACATAAGTATAGATAGATAGATAGATAGATAGATAGATAGATCAAAACAGTCAGTAATGAGAATTATAATATTAGCTCTTTCCTTGAGGAAATATTCGACATACAATGACCGTGCAAACATAGCTACTGTCACTTGAAATTTATAAAATCTTTCTATTAAGACTTTTTTTTCAGGTTTATAACATCCACTAAATTTTATTATTCTTTCAAATATTGATAGAGGTTTCCTTCTTAACTTGTTGTTTGAAGTAGTTTGGAACGTCAACATCCATATTATGACTGTGATATCCATGTTAGTTTGGTTACGTTGTTCTTGCTAAAACTTCTCAATGATGTGGTTTCTTTTATTTTGTATAGTTATTAGTCATTCCGTGAGGTTCGAACGAGGAGGACCTTCGATAAGACCTACAGACTTCATTAGTTTGAAGCCATTTTAATTCATGCTTTGAGAATGCAGTCGTATACTACAGAGGTTTAGAGGTTTCTGAGTGAATTTGGCACTATCTGTGAAATCCATCTGAAATTCTCGCTCTGACGTGTCCATTTAAGATCATGACGTGTTTTTAATTTCTTCTTTTAGTTTTGTAGCAATTTGCGGTGTTAGGCGAAACTATCCTTTTGTGATATCAACGAACACTCGTTACCACTTTTGTAATGTCAACGAATACCCGTTGTCACTTTCGTAATGCTCGGTCACATTTCCCCGTAGACACCGTAAAAAACGGGGTTGGGTAGCTGACTCCCGAGAAGAGATTATGCCCTTCGATATAGCCTCGTCTGGGGATCCTCTCTGTCCGGAGGCAGAGAGTTTGACCAGCACACCTCCAAAGTAATTTGGACATTGAGATATTCACTAATCGCCACACGCGGCCGGATGTTGCGCAAGATTATAGTGGGGTAACCGAGCCCGTAGGCTCAGGCAAAATTTCCCCGTATACCCCGTAAAAACGGAGTCGGGTAGCTGTCTACCGTGCCTCGTCTGGGCTCGTCTATGCCTAAGCCAGAGAGTTTGTCAAATACACTTCCGAAGTAAATCGGAGATTGATTACTTAGACGCCACGCTAATTCCCATAAATACACCTTTACCATTATGTGATCTACTTATTCAAAATGGGATCGACTGTGTTCAGACTCCAGTTTCGGTAGCAATACTTTACTCCTATATCCCTATCGCTGCCTTTTCTATATTCAATTCTTTATCTCATGTAGATAGTAAAAAAAATATGATACGTACACATTTTCCGACACTCTCCAATTTATTCATCTGCCGAAAAAAATTAATATATATATTCTTTCTTTCTTTGGGATTTGATTGTTGTATGTAGACATTTAATTACATTATTTTATCCTCAACCATAAAATCTAGAGTGCTTTTTTGTGTGGATTATGTATGCAATGAGACTAACTTACAACAGATAGGATTGTAAATGTTTCGAGAAAATTAGACATTTACCAGGCTTAAAAATGAAGACATCCGCAAAATCTGCACTCAGTAAATCCAGAGATTCGCCAATACAAATGGCTTAACAATCAAGAGATCAGTCGAATTTCCTCATTTTCAGATTATCAACTCATAACAATCATATAAACAATCACAGGGCATATTGAAGGCTAAAGGGACGAATAAACTCGTAACCTACCCCCTTACGGGTGGGGGTGTAAATGATTGACAGAACACGGATTAAGTTGTGTTTAACTTTATTTTGCCTTACGGCATATTAACTTCAGTGTTTTTTTTTAATGCCAAAAAGATTTTTAGGGTGAATAGAATATGCACGCTTTGTAAGAAAACAGTTTTGAGATCAGGTTTAATTGATGTATTTTTGTAAAGAGGGTTTTTGCCTTAAGTGAATTGTATTGCTGGTAGAAATCTTTTTGTCAAAAATGAATTGCTGGCACTTTTTATATTTTGCAGGTATTTTTATTGTAATTTATACGTTATAATGTTTTGACCCAAGTTTGGAGGTTAACTATTTGCTCATAACTGAGACCCTAACAGGTGCTACCACCCCGCTGTAGGATAGACTGGAAAACAACAGAAATTAAGAGGTGGTTCCACACTCCTCAAAACCTCGTGATCAGAGGTCTTGCTGCCAGATGTAGTTTATCATCATACCCAGGACGCCGAACAAGGATTAAGAAGGATAATTTAAAAAATAAACGTTGGATAGGAATGTGTGGAGAGCTGTAGTCGCTTATGTCATGAAGGCATACGGCACGTATATATGTTGTACCATAACCCGCCAACGTTGTACGTGGCACTGGATGGTGCCTTCATCAACAAGAAGCCTTCACATTGATCAAGTTATTGGTGAACGTCTGAGTCCAGTGAAACATTCGCCAGTCCATTCAATGACGTTATCCAAACTCTCTCTTTCTGGAACATCACCTTCTCCCTACGCTTTGAACCGTTCCTTGTAAGCTGTTCTTGAAGAGGTCTACCGATCTGTTTACGTAGCCATACAACTTCAGCCTGTTCTTCTTAACGCTGTTAAACACGTCTTTATAGCTATGTATTTGACAAATCAATTCTTCTTCCTGTCCCATAACCCGCCAACGTTGCGAGTGGCGTTAAATGGCGGCTTGCTCAACAGGAACTTTTCACACTGATCCAGATTTTGAACTCAAAACAATTATATAATGTCGTCATTTTACTGTTGAAATTGTTGTGTAAGTGTAGGTTTGACTCTAATGGCTTCGTTTCTCGCCTGTAGAATTCACTTCCAGTTACTTGCCGTCCTTCTATATATGATCTTTCGCAATTTGAATGCAACGTCAATCGTCATCTTATATTTTTGTCCCCTCTTCTTATTTCCCTTTCGACTCCGTAGCTTTTTCCTTCTCTTTCAGTAACCCATTTCAGCTTAGTTACTTTAACCTTTCCTTGGAGTTGCAATGCTTAAAATAAAACATATAGTCATATAATATCAACGCATAACGGTTGTATTGACTCTTACATCCTAATAACAAATTGTAACAATGCTATATACTGTTCTATTCTCGTAATATGAATTTTTATAGCTCCTTATTATTCACCTTTTAACAAGAATATTACATCTTATAATCTGTTAATAACAACCCCTTGATAAATCTAACTAATTATTTGTGAGAACTGCCTGGCATTCGCACCGGAAATACCAATACGAACATGTCAGATTGTTTTAGTTTCAATCTAAGGCCAGCGTAGAGGATTCGGAATGAGTTGGCTGAATCCAATGATATTTACGAAAATACGGCTGCTCGGAAAACTCACGCTGATCGTCTTGATAAGTAAAGACCTTCCGAATTTGTTATTGAGGGCTACAGACTCAATCCGAAGGCCTACATCAAGTGACTTAAAAGGTAGTGATACCCTGAGCAACATCACTCTACACAAGCAAAAGAACCAAGTCATGACTGTCAGACAATTTCTACGATCATATCATCCCTTACTGTGTATATGGCCACCTAACTCCCCAGACTACAATACCCTTGATTATTATGTGTGGGCGCAGTTGTTCGAGAGACCAACAAAACCATTTGTAACACCAAAGATAAACTGAAGGCAAGGATTATGGCAGTATTAACCAAATTAAACAAGGAGACCGTCCAGATGAAATGCAAGAGATTCCGAAGTCGTCTGGAGGCTGTGGTTGAAGCCAATGGTGATTTTATTGAATAAATTTACTCTTTAGTATTTCAAGAATTTTTGTGTAATTTCGATAAATATATCTACTAAATGAAACGCAGGTGTTATTTTCCTTTTTCTGTAATTTAGACGACAATTTATCCATCTCACCCTGTATTATACTGGCATTAATCATATATATATATATATATATATATATATATATATATATATATATATATATATACAAGCAAATATATGGATATAGATCTGACAGTATGAATAAAAATATTAATTATTAATGCTCGACAAACGTATATATAAGTTTTAGATTAAAATAAAATTCTTTTCATTTTTCATTCAAAATACTCTATTTTAGGAATACGTTTTCACAACATCACCCACGTGACGCCGACGTAATCATATTGAAACGGAACGCTGATCTTGAAAAATTTCAGTTATCTGTTTTGATAGGGTCGACCATCGCTACCTTGCAGCTGTCCTGCAGGCCGCTGGATTCGCACCCAACTTCTGCCGCTGGATTAGCCTCCTGTATCGCTCCCCCAGTGCGGTGGTACAGGTGAACGGAAGGCTGTCGGACGCGTTCGTGCTGTCTAGGTCGGTTCGTCAGGGTTGTCCGCTGTCTCCTCATCCTTTATGCTTTGGCGTTGGAGCCTCTCCTTCGCCGGCTGAAGGACGAGACCGGCAGTCCGGCCCTACGTGGAATTGCCGTTCCTGGAGGGTCTCGAGCCAGGGTTTCCGCGTACGCCGATGACGTATCTGCTTTCGACATTGAGGTGGTACAGAAGGCGCTTGATCGGTACGAGAAGGTGACAGGGGCCAAAATAAACCGCGACAAGTCGTCCGGCTTGCGGTTAGGTGCCTGGAAGGGGGTCGCTCTTCCGGGCCGCTTCGGTTGGACAGACGGTCCTGTCCGCATTCTTGGAGTGTGGTTTGGGCCTGACCTCCAGCTGGAGAAGAATTGGTCTGAAGTACGAGCAATGGTCGATTCCGCCGGTCAGACTTGGAATCGACGGAGGTTGTCCGTAAAGGGCAGGGCGGAGGTGTGTGCTACATACATTTTCCCCCTGATTCTTTATCGATTGTCCGTACTTCCTCTCTGTAAGACTCACAAGAAGGCGCTCGAGCAATCGCTATCCTCCATTTTATGGAGGGGACGCGGGAATCGGGTCGACAGACGAGTCTGCACTAAACGTCCGTGTCATGGGGGGCTGGGAATGCCGCACCTGCCGAGTCACATCCGTGCCTCTAGGTTGGCTTTCCTACGCCGTGCATTGACTGGAGGAGATCCGATTCTGGAGGGGATTGTTAGGGACGCGTTCCCTGGCCTTACCATCAGTCCCCCCATCTCGCGGGTTGAGCGCGGTCGTAAACCCCGGGATCAATCGGTTTTCCTTCGCGAGTGTCGGTCGGCCTTGAGGGCCGTTCCCCGGTCCAGTGACCTTTCTCGGCCTAGGAAGGTCTTCTATCGTGAATTAGTGGAGAGGCCCGCGAAGGATCTCCTACGAGATACGCTCGGCTTGTCGGAGGAGGAGTACTGCTCCTACTGGTGTTGGGCGCCAGCGGCGGATTACCTCAGTAACCCTGAGTTTTCGCTTAGCTGGCGATTGGCTCGGAATCGGCTGCCTCTCAACGACAAGGCTTTCATATGGGGCTTGGCGGATTTGCCAGACTGTGAACGGTGTGGCCTTGGCTTAGAGGAAACGGCTGCGCACGCTTTCTACCATTGCCCCCAGGTCCGCCCCTTATGGGACCATGTCGGCGAGCTGACGGCTCGTCTCGCTCCCGAACAGCTTGTGTCCATTGATCGCGCATACGCGTGTGACAATGTGTCGCCCCCGTATTCCGGGATGAAACGGATGGTGTTTCTGACGCTGATGGCCACGGCTCGAATGGTGATTTGGACGACGCGAAAGGAGGAAGTCTTGCGAGGCAATCGTCTTTCTCATTCGGATCTGATTCGATTCTTTGAGCATCAGCTCAAGATGAAGATTAGATCGGATAGAAAACGATTGCATTCGACAGTCTTTAGCGAAAGGTGGGTAAAAGAAGCGAGCTTGCTTCGTGTGAACGGGGCTAGCCTTGATTTTCTCTTCTAGGTCAACCTATTGCACATCGGGGTGGCTTCCTGTGGAACCCTCCCCTTGGTTAGGTTAGACAAGCTTCAGTGTACCTAGTTAATGTGAGTAAGTGTTGTTCCTGGCCTGCATCCCGGCCGTTCTTTGGTTATGATCCAAGTCGAGATTCCCATCCTCCCCAGTTTGTTTTGACCCCCGCCCCATTTTCATCTCGACTGGGTCAGTTTTATATTTTCCCATTCCAGCCTAATATTTTATACTTTTTCCCACTCCCTTAGCGAGAGCGTCTCTTGATTTTGTCCCCTGGGCAGAATACAGCGGCCTCTCTGTTTTATGGGTTGGACGGTCCCTACTAACATCAATTATGTTTAGTTTGTATTTGTGTTTATTTTAAGTTTATTATTGGGTTCATTTCCCTCCCCTCTCATTTTATCATTATTAGAATTGTATATATATATATCATCATTAGAATTTTCATGGTATGGGGCGCGATTTTGGTAGGTCTCCCTTGAGAGCACGTGGTATTATGGTGGTTGAAGGATTGTTTGGTGATGGACGAGTTCTTTTGGTGAATGTATAAAATGTAATGTACGAATGGGTCGCGAATCTGATTAGCTAGGTATAAGATAGTTAGTGTTGACCAGCCTCTACCCCTCCCCTTTATTGGCCTTGTGCCACAATTTGTACTTTTTGTTCAAATAAATACCAGTCTTACTCTTATGTCCATCGTCTTTTCATGTTGAATTAAATATAGTCTAATGTTAATTATGTTTTATAAATATGTTCTGAAGATGGTCTACTAGACCGAAACGTCCGACGTTGACATTATATTAACATTAAAACAGCATAATTGCATATTAGGATTTTTGTTTGTTTTTTCCGTATATTTTTCTTCATATATATATATATATATATATATATATATATATATATATATATATATATATACGACAGAGTCGAGTGCAAATTTCAGTTGAGTTTGTTACATTAACGTACAAGCAATTACCCTTAAAATATATTACTTCATCTCCCTCCTTTCCCAGCTAAGGGTTAAATAGCTGGTTATACTTGGCTCGCTAAGCGTGCTTTGCAATCAGTCTAGAAGAAAGACAACTCTAGACCCGAACGTGTCGCTGACGATCCGATAGTAATACCTGAGGCAGTACCCATCTAATGAACTATGCAACATTATTACACATTGCACATTTAACTAAACTGAAAAACGAAAGGTAAGATTTTAAAATCATGACCGAAATGTTTAAAATCTTTCTCTTTGTGCTTCAATAACTTTAATTGAGTTTTTGCATTTGATAAGGCCCGTGAGAGTATGAAACGCGTTTGCTAGAATAAGTTCTCCTTTTGTCTTTAACACACACACACACACACACACACACACACACACATATATATATATATATATATATATATATATATATATATATATATATATATAAGTAAAAATTCAGCAAATGACAAGATTTTCGATGAGCATATCAATTCCTATAATAAAGCTCTAAAAGAGAGTGGCTACAAAAACCCAAAACTAACTTATATTAAAAATGAAAATGGAAAGCATAGAAAAAAACAGAAGTAGAAAAATAATTTGGTATACGTCCCATTACAACCAAATGGTAAAGAACAAATTAGGACAAAAATTTCTCGCATTAATAGTCAAACATTTTCCTAGTGAAAGTAAACTAAGTACTATTTTCAATAAAAATACGCTAAAATTGAGGTACAGCTGTGCGGAAAACTTAGAATAAAATTATTAAGAGACATAATGCTAATATCTTAAATAAACACTTATACCAAAACCAAAAAAAATTAGATAATGGAAAAATAAAAATAAAAACTGATGAGGATAAACAAAAATTATGTAACTGTAGAAACCCTCATAATTGCCTTCTACAAAATAAATGTCGCACAGAATCATTAGTATACCAATGCAATATCTCTTCGACTGAAAATCCTGAAAACATAATATATATATATATAGGTTGCACTAGCCATAAGTTCAAAAAAAGATTCAACCAACATCAAAGTTCATTTAGGATAAATAAATATAAAAATCAAACATCTCTCTCGAAGTACTTCTTGCACCTAAAAGAATCAAATAAAACACCTACAGTAAAATGGAAGTTAATAAGAAAAGTTAGAATATGTAGGTCATAAATGACCCATGTCCTTTCTGCATACATGAGAAACTATACATTACTAAGTTTATAAAAAATAAAAATTTACTGAATCAGGGAAATGAAATAGCTATTTTATGCCGTCATTGTCAAAAATTTTTCCTTAAATAATATTTAAAAATAAAATTAAAATGTGCGACCTGGTAATATACATACTTATATTTAATGTGAAAAAATAATTTTATATACTGTAAGTAATTCTATTACATTTACTTGTTTTATAAATAAAAAAAATATAGTGTATTAAAATTAACAGTGACAATTGTCATAAATCTTATTTAAATAATATTTAAATATAAATTTTTTAAAAACTGTGACCTGGTAATATACATACTTATATTTGATGTGGAAAAATAATTTTACTTTCTGTAAGTAATTCTAATACATTTACTTATTTTAAAAAGAAATATAGTCTATTAAAATTAACAGTGAAAATATTTTAAAGTTGTATTTAAAATTGTAGTTAAATAAAACGAATTCTAACCTAAACATCTTTTAAAATTGTAGTTAAATAAAACGAATTCTAACCTAAACACCTCTCTCAAAGTACTACAAGCACTTAAAAGAATCCAATAAAACACCTACAGTAAAGTGAAATTAATATGACAAGCTAGAAGATGCAAGCCATTGAATGATCCATGTCCTTTGTACTTACATGATTAACTATATATTACTAGGTTGATAAAAAATAAAAGTTCACTAAATCAGAGAAATGAATTAGCTATTTTTGCCGTCATTGTCATAAATTTTACTGAAATAATATTTAAATATAAATTTAAAGACAAAATTGTGACTTGGTAATATACATAATTATACTTGATGTGAAAATAATTTGCAATACTGTAAGTAATTCTAATACATTTACTTGTTTTAAAAAGAAATGTAGTATTTTAAAAATTAAAAGTGAAAATATTTTTAAAATCGTGGTTAAATAAAATGTATTCAAACCTAAACACCCCCACCAAAAAAAAAATCTTTAAGTATACAAATAGAAAAAAATGCCGTAAGAATTTTTGCCGTTAACAATAATTTTAAAAAAAAATAAAAAAATCGAACGACATGCTTTTAGCAGATGTCGAAATTCATTGAAAGATACATCCCTACCCCTACCAAAACGTAACTAATAACTGATACAACAAAATACAGCGATAATGAACACCCCTTCTATGGATGGATGGATTTCTCTGGATCCTTGGAAACGAGAATTATGAGTTTTCGCAGTGCCTTTAAAACCCAGTAAGTTTAAAAATAAGTTACTCCAAAATTCGCTTGAGGATGAAATGGAACTAATGTCTTTAATTTAATTACAAAATTAAATTCGAAGCTTTTAGCTTCCATTTTTGAAACATGATTAGAACTGTGTGGCTACAAAAACATATTTTAAATCAGTTAATTTATATATATATATATATATATATATATATATATATATATATATATATATATATATATATATATACGTCTGTGCGTGTGTGTGGTCTGTATGTGTGTGCGTGTGCCTTCGTATGTGTTCAGATACAAATAAGATATGTGTAAAATAATGACATGAACAATATAAAATCCATACATTTCTGTTCATAAATTCTATCAGATGAAACATGTTGGTAAATATTTATTTTTATTCATATATATATATATATATATATATATATATATATATATATATATATATATATATATATATATATATTATTATATCCATCTTGCTTTTTTCAGATATAGATATGTTTTAATATATTAGTCTATCTATTTGCATGTTTTGTCTTTTGAGCGCTTTCATAGACTATGCTTTTCAGGATCAGTCTTTTCAGATCATTTTCAGTTCGCCTGTGTATGCTTATACACACACACAGATATATATATATATATATATATATATATATATATATATATATATATATATATATATATATATATATATGTTGATTTAATCCGTGCATATGCCCATAAATATCTACGTATCTACCTTTTCATCGAACTCTCATCAATTCTAATTTGTTCCCATCTATCTAGTTATCGATTTGTTTATCTGCACGCGCCTGCGTGTGCAGTTCTGTTTGTAGCATTTGTTTAATTTCGTCTTGTTCTCTTTTCATCCAAAATAGCGCTCCTTACAAGAATTCTCACCAAGCCGCATGCTGTGAATGCGTACTCTGATCAAGTTACTTAGTAAAAACTGGGGAGTCGAATTCAAAAATGTCGGCCGCCCCCTAGCAAGACGTGCCAAGTTTGACCTTTGCGTTAGTCCCGAAACATCAAAGAGAGGCAGCCCTGTTCACAAAGCCTGAGCGTGGGTACCAATGGAAGCAGTATGACAGACGAAACGCCTTTGAGCGACTCACGAATTTCAATTCATTTTCTCAGTCGTAAGTTCGGTTATCTGCGGTAGGGAGAGGGTATTCTCGAGCAAGGCCGTGATATTTAAAACACTTTCACAACTAACTAGCATCTTTGAACTCTTACAGACTGCCATCGATTTCGTTGGCTGTTGTTACCATTAGAAATTGCTCTGTTTTAATACTATGCAATTTCCTGACATAGGCGGTTATGATTCTCCACAGCTTCCTCCTTCTTTAAATTGACATGGCTACTTGAGAAAAAGATGGATTTCTTTTTCTTATTTTTGTTTTTTGTTTTTTTGAATTCAGTGTTTTCATTCTTCTAGACTTGTTTGATATTTAGTCTATTTACAGTTAAACTTATGCCTCCATCTTTGTTGTTATTATCAAAAGGTTTCAGTACCTGTGTCCTCCAACCTTCAGTTTCTGTGAGTTCAATTCCTTACCTGGGTAGCAAAAAAAAAAGTAACAGTTACTGGGAATTAATAAAAAAACTAAGTCGAGTATCCATTGACGTGGAAAACGGAACGAAAACAATGTACACTTATATATTAAAAATAAAGTTTTCATTAAAAATTTGCTGAGGTCATTCTGGACGTAAAGAAACCTGAAAAAGGCTGGCGAACAAAAACGCTGAAATGATATAATAATAAAAACGAAGATAAGGATATTAGACCGACTATAAATAATGTAAATACTCACTTATTTATTGACATGTTTGGAACATTCCACGATTCTATCAATATTGCTTTTTGAGTATTATTTTCCTATCATTTCACTACCAGGAAGGCGATAATGCCACTAAGGTTACTGGGAGTGTAAGAGAACGAAAAAGACTTTAGTGAGTAGAAAGGCTTCAGGAAGACAGAAGATTGCGATTGACATTGTATTTAATTTTTGGAAGATTTCCGGTGGCAGGGAAGCAAAAAAGAAATTCACACTTTTCATTTGACTAATAATTTTGCATTTGTTAATATATTTATAATATTTGAAACCCTAAATCATGTTTTCTTAGAGTTTCAATTAAAATTTCTGTGTAAGTCTATTTGCTCTCTAATCTGATGCATAAAAGTGCATGTGTAAACAAATTTAGTTCTGTCTTGGATATTTGAAAGCTAAGTACTCACAAATATAAGTGGCTTAAGACAATGCTCTACCTTCTCACCGGATATATTCAACTTCTTCTATTACTGGGAGAAGTAGAAGTCCAAAAGAGAATTTATCATTGGTGGACGCAATCATATCATATGACACAGTGTTGATGACATATACAGAAGGAAAACTGCAGGAAATCCTAGATAAAGTATTAAGTGATAGCGCGAAGAAAGGCAGTTTGTTTAACTGCATATAAGCACCTTAGACATCCAAAGCTGAAATTTAATTTTCTTTGGAGCTTGGAAGCAATAGAAATATATCACAACAGAATAAATGGTAGCTCTTGTGCATATATATGTTTGTGTGGGCATGTTTACTAGAAGCAGTAACGTGTTTTGTTTAAGTTATATTTTTTAATATAGTTTGATTTTAGACATTGTAAGATATTACAGGGATTTTCCAAGCGTAGCTTGAATGTGGCACAAGGCCAAAAGTAAGGGGCACCCACTGAGAATTGAACCCAGTACTCAGTCGTAATTATTCTAGAGACACAAGCTTGCTAACCATTACATTACCTCGTGGTAGCCAATCGTAAGATATTATATGGATTAAAGCCATGAAAGTTATTTCATGTTGGTTGATTGGTAATATTTTAAGGGGATTTTGGTGAAGTTTTACAATTTGTTAGTATGTGCGAATTGTTGGTAATTCTTATATAAAAAATATTTCTGTTATTTTTATTATACAAATGTATTTTTATACTTTCATGGTGTTTTTATTTTTGGAGGGGGGCCACTATTTGCCCATATCTGAGACCTTAACAGGAGCTACCACTTCGGGTCAAGGTGGACCTGAGAACAACAGCAATTAGGCGGTGTTTCCATGCTCTACAAAACTTCCAAGTCCTTCAGTCAGAGGTCTTACAGCCGGGTGTAGTTTATCGTCATACCAGGAAGTAAAGAAAAGACGAATCATCAGTTGCAAGAAGACAGACTGTATGGTCATTAGAAAGAGGAACAGCCTAAAATGAGAACTACGCGCAAGTATGAAAACTGAAATATTTTGGAATTGTTTTAACAGAAGACGATAAATGTGACACCGAAATGCGAAGGCGCATTGGAATAGAAAAAGATGCCTTCGAAAAGCTAAGCAATGTATTAAAAAAAAAACGGGCGAATTTAGTTAGAAACGAAGAAAAATTGTTATATGATATCAGTGCTACTATATCGCAGTGAATCATCGTCAATCTCCTCACAGATGAAGAGGAGGCTTGAAGCAACCGAAATACGGTGCTGCATAGGAATGCGAATCAAGAGAAAGTTTTAAGGAAACTAAAATAAAAAAAACACCCTTATAATTATTAACAGGAAAAGAAATTTTCAATTTCTGACACGCATCATGAAAAAAGAGGGCTTGCAGGGTGTTACACTCACAGGGCATATTGAAGGCTAAAAGTACCCATAAACAATCAGTAGCATATCAAATTGTGTAAATGGCTGACAGAGCCGAAGGGTGATAAAAAATAAATAAACCTTGCTCAGAGCCATAAAATATAGGAAGGATTGGAGAGCAGTGATTGCTTTTATCATGAAGGCATACGGTATATATATATATATATATATATATATATATATATATATATATGCGTGTTTGTGTGTGTGTGTGCGTGTGTGTGTTTTGTCAGAGTTACAATCAGAAATTCCAATAAAAGTCTTCTTTCATTAGTTCAGTCAGTCAAGTGCCATGTGATACACGTTTGGGCGATCATGTATCTTTCGATACATGAACGACGACGTAGATTTTCTTCTTGCAGTAGGTTGTCATTTCTTTCTGCGGTAGACCAGTTACCATCCAAGGCTATAGGTCTGTCCTGCTATTTACCCAGAGCTGGGTGGGGGAGAAGAAGAGGATTCATAATTTTACCGATGGTATTAGCACGTCAGTTATGTGCGATGCGTGATACACGCTTAGGCGATCGTCTATCTTTCGATACATGACTGACGAGACAGATTTTTTTCTCCCAGTAGATTGCCATTTCTTTCTGAGGTAGACTGGTTGCCAGCTATGGCTAAAGAACCCAGACTCTCCTGCCGTTCTACCCATAGCTGGCGGGGGTGGGGAGAAGAGATGGATTCATCAATGTCCCATGGGTATTTATGCGTAAGTGAATATAAGGAACTCGACTGGAATTCGAACTCGCCTCTCCGAGTTCTCACTCCGAGACGATATACATTACACCACAACGCACATTCATTCATTCTTCTTTCTTTTTTTACTTTTCTTTTCTTTTTTCTTTCTTTTTTTACTTTTCTTTTCTTTTTTCTTTCTTTCTGTCTTTCTTTCTTTCTTTTCCATAACCCACTAAAGTTGTGAGTGACGCTACATGGTGCTTGCTCAACAAGAAGCATTCACATTGATCTCGTTTTTGTCCGGCCCGCCGAAAGGGATGCCATATTTCTCAAAAGTTTTCATTCTCTAAATAGAAAATGTTGGAAATTTCCTGAATTAATCATATTTGGAAAAAAACCTAAAAAAAAAACTTCTCAAAAACATTCTTTAATTAAACAAAAAATCATAAATCTACTTAAACTTACTTTGATCACCTTTTTAAATAACTTAAAATAATTTTTGAACATAAATGATTTTAACAAAAAATATTCATTTATTAAAATGACATTATTTCATTGAAACAAGAGGAAACGTTCTAAATATGTTTTTACGCCTTAAAACACCAAAAAATTTTCAATTAATTGTATTTTTTCTATATTTTATTTCAATTAATTGTATTTTTTCTATATTTTATTTTTGTTTATTTTATGAACTTTTTCAAATATGTTTTTTTTACTTTTCGTCATTTTAATGAAAACGATGCTTTAAAAACATTCAAATATTTTTATATAAAAAATAGCAATATTTTAAATAAATGAGAGAACCAATTTGGACGCAAATTTCTTTAAAGTTTAGTAAAATATTTACTTGTTTTTGTTGTGATATGCAAATTAGTATAATTTGCATATGAGCAGGTAGCTCATATGATAAACAAACACCAACTAGAACAGAGGTCGAATGCTTACTTAGCTAGGATCAAAGTGTAGTACGCTACCTTTGTGAGCTTCCGAGTCGGCGTTCTGTCGAACTCTCTGCTAATGCAGAGAGGAACTCGGACGAGGCTTTGCCGAAGGGCAATGTTTCGTTTGGGGAGGTAGACAGGGCCTGAACCCGTCTAGGCGGGTTCAAAAGCTATATTTTTGGCCGAGCCTACGGGCTCGGAGAGACCCACATTTAACCGGCCTTGTGCCACATTCGGTCCTCGTGGGTGGATTGATAAATACTGAACGCTTACTTAGCGGCCCGGTCGCTAGGATCAATGTGTAGTACGCTACCTTTGTGAGCTTCCGGGTCGGCGTTCTGTCGAACTCTCTGCTAATGCAGAGAGGAACTCGGACGAAGCTTTGCCGAAGGGCAATGTTTCATTCGGGGAGGTAGACGGGGCCTGAACCCGTCTAGGCGTGTTCAAAAGCTATATTTTTGGCCGAGCCTACGGGCTCGGAGAGACCCACATTAAACCGGCCTTGTGCCACATTCGGTCCTCGTGGGTGGATTGATAAATACCGAACGCTTACTTAGCAAGATACACGACACAACAATGGCGTCGCCGATAGGATACTCTCTGGTCCTTGAAGACCCAGAATACGTAGATTCGTTGCTTTGCTGCTAATGCAAGATGTAAAAAGTTGAAAGACTACAAAAACAGAGGAGGGGAAAATGAAATCACCGACTTGTTTATGGCTACCGCTGGTTGTGAAGCAATTATGAAGGTCGCTACAATGGTTTACCCTCGAGAACTAGAAGAAATGACTTTCGAAGAAATAAGTCAGGTTATTAAGGGAAACATGAGGCCAAAGAAAAGTCTGGTGATTTTGAAAGGACCAAGTTTATGGCAATGAAGCAGGAAGTGGATGAACCGATAGTAAAATATTTGCACCGGTTAAGAAGTGCGAGTAAATACTGTGAATTCGAAAAACTAGGAACAGGAGAGCAGACAACGGAAGAAGAATTAATCCAACTAAGATTAATTGAAGGTATGCATAATTCAGCACATAGATATAAGTTAATGGAACAGTTACAACTTGCAAACATGCCTTTGAATATGTGTATAGAATTTATACAACAGCAGGAATTAATACATACCTACAACCAAAATAAAAATAAATCCTACGAAGAAATAATGGCTGAAACATATACGGTAGAAACAAAAAGAAAAAATTGTGCGTACTGTGGAAAGATTCATGAAATGAAAAAAGAAAAATGCCCAGCCTTTGGAAAAACATGTTCAAAGTGTTTAAAAAAAATCACTTCAAAGAAGTATGTAAAACAAAAAATGTGGAAAGAGTAGAGGATGAAAATAGACAGATTTTTAATGTAAAAAAGGATAATGTACAAAATACTGGATCTAAGAACGGAGATACAAAAATAAAAGTGAAAATCAACGACTGTATTGTCGAAATGCAAATCGACACAGGTAGTGAGGTCACGATAGTACCCAGAAATTTGTGGGAAAAAATGGGAAAACCGTTTTAAAAAAAAAAACAACGTACAATTACGTCAGTTTGATGGCTCGATTATAGCAATTATGGGTTACTTTGAAGGTTCAATAGAACTAAAAGAAAAATATGAAATAGTACCCATTATAGTTACAAATTGCCGAAAAACGCATGGACTACTGGGGAATGACGTGTTAAAAATAAATTCAACGAAGTTGATTAATGAGATAGAAATGGAAAAAACAGGAAAATTAAAAAATTATGAAGCTAGCCTGAAATTAAAAGAAAATGTTTCCCCCTCCTACTACGAAGCGAGAAAAATACCAGTGGATTTATTACCGTTGGTAATAGCTAAATTGCGAAAGCTAATAAAGGAAGACTTATTAGAACCTGCCCCTCCAGGAGGAAGTAAATGGGCATCACCCATTGTGGTATTGAAAAAAAAAGATGGTGACTTGAGAATGTGTGGAGATTATAAAATAGGGGTGAACCATAAAGTTTGTGCTGACTCGTACCCTATTCCGAATGTGGAAGTAGCTTTAAATAAACTTGCTGAAATGAAAGTATTTTCGAAGATAGACTTAAAATCAGCTTACTACCAAATACCGATAAATGAAAATTTTAAAGAAGTGACGACCATAAACACACCTATAGGCCTGTTAAGGTGGAAAAGAATGCCGTATGGCATAAAAACGGCAAGTGCAATTTTTCAAAAAGCTATTGAAAAAGTAATAGGAAATGTTGAAAATACCATCTGTTATCAAGACGATATATGTGTTGGAGATTTAAATGAAGATGATTTAAAGAAAAAAACTGAAAATATACTGAACCGGCTAAGAGACGCTGGTATGACAATAAATACAAAAAAGTGTGTAACCAACAGTAATGAAATATCATTTTTGGGTTACTCAATATCAAAGAAAGGGATCTCTCCAGATAAAGTACTAATAGAGAAAATTCTAAAAGTTGCTACACCGAAAAATAAAAAAGAGTTGGAGTCCTTCTTAGGTTTCGTAAATTTTTATAGAAAATATGTACCAAAATATAATGAGTTGACAGAACCATTTGCTAAGTTAAGAAAACAAAATGTGGAATTCATTTGGTTAGAACACCAACAGAAAGCCTTTGAAAACTTAAAACAGATTCTGGAAAAAAGCCAATAGTACAAATTGTTGACCCTAAGAAGGACATAACTCTAACTAGTGACGCTAGTGAGCAGTCCATATCTGGTATTTTGTCACAAGATGGGCATCCCATAATGTACTTATCGAGGAGATTAACAACGACTGAACACAATTATTCGAATATAGAAAGGGAGGCACTAGCCATAGTGTGGACAACGGATAGAGCAAGACAGTTCTTGATGGGAAAAAAATTCTTGTTGAAAAGTGATCACAGACCACTGGAATTTATTTTCAACCCAAGAAAAGAGCTACCGAAAGTTACAACGTCCAGAATATTACGTTGGGCGATTAGACTGATGGCGTTCGACTTTGACACTGAATATGTTAAAGGGAATACGATACCGCACATTGATGCCTTATCTAGATTGAGGTTTTATAGAGAGGAGAAGGACAAAAACGACGAGGAATTTGAAGACACATTCTTGCACCTTGTAGAAACTGATGTAATATCTGTAGATAAAATGGCTACTGAAACTGCAAATGACCCAGTGTTAAATAGAATAATGTCGAGGATAAAACAGAATGGCTAGGGAAATTGTTCAATGGCTGAAAGACCATTCAAAGAAATCAGACATAAAATGACTATAGAAAACGGGATAATATGTAATGGAGACTTGGTAGTTCCCCCAGAAACACAGAGGAGACAGGTTATAAAAAGTGTACACGATGACGTACATCGTGGAGTGGCAGCTACGCAAAGAAGATTAAAATTGGAAGCGTGGTGGCCGGGGTACTCAAGAGACATAGAAGACTACGTAAAAAGATGCAAAAAAATGCACAGAACTCAGGAATTTTAAGCAAAAGAAAATACATGTATGGCCCCGAGAAGTAGAGCCATAGAGCAGAGTACACATGGACCATGCCTATGTCAATGGGATAGGACTATTATTAATATTAGTAGACGCATATTCAGGTTGGCTTGAAGTGGTGAGAGTACCTGATAAAAAAAGTACCACCGTAAAACAAATATTAAGAGTAATATTTTCGAGGAATGGGACACCGAGAACATTGGTGACTGATAACGCACCAGAATTTGTGGATGCTGATTTGCATGAATGGCTAAGAAGAATAGGATGCAGACCTTACAAGACCCCTCCCTACCACCCTCAAAGTAATGGGACAGCGGAAAGGATGGTCCAGACGGTAAAGAAGGGCATAAAAGCATGCTTGCAACAGAAGGAGGAAATCGATGCTTTCCTACCAAGACTATTATTAAGTTACAGAACAATTCCACATGAAGGCAGGCCGGAAAGTCCATCTGCCTTAATGGGCAGACAATTAAGGTCCCCTTTGACTATGTCATATGCCACAAATCAAAAGATGTGGTACAAAAGAAATAGGAATATGCAACCCGAGTCAGGTGAATTTATTATGCAGAAAGGACATAATACTGCAATATTAAATAAAGAAAATGGGAACAGTGTTCTAGCTCATGCTGACCAAATAAGATCCCAAGGAGAAGAATCAGATGCGGAAATGCCTTCAGAGATGCCCATTATTGACGTAACAGAAGAGTTAATGCAGAATGAAACTGCGGAGGAAGAAGTAGAGAGGGATGAGTTAGAAGAGGAAGAAGTAGAATGGGACAAGTTAGAAGAGAAAGACTAGAGTATGCAAGAGGAACAGTTCGATTATAGGGAAAGACGTGATAGATCTAGATCTCCAAGGGAAAGGAGAGAGATAAAGGAAGATGTTCAGGAGGGCACAAGAAGAAGTACAAGAAGTACTCGCGGCATAAGGCCCCTCCATGATAGGGAGATGTAGTGATATGCAAATTAGTATAATTTGCATATGAGCAGGTAGCTCATATGATAAACGGACACCAACTAGAACAGAGGTCGAACGCTTACTTAGCAAGATACACGACACAACAGTTTTATTTCGTTAAATAAATTTCTATGTAAATATATGGAAATTCCCGACTGCCGTCTCTAATTAAAAGTCTTGCTTGAGTAGTTTTATAATGTATAATTAAAATTAATGAACTTATTAAACGTTTTTTTTTTCATGGTCGCTGTACAATACACATTTTCAAGATATCGGGCCCGCGCACCGCGATAAAAAACGACTTTGGCCTCCTCACAAATAAAGTGTGCCCACCCCTGCTCTAAGTGATATCTAAAAATTAGTAAGTAGTTATGGAACGAATACTACATGTGACGTATCCTCAATAGTAAGCAATTTTATTTATTTGTATTGAAGCTCGTATTCAATGCAATTATATTATATTGTGTAAACTGGCCTTTTCAATTAGTTTCCTATATTTTAATTAATCCTTCATTGCAACGAACGAAAAGTAAGTGAAAACGCTTTAAAATAAAATTTAGCTCGCTTTTTTTCAATTTTAGGTTTATTTTTTGCATTTTCTTTAAATCAGATTTTGTGTTACATAAAATTCCAAAAATAGACTGGATTTGTCAATACAAGTTTGCTAAGAAAAATCATTTTACAAAGAAAGTACAGTTTACGTATTTAAATTGTCTGTCAATTCTGAAAGTAAATTTTGTTTTATAAGTTATTTTTTTAATTTCAGTTGTAACCCTTATGCATAAAATGAGTAGTGCAAGCAAGAAAAAAGTTCGCCAGTACTCGGAGGAATTCTTAAAAATAGGCTTTATAACCGTTGTCAGTGATGAAAAATTACCTTTTTGCCTCTTATGTCAGCAATCCTTGAGCAATGAATCAATGAAACGAGGCCGTCTTGAGGTGCATTTAAAAGCTAAACATAGCTTCCATGCAAACTCGGATTTTAATTATTTCAAAGCTTTAAAAGACAAGTTTGAAAAAAGATTAATTATAAAGACTTTGCTCACTGCATAAGCTGCTACTGCCAGTCGTACTCTTGAGGCAAGTTATGAAATTTCTTTACTCATTGCTAAAGCTGGGAAAAATCACACAGTGGGCGAGAACTTAATTAAACCATCTATATCAGTATTTCTTAAAACAGTTTTGGTCAAAGAAGAAAATGATGTCAACGCCATGCCTCTCTCTCTGTAATGACAGTGTGAAAAGAAGAATAGATGAAATGAGTGATGATGTCGAAGCGCAGCTTGTTGAAAAGCCAAAATCAATAAAATTCCACTGCAAATGGACGAATCCACTGTGAAAAGCAGCGAGGCTTTATTGATAACTTATGTAAGATATATTGATAAAGGTGAATTTATTTAAGAGATGTTGTTCTTCAGATCCTTGGAGACCACCACAACCACATCAGTTATATATCGTGAACTAAAATCTTACTTGGATTTTAATAATATACCAATGAAAAACATAACATCGTGTGCAGCTGATGGTGCCCCTGTGATGATGGGAAAAAGAAATGGCTATTTAGTATCAAAAAAGATCTCTCCTGTGCTTAATGAGGTACTGAAATCAGTTATTAAATGCATTAATGCTATCAAGTCTAATGCCAAATGTGAGCGTCTTTTCAAAAGGTTTTGTGAAGATATTAGGTTAGTGAAAAAATAATGTCGTTTTCTCGCAATGCTTATTCTTCAGACCGATATAAGGTGGCTCTCTAAGGGAAATTGTTTGAAAAGATTTATGGAACTATTTGAAGAGCTTGGTACCTTTTTAAGTGATAAAGTCGAAATGATGCACTTGCAAACTGTTGACGGAAAAGCGTACCTATGCTATCAAGCAGATATTTTCGAAAAACTGAATATGTTGAATAAACAACTTCAGGGAAGAAATAAATCACTTATCGATGTAAAAGCACAGATATTTGAATTTATTTCACTCATTGAATTATGGCAACAACAACTTTCTTTGAAAAAGTTTAATCAATTTCACTGGCTGAAGATATATGAGCCAACTGATGCAACTGTACTTGTTATTTTGGATCATCTGAGAATCTTAGCTACTGATTTTCAAGAAAGATTTTCTGATTTAAAAGAGATTAATTTTCCACTATAGCTGACGCAGCCAGTGCTAGTGAATCTATGTGATGTTTCAGTGCAGTACTAAAAAGAACTTGTGGAATTGCAGAATGATGAGTCTGTCAAAGCTTTATTCAATATGAAAGGAGTGACAGCATGGCTTTGTGATGAGACGGAGGTTAGATATCCGAACTCAACTGGCTTTGCAAGAAAATTATTATTACCATTTCCATCGTCATATTTAGTAGAATGTGGCTTTAGTACTGTAAATGATTGACTACTAAAAAAAGAAATTCACTAGATATCACTAAACGAGGGGATTTAAGACTGAAGTTAACTAAATTTGTACCAAATATAAAATCTCTTTGCAGCAGACATCAAGCACAAAGTTCTCACTAATAAAAGTGCATCCTATTTTTTTATATAGGTAACCGCATATGAAACCTTCAGTTTCTTGTAGTTTAATACAATGAAATTAAATTTTCTGCTTTTTTTTTTACCTGTGAATTTTATTTTGTTTGCTTATCAATATTGAAAAACTACTTAAGTTTTCAAATCTTTTTCTTATCATAAACATCAAGAGAACCTGTAGGGTAGCATAGCTGGTCGTGACAAGATCAGAATATAAGTGCAGTATCAATGGGTGTAATTCCAGGAAGCTCCATCTGTTATATAATTTCACTACGTGGTGGGGGGAGGAATCAGATATTTAAATGCAATTTGGTGGGACTTGGTCCAGAAAAGGTTGAGAAACACTGGTCTATGCAAAGCTTTCGCACAGTAAACTTTCGACGATGCCCGACCCTCTCCCTCTGTGTCGTCGCCTTCTCGTTACACCTTGTACTGTTCCTTATAAGATTGTCTTGAAGGGGCCTAGCATCTTTATAACCCATGAATCTGACGATGCAGTTCTCTTCGCATCTCTCCATTCGTATAGGGAATACTAAGCAGAAATCTGATGTCTCTCATCTCGGGAGCTTGGGTCCGCCTCTAGGGTCCTGCTCTTAGAGAACATGATTCGTATACGTACAGGAAAACGTAGTCGGTGTAGTAAAGACTCCTGATTTTGATAAATAAAATTTAATAATATATTCACTGTTATCCTGGATATTTGAATACTTACGTTATGCTAACAATTTCATTTTTTTAATTGCCATTACATATAACTGTTTAATACTCTTTTCATGTCATATCTTTTCATGACATAGGCGATATCTCCAAATTTTCTGTTATTTGTCCTCTATTTTTTACTCTTTACCACCTCTTTCTAGCCGGATAAGTTGTATTCCCTTAGTAAAGTTATTTATACATCTCATCCCCAGCTATGGATTAAATAATAGAACTTGCATCTAAAATGATCATTCTTCTAAAAATATTAATGCAATAATCAATATAAAATCATAATATTCTTACAATCCAAAATATGATTCGGCTTTAAATTAAGGTTGATAAGCCGTAAAAAATTAGCATCATTTTTTCTGTCAGTTCTGCCGTCTGTTTACACAAACTTGTTAATTAGGTTACACGCTGTTTGGCCTTATTTCTCTTGCATCCAGCATATCCAGAGAATGTTACATTATCGAGGGACTCTTTCCTTATTAAGCGAACTAGAAATTCCATCTTCTCTTTCTGAGTTTTCCCGCAGATTCTATTTTCTTTTGCTCAAATAACCTTATTCGGTAGGACACAATTTCTGTCGTTTTTTTTCTTCATCGGTGAGGCGATTGTTCATTATTCACTGTCATACAATCGACTAGATATACATTAACTTTTCAGCACTATTTTTGTTTCTAGCGATATTTTCTCATGCCTTAATATTTGCTTACTTTCTATTCCTATGTTTTCGGATTTCTCTGTCATTTGCCTGTTACTACACTGCTCTAATTGGTTGAACTTCAGCACTTGCCTTCTTTTGATATCCCCAATATGTAGGTATGTCACGCGTTGCTTTCCCTCGTCTCTCTTTCCCTCTATTCGACCTGTGTGTATCATATTCTCCAATCCATCCTTTCTCATTACGTGTCCCAGAAATTACAGCTGCCTCTTCCTGATGTTAAGTATAAGCTTCCTCCTTGTTTGCATTTTCTCCAAAACCTCATCGTTGCTCACACGCTTGGTCCATAATATACTTAGCATTCTTCTGTAGAATCATACCTCTGTTGCCTTGAATCTCTTCTTCATCTTTGAGACCGTCCAGCATTCGCTGCCGTAAAGAAGGACAGATATAACGTAGCAGCTCAGTACTTTCTTTGTTACCAACGAAATTCTCTTGACACGTGATACTATGATATATCGTAAAATCTTCTATCGAGGTAAAGAAATATTTACTTGTATACCTGAAGCAAGACAGATTATTGTAGAAAAGGCGCAGTCTTTAACTATGACAATAAACGTGTTGAATAGGATTTTATTTAATTCAAGTTTCATTCACAGGATTTTTGTAATAGTGACATCTCTTGATAGATTTCATGTTTACGCGTATAATGATTTAATCAGCATCTCCGGCTAAGTGTGATCGAGTTTAAAAGTTTGTTCTTTTTTAAATGTGCATTTTGAGGAACGAGTTTTTAGTGTGTTTTTTTTTGTGTGTGTTTTTGTTTTTTTACTGATTGCAATTGCATTACGTTTTATGAATTCAACTTTATTGAATTTGAAATCCAATAAGTCAGATCGGAGATATTTTCATCGGGCGGAAATCAATTTACGGTTTGATAATGTAATCGATTTGACGATAACACTTGGAGAATTCTCTCTAACAGCCGCATAAAATTGATATTCACAATTACTATATTCCTACACGTCTGAGCATTTAGTGTCTAATAAAGTACTTGGTAGCAGAAAGCGTGTGACGAATACGCTTACTAAAGAGCAACGTTTTACAACCGGTGCACCCGTTCGCACCATTGCGCCCTGAATGTTACCCAGGTGCGCCCAAAATTAACAGAAGAGTAATTGGTGAATTTTTTTTTTTTTTTTAAACCTAGAGTTACCAAGCACATGGGTTCTGTATTTGTATTTGATATTTTAAACTGATTGCTACATTCCTTAATATTTAAGGAGTAGATAATCCTTTCCGTTTTGACTTCCTCAAGGGATTTAAATCAATCATAACTGTGCTTTATGAAAGAAAAAATAGCAGTGTCTTTATAAATCCCTTTAAACCAAAACTGTACAGCTAATCTTATTTGGAGATACTAAACCAAAATGCCGACCATTAAAGGCAAAATATATTAAGTACGGGTTGCATACAAGCATACTTAACCCCATTCTCCGGCGTAGACGTGTATATAAGTATTACTTAAAGTCTCCTTTTCGGACATAGATGTAACGTTCAAAAAACAGCTACAGACGTGTTTATACGTCGATCATGATTTTTTTTTTTTTTTTTTTTTGTGCCCTTTTGAGCTTGAAATTGGCCCAATTGTCTTTGCGATATTTTAGCCACGGCTCGGCTAATTCAAGGTGCCTCGGTTTCTTAGTTATTATGTTTAAAAGATAAATATTCGTGTGAAAATGAAACATTTTTCACAAACTAATTGGAGGGAAAGAGGTTAAATATACAATGTAATGTCTTTAAAATCAATGCTTATTTCAGGAGACTTCTCCATTATTTTCCTATTTTCAAAATTCATGACTAATTTTTCCATATTAGAATTTAAAGTGCGCCTCAGACTTTTATTTATTTTACAAGTGCGATATGAATTTTAAAAAAGTAAGGGAACCACTTCTAAAGAGTTATGGCGTAGGAACTACTAACGAAAAACACTGTAGTCAGTCCGATCCTTAGTGCGTGTTCTCTTCTCTGCGAAACTGACTGGAGTAAACTCTCTGAGGTTATTATCAATGTTAAATGTACATAGTCTTTCGCGTAAAGAGAGCTCAAACCAAAATATTATCATCTCTGCCCCCTACAAAACTTGATAAATACCTACATAAATATATATGAGAGTAAATCTCGGCTCCTTGATCGTTGAAAATGTGAAGTAATTGATCTGCAAGTGTTACGCAACTACTATATGCTTGTGCCAGACAAAAATGGCTAAATATCTACTTGTTACGTTTATTAATTCATATCTGGGTAGCCTTAAGAGTACATATCGTAAGTACAAATATCTACACAACTATTAAAATAGAAAGTAAAAAATAAAGAACGGATGAGGAGAACTCGATAGAATGTCAACGAAAGTTTTATTTTATACAAGAACATGATAACAAAGTGTAGAAATATGTTAGATGCCTTCTCTCAAACACCGAAAAAGAAAAGCTAGCGAACATTAGTAAAGCCTGTACTTACTCACAAATCCACCACCTATGTTGTCTTTTATATTCTTTTTTATTCATGTGTCAAAAAAGCATCTCTAATTCGCGGCATTGATCCCAGTGTTTACTTTCCAGATTAGAGCGACACAGAAAAGCTGTTAAAGGTCACATAACAAGTCAACTGTAGAATATACTAAATAGTGAAAAGGAAAGTCAATTGAACATACTTAAACATATGTTAGCGATGATGTCGTCTTGCAGACGGTTACATATGTGTGTGTGTTTGTGAGTGTGTATGTGTGTGTTTGTGTATTTTTAACAATAAAAATATTGAGAAATTAAAAAATTAAAATTTTCAGACGTACTGAGTTGTATATTAATATTTTTGTTTTATTATTTCAATTAGATCCCTCGACTAGTTTGACCAGAATGTCCATTATCAGTAGAAAAAATGTCTGCTTGTTAATAGCAGTGAACTACAAGAAACAATGACTTTCTGAAGAAAATGAACTTCATGTTTAGTTTTCATTTGTTTTTTATCTTTAATTTTGGTCAGGCTTTGTGTGGTCAAACAAGCCTCTTTTAAGTTGTTTTTTTTAAGATAGAGGCTGGATACATTCATGCTACTCTAAATTCCCTTGGATACTTTGACAGATTTATTGGTTCCTGGGAAAGGAATATGTCTGTGTTGTCTATGTTATCATCTAGTCTTCGGGAGTGTGTATGATGTGTATAAGTGTATATATATATATATATATATATATATATATATATATATATATATATATATATGTGTGTGTGTGTGTGTGTGTGTGTGTGTGTGTGTAATGAAAAACAAACCACTTTAATGTACAATTACGATAATTTATTTCACCTAAATCCTTTTTTAAGGATTCAGGATCATCAGGTAAATCTTCCAACAACGAATTGAGAAAAAATATATATATATAACTCGAACCGTACCGAGTAGAACATTCCTAAGTTAACTTCCCATTTAGCATATAATAATGAGTTCGTTACATGGAAATTTTTAAGAAATACGCCTGTTATAATAAAATGGTTTTTAAAAATTCCACCTTTTTCTTCTATGGTTTATGGCTACATGACGCTGAAAAACCAGTTCCCGTACAATCACCGAAGTTAAGCAACGTTGAGCCTTGCCAGTATCTAGATGGGCGACCCCTTGGGAATATGCTGTAAGTTTGGATGTACTGGTGACGTAATGAATAATGTCCCAGAATTTTTAATTGGATAGCCGAGTTTCAGTTCCAGTTGGGTTCGTTGTATTTACTTACATGCAAAAACCATTAGAAGAGGTATGAATCCATTTCTTCTCCCAACTCGAGATGATTAAGTAGTTAGAATTGTATCATTAAAACAATATCTCAAAAAAGAAATTCTTACAATCTAAAAATCTGGTTTTAATTAAGCTACAAAGGGTTGATAAGCCGTAATAACCGAATCAAGTTTTGTTTTTTGTTTTTTTTTTCATCGCGGTTACCAGTACGTTATGATTCCAATATATCATATATAGACAGAGTATTATCTAAATTGTTAAACTTATCGAAATGCTATTTTGCTCTCTGCGGAAATCTCCCAAACAAATAATGATTGCATCGTAGAACAAAATGAAGAATTGTGTGCCATTATTACTACTAATAATGATAATACATGCAGATTGGGTAAGGTAAGCTATTCCTGGGCAGACTGGTTTATCCGACCTGAAGTTATTATGAATTGGACTTCACCTACAATGCCATGCGCTGTTTTTATCAGACACCTGTTCCTATAGCGTGTGTACGTTTCACTGCTTGTCATCTTTTTAGTATACCCTTATCAAACCCGTAAGGTCATGATAGGTATTCTGTGTTTCCGATATTCATACAACAGCTTCACCTTGTTGATGTGTTTCTCTTTCATTCAATAATACTAATAATAGGAGTAGACAAGTTCGCATATTTTCTCGGTCTTGAGAAGAGAAGTAATGGTTTATCCCTTGCTTCCTGTTTAAAACTGACTTTCCGGTTACTTCTAAAGTCAACTTCAACTCTATACTTCTAACGTCTCCGCCTAAACCCTGAAATTATATTTATTTTTTAATTTTGTATCTTCCTTCAACAGGAGTAAAGAGGTTCACCTATCGCCTTGTCCTCCCCTGTTATTTGTAGGAGTAGGAGTTTATCCATTGTTTTCTGTTGAGCATTAGCTTTAGAGTTCCTTCTAAAGTTTTTTACCATTCTAATTCATTCCCAGTAATCCATTGTGTCTTAGTGGCATTATCGCCTTACTTATTGATTTAAAAAATACCCGGTCGACGTCCGGTGGGGTATGACTATGTCTTATGAGCAGGAGTAGCTTTTTTCGCTTTAACCGACAGTCCTCCTATATATGGTATCTTGATAACAGTACTGGTGGTAATTCAGCCTTTATTAACCTTCGTATTGTGAATTAGATGTTCAAGCAAAATATTGAGAAAAACGAGTGAACGATACTAAAACCAATAGCGAAGTTATCTCCCCCTGCCAAATGCTCCATTGCACAGCAGGATGGGTTCGGTCGTCATCTTACTACTGATAGGGGGAAAAGAAAAAACTGGTCTCAAGAGGTAAATAGAACTAATAGCGTTATTATAAGAGAGAACCATTAGTAAGAGGATAAGGAAAAAGAATGCATATTTGATCTGGAAAGAGAAAGTTCTGTTCAATGTAGAACCTCTGTCTTTTTAATTTCATGGTAACTGCTCCGATGTGCTGCTTTCGCTGATTCTCAGACCTCATGAATTTAAGCGTTCTAATAGGCTGGCATCTCGCTCACACCCTCTCCCTGTCGAAAGTTTTTAAATGTAGTCGTCTCTTCTACTCCAATAGCTTCGTGTGTCGCACCTCTCGCCTATGGATCTCCCTCCCATTTTATTGTTTCCCTGATAGTAATAATCTCCAACTATTCAGATGTAATGTCAATCGATGTCTCTTGATGCCTTGATCTATCCCCTCTCCTTCTCTTCATCCTTTCCTCTATCACTCATATTTGCTCTCACTCCAACTCTCTGTAACCCCTTGCCTGCTAGTGGCCTCCCGGCTTTCTTGGGGTGAGAAAATATCAAAACTGGCAAAAATTGTTGGTTAACTAGATTGAAAGAAACCACGACTAAGGTTGAAAGCAGCTTAGATGAATGGTTTCGATTTATCTGGAGAAGAAGATTGGTTTCTTGGATTTGAAGAACATGAAGACGGTGTTTGGGAGATTGTTTTATAGGATGTCAGTGTTGATGAAGGTAACAGTATCACAGAAGTTGATATAAGTAAAAGTGGCCTGATTTTGAAGGGAGGAGAAGTCTATGTAGATGACGAGAGAGAGAGTGAGAGAGATTTGAAAAGTTGAAATAAACCTTCATGCGTAGTAATAAATTAGGACTGCCGGCATTGAGTGGACGTTCAGAGATGTAGGCTGCCGACCTCAACTAAGAGTTGCTAAGATTTGGGGCAACGTAAAGGTATCTAATATCACAGAGATCAACAATTTAATTTATGCTAATGCAGATCTACCGACTTTGCTCATAGGTATAAAGAAGACATCCGTGAAACAGAAAGATCCATGGTGGAAGAGACGTTTAGCAGGAAAACTTAAACAGCTGACTCAGAATATTGGCTGCATAACGAAGAGAAAACTGTTAAGAAAACGTCGGGTGGTGTACGAGAAAAATGAGACGAGCTCAAAAGAAAGAAACTATTTATTGCGAGGGAAGAAATATGTTACGAAGCCCCAGTTTGCTCTACCTCTTTACACTTACTAAAATACAAAACCTAGCTTAAAATCATGACTTAAATCTGTAGCTACTAGATGCCCTTTTTTTCCTTACGAAAAGCTCCCATTCACTAACCCTTTAGATTTTATAATAATAGAATGGAACTTTCTAGAAGTCTCTAGAAACTTCTACTGGGTTCTAGAGGGTACAAAAAACATATATAAACAGGAGTTCGTACCAACTAGCCGGTTTGCCTCCTGACTCCACAGCCACGACGACTGAGGTTGACTCCGTCCGTTTGATTCATGAACAAAGCTTCGATCGAAAGAATCTAAGTTCCGACAGTTCTGGAAAAGAAAAGGCTATCGGTAAATACCTCACCATTTTATTCCTTGATATTAGTGACTAAACCTCTTTATTTTATATACATGTGAATATTCAACTATTTTTCTAAGAAGAAAATAATATTCTTCTTTGAATAGCGACGATTCTTATCCGTCGCCTTAATCTTAACTGTATAAGGATTTCCTCTCCCACTCCTTCATATAGCTACACGTTAAGACAACTAGATTCTGGGCTCTCGCATGCTTATCAGTTGTTAGCATTTCCCAACGAATATTGTTTAAACCTCAGCCCTACTGTTTATAAAAAAATATTTTAAATTTATGTTAAATAAAACCCACTTTTCGTTATAACATGTAATCTTTTCTTTAAACTTTAATTTCTAAAAATCATCTTATTTTTGTGTTGCCCCAGCTGTAACGAATATAACAAAGATTAAATAATAGGGGGTCAAATAAATTATACCAGCAGAGAACCAGTCAGTTTCAGAAGAAGAGGGCATTTATCTACAAAAAAGGCAAGTATTTCGAAGACTTGAATAATGGTGGAACTATTCAGGAGTGTGAAGCATGAAATCCAAATGAAGCATAAAACATTTCGGCAGAAGATTTATAGGAAGAAGCAAGACAATAGAAAAGACGAAGCGAAAAAAGAGCAAAATATTACATACATCAAGAGCGGAATCTGGGAAGTATTGTTATTACAAATGAAAAGATGATGAAAGTGATGAGGAAGATAGTAAACTGGAACAACCCCTGATAATGGTTACGCCCAGGGATATTGGCTTAAGAGCTTTCAAAGAATGCTGAGAAATCTTAGGGAGAACTTGTGGTATTGTGCGGATAATGGCTTTGTTCCAGCTTGGATAACTCTTGGTCAGCTGTTACTAATACAAAAAGCAAGACCAAACGAAAGTATAAATATACCTAACGACCAATAACATAATTAGTTTGGGAATTGCCGACTGGTATCGTAGTAGAGGATCGTTATATGCACTTGGCGGCTCAGTCATTCGTTCCTAAATAATAAAAAGTGCACAGAAATAACTCAGGAGTTTAGAAATGACTTGCTCGTCGTTAAACTGAAATTGCGTGAGGTGAAAATATGAAACAAAATCTATCCATTGTATGGATAGACTACAAGAAATATATGACATAATGTCACATTTCAAGATTCTGAAACACTTTGACAGTCTAAGCATCTCAGGTAATATCAGTCGTTATTGGCTGACGGTATGAAAGGGAGGGAAATAGACATGTGATGGTGTGCCCATGGGACAAGTATACATGAAAAGAGTTATTTTTAAATAGACTTACTTTTAACTCTAAACCTTATGATGTAACATACCTACGGACGATAATGGGTATGTCCCCATTCGCATAAATACTGTTGTAAATACTATATGTTGGCCTGTATTCGGAGATTCGTCTCCAGCTGTGCTGGTCAAACTCTCTGCATCCGAATAGAGAGGATCCCCAGACGAGGCTATGTCGGAGGGCAGAGCCTAATCTCGGGAAACAGCTACCTGACCCCGTTTTATACAGGATCTACGAGAATTTGGGGCCTAGCCTACGGGCTCGGATACCCCACACTAAATTCGACCTTGTGCCACATCTGACCACGTGAGGCGGTTAGTAGATATCCTGCAGTCAGAGATTTGTTTCCAGATGTGCTAGTCAAACTCACAGTCTACTCGCAGAGAGGAACCTAAGAAGTGGCTATGTCGAAGGGCAGAGTCTCATCTCGGGAAACAGCTACCCGACCCCGTTTTATACGGGGTCTACGGGGAAGTTTTGGCCAGCATACCGGCTCGGATACCCCACATTAAATTAGTGAAGTATTTAAAAAATAATAATCATTATGTAAGCAAATATTATATAGACATGTAAACAACTAAGACTACACGTCACGAATCATACGACCAACTACGTACACATCATGGTGACGTGGATTAATTCATGGAAATCATGCATAAGAATATCAGAAAGCAAATTGTTGCTATTGAAAAAGGTTAGACAAACGGAAACAAAGATCATCATTCTTAGTCGATCAAAATTAGTTAAAATAAGGAAGCTTTCCCTTTCTTCGACTTGTCATTCTCTTTCTATGTCTACCATTTTAAACAAAAGCAGAGGTCAATGGTGACTACTTGAATTGATTTGTCCACTTTTAAAAATAGCGAAAAATTTGGAGGTGTGTAATTTCTGGTGATTAGCCTTCGTTAGACCTTCAACAGCTCAAGGCATTTGTCAGAAGCCAAAAATATTTATGTTTTTATCAGTTTATCAAGGGGTCATGTTTATAATATCAATAAAGTGTCGAATTTAAAGAGTTTTCTGGCATTGTCAACAGTCCATGTTCGTGTCACAGTTAGATAAAGTACATTTGGGGTTATCACGTCGTAATATATCCTAAATGAAATAAATTGTGAAACATATAGATCCGCTTGTTCTACCTTTAAGATAAATAATTATTATCTCACAATTAACGGGTGCCTTTGAAAAAAAGCCCTTAAATTTTTTTTAAATGCCTTTCTATCTCCCTTTTTGTACCGTGTCCTTTTAGGATGTAGGTGATCATGGCCCTCCACTTCTTTCTATCCCTTGTAGCTCATAATAAATTTTGTCTTTTTTTCTATTTCTACCAAACTCTGTTCTACGATCCACTTACTCAAGCTCATCAAGTATGTTACGCACTTCTTTCCTATGTCCCTCTTGCCCTCAATCATTCCTGTGTGTATTAGATTTTCCAAGCCCTTCTTCGTGCCCCAGAAATTTCAACTGCTTCCTCCTGGTGTTAAATAAGTTGTTCACATTATTGGATCCATGCTATCCTCAGCACCTTTCTGTATAACGACTTTTCTGTAGATTCAAGTCTCTTTTTCATGTCTGAGGAGACCTTCCAGCATTCACTGCCATATAGGAGGACAGATATTACGTATCATTTCAAGATTATTTTCTTTGTTATTAGGTTGGTGCAAAAATAATGCCGTTTCTCTTTAGAAGTTTAACGTCAAAAAAACGACATTATTTTTGCACCAACCTAATACTAAAGAAGTTTTCCTGTCTCTTTAATACACTGCTGATTAAAAAAAGATTATTTTACAATGACATCAGTCGTGCGAAGACATCAATGACGGGAACATAGTTTCAAAATTGAAAATAAGTATTTTTCGATTTTGACAAATGGCGTGGTTTGAGGAATGTATAAGTAATATTAATCTCCAAAAATGAGTCATTCCCAGATTTTTCCCTATTTTCCTACATGTAGACCAGCCAGTTTTAATTTAAGCAATGCCAGTCAGAGAATCTGTATATGAGGAAGGCGAATACCAGAGAGAAAATCCGGCAAGAAGAATCGGCACATGCCAACACCGGACACCATGTCTTTCCGATTGTTATCGAAATGGTTGGCATATAAAGTAGCAGTAATAACGATAAATATTTTATTGGTATCTATAAAAAAAAAAGAATTTCTCTGATAAAAAAAAAAATTTACATGGAATCGGGAATATTGAATAAGACTTTCTTAATCAGACGTAGATCGTTATGAAAATACGAAACAACGAAAACCAGAAAAGCAAATAAAACCAAAGTATATCTGCACTGCGGACCAAAAAAAAAAAGTTCTCACAAGAGACTATTATCAAACATTATAATTCTATTCTCTGTTTCAGCCGGAAGAAAAACGAGAACTCTCTGATTAAGAGCCTACCCCTACCTATACCTATAAAATTTGTCAAGAAAGTTATCCCGTCTAGTGACTATATTCATAGATCTAATCTAATATTTCTTGAAAATGCTGATAAACAAGAGAAGCAAGAGGAGAGATGGAAACGTAACAGCAAAAATGTATTCACGCTAAAACAAAAAAAAAATGTAGCATTTTTACTAGCAAATATTTACTTATTTTTCTTTCGAGATTGGAATTTGTTTATTGTTTTATGAATTCAACTTTATTGAATTTGAAATCCAATAAGTCAGATCGGAGATATTTTCATCGGACGGAAATCAATTTACGGTTTGATAATGTAATCGATTTGACGATAACACTTGGAGAATTCTCTCTAACAGCCGCATAAAATTGATATTCACAATTACAACATTCCTACACGTCTGTACATTTAGTGTGTAATAAAGAGTCTTGTGCGTGGAGACGTGTCTATAGAAAAAAAATCTTAGGAGCTATTCTCATAAAAAAAAAAAAAAACTGTAGTTCGATTTTTATAGTATATCCGTCTATTGTGACCTTCCCCGGGGAAGACTCCCTCAGATTATAATAAGCGTTAATGTCTACTTGTGGACCAATCACAGAGCCTGATCTTCAATAATTCTATGCTTGTGTCCGTCAAAACTTAAAAATATCTATATAAATGTACAGGAAGACGACGTTTGTCACGCAGACAGTTGGATATGTAAAAACTGGATCCACAGAGTGTACCCAACAATTTTATACTAGAAATATATAAATGAATTTGTCTCGCGGACTTACAAAACTAAACTGTTTAATCCCTACCAGGTACTCAACAATTTTCTCCAGATGTCAAGCAGATTTACATATCTAGATAGTTCCATTCCCAAGGTAACCAAAAATTGTATCCCTGAGCTAGACAAAACTTGATAAATATATAAATGCAGTTGTCGCGCAGTGGTGTAAAACTAGACACTTGATTCGACCCCAGAGTTTACCCAATAATTTTATCACTGTGCCAGACAAAACATGCAGCCACTCGAGGTAGAGTGTGACGATGTGTTACTTTATATGGGTATATTGACCAGGTTAAGATTGTAGTGTTCGAGGAATCATCATCTTAGGAGACTTAGCACTTATTCGCGGGAAGAAGCTGTTCGAGTGGAACTTAATTCTTGCCGATGGCATACGGAGGGGAATGTGGGACATTTGCTACAATGCAAGTGGCATAGCGGACCTAGCCGTGAAGGTTAGTCCTGGCTGAACCAAGCAACGTAATTCTTCCAAGATCTTTCCATCGAAATAGTAGTAAAGCCGAGAGAGGCTCGCCACATCCCTCCTATTAGAGAGAGGCTGGGGTAGATGATGGATTTCAAAGCAATCTCTTAGACTCGCAGGCTGTTGCAAATGGTTCAACCCACGCAGATTGCCTAAATGTTTTAGCTTCTTCGAAAAAATAAATAAATGCATAAATATGTTTGAAGATGAAACTCGCATTGCTGAACCTTTAGAATTTACATAAATAGATTAACCCAGGGTTCTCAATATCTTTATCCATGTGCTAGACAATATTTATTAAATATCTTTCATATTCGTGTGTGAGATCGAAATTTGTCTCTCAATTTATTTCATTTATAGAGAGTTCGATCCACCCACTTTCACAAGTCCCGTAAATTCCTGGGCAAATAGGGAATCACAGCTCACGAGCCCTGTAAAATCCCTGGCGAATAGCGGGGCAGACCTTTCAAGCCCCGTAGTCTCTCTGACGAATAGAAGATTACAGATTTCGAGCTCCGTAGACTTTCTGGCGAGTAAGAGTCACAGCTCCCAGTACGCTAGACATTGCTTCTGTAGTTTTCATAGCAAGTAGTATATGCTTGCGATATAGATTTGCTAGACCCATGAGCAACTGACTTTGAATTCATAGTTTCCCATCTCCTAGACTGATTACCAAACATGGCTAAATAGCCTAATCTACCCTACTATTTAAACCTTAGATGTGTGGAACAGAAGGATCCCTTTCTTAGCCAAGGCTATTAAGTGAGCTCGGCAAGAATTCTAACTTGGCTCTTATTCCAAGAATACCCATGTTGTTATATCCTTATGCCAGGCATAACTTGATAAATATTTACATAAATATGTGCGCGGTCAGAGATTAAAATCAGTGTAGAGAACTTGATCTTCAATTCATACTCAACTTTTATTTTTCTTATACCAGAAACAAAAAATAACTTTAGAAAATCTGTATTCTGTGCTGATTGTGTGTCGCTTTGACATGGTAGGAGGATTTGCGTGCTTCAACGACCTACACAGCTATCTGTGCGGGGGCTTCGGCCCTTAGCAGGTCCAGCCAACCTCAACAGGCCTGTTTGGTGGGAGCTAGACGAAAGACTCATCCTGGTCTACCAGGTTCGGTGCTGTGCAGTAGGCTAACAACCTACTCACTTAAAAACTAACTTGTTACACAAACCTCAACGATATCTTCAAACAACATGGCCGAGGAAGTGTCCTCTAAAGTGGACCTTATGACGCGTGCTTGTGAAATCTTCCGGGAATTCAGCCGACACGACATGGGCCGATCTGAAGAGGATCGCCCAGAACCGCGTCCATTGAAGAGGTGTTGTTGCAGCTCTGTGTTCCCCAAGGAATTATGAGGCATAATGATGAATTAATGAAAATTTGTATTAATATTTATATGCACTTGGATTGTTTTACGAACTCTTCTGGACGTAGAGAAATTGATTTTCCTTAACCTCGTGTTCTGCTCTTGAAACAAAATAAACTTAATAAAACATATATTATTCTTTGCACACTTCAGATGCGTACGGAATATCCCGTGAGCTGAGTTTTCCATATTTCGCCCTTCTCTTTGGTTCTGATCATTTGACAGCGTGTCGTATCATACAACGTTTCCTTCGGACAAGTTTCTTTATCTTTTTTTTTTTATTTTCATCACACTGTTTTGACCGATATCCACTTCGGGCTTCGTCAAATAACATATATTCATATGAGTATAACTACCAGTTGGTTGGTTGGTTTTTATTTAGCGGCATAACCTCTATGTGTTATTTAAAGACACAATTTCATTTTATTTCCGGAGATAATAATGTTTTAGTGATACAAGTCTTACTAATTAACTCAAATCTGGAGGCAATAGAGGTGGATTCATACCTTCCCAAGGGTACTAGCATGTAAGTGAATATAACGAACCCAACTGGAATTGGAACTCGGCTCTACGATTAAAAATTCCGAGCCATTATCCATTAAACCAACCGCACATACAAGCTTACAGCACCTTGTATTCATAAGCGGTCACCCATCTAGGTACTGACCAGGCTCGACGTTGTTTAACTTTGGAGATCGTACAGGAACGGATGTTTCAACGGGATGTTTTCGTAAGCCTCAGATCGTCTATGTCGGACCCTAAACTCCGACATAAAATCAATGCAGAACAACAAGAACAGTTTGCTATTTTATAAATACAACTTCATTGCAAATTTAGTTCAATATATAAAAAAACGGTTTTTTACACTAAAAAAATACTTCATCTATCTACGCATCTGTACAAATATATATTCCCAGTGTGTCTATATGTACATCTATGTATACGCCCAAGTCTGCATAACCAGAAAACATTTACTGTATGAAGACAGTTCCTGCCCATGTGTCTAGCTTGGTAATTATACAGAAAGGCTACTTTATCTTGCGATCGAAACGTTAAGTGCATGTAGCGTCGGGTAACAACCTAATCTGAAAATGCGATTATATTACGAAAGATTTTCAAACAATCTTGGACCTTAAGCCGATTATCGATCCAATCTGATTTATTGGCTTCTAAATTCGATTAGTGTAAATTAATAAAAATAAATCCATCCTGCCTTTAAAAAAAAACGCCACTGTCTGGCCACTGCTATTGCCAGCAATATGAGCAGTTTATTAAAGTGAATCATAGTGTCCCCGGTTCAGCCAAGGAACACCTGCTCATGTTACAAACTGAAGTTGTGCATGATAAACGTGTTTTCTAAATTTCGAAATAGTTGTTTAAAAATAAAAGTTGCTTCTTAAATTATTAAGTAATTATTGAAAATGTTAAGTAAAAACATTAAAATATATAATAGAACTGAAAATACAGTGCGTTCTGCTTGATTATGCAAAGGTAATTTTTACCTAAAAATATCCAAGTTAAGCAATATATTCTGAAGAATAGGAGCTAAAGTGTTGTTGATACTATTTTATTATTTTGTCAATCATTTAAGTTGTCGAAATATACAAAACGTGCTTCTTTTTAATGATTTATGAACTTAAGCCTTAATTTAGTGTTCACTTTCATTATGCAAATGGAAATAAAACAAGAAAAACACATGTTATACTAAATCTTATTAATTGAACTGTGGTGCATATGACAATACATCGTGTGTTCTAAGTCCTACATTACATAATACATATGTATAGCATGTTAAACAAAACAAAACAAGGTTGTTAATGTGGCTACGAACAAACATGACATCCTCCATTCTTCAAAACCGTTATGAGGCGTCTATCCACTGCTGACGTCAATGTTTCAATTTCAAAAGGTTTGATTGATCGGCAAGCACTTACAATTGCTTTCCACAGGACTTCTAAGCTGGTGAATTGCTTGTTTTCAGCATTAAGCCCCCTCTTGACTATAGACCACAAAGTTTCTATTGGATTTAAATCAGGGCTGTTTGGAGGCCATACCATTAAATTGTGTCCTTTAAACCCATGGTCTGATAGCCAATTGGTGGTGCTTCTTGATCTATCCGCTGGAGCATTATCCTGCTGAAATATCAACGATCTTCTTTTCTGAATTAGTTGTTCATCAAGCCAGGGCAGAAAGGCATCTTCCAAAAGCCTACAATATGCGTTTGAATTTAACTTAAGTCCTTTGGCTACTTTATGTGGGCCTATTAGTTCATTTCCGCGGATCCCAGCCCAAAACATCACTCCTCCGCCACCCTGTTGTCGACGAATGCGTACTCCTGCTGGTCGACCATTTAACACCCATCCAGATGACCACTCATCAAGCCCATCAAGGGTAGCACGGCACTCGTCGGTGAAAATCACATTGCTAAAATTGATCTTCATGTAACTGTGTGCCCATTCAACTCTTTTCATCTTGTTTGCTTCGCTCAATGGGAGCCTCTTGATGGGACTCTTCACTTTGGCAAGGTCTTGAGGACCTCACAACGGGTAGTTTTACCAACTTTGGGCACTCCAGCGCTTTCAAATATTTTTTTACTAGTTTCATGCGGTTTCTTTGAGACTTCATATTTAATTTTACGAAGATCTCTGGCAGTTAACTTTCGCAAATACGATCGTTTAGGTGCCTTTCTGTATGATTTACTGCCTAAGACAAATGCTTTGATTGTACGGTGGTCTCTATGTAACTTTTCTGAAATTTCTAGCGTTGACAGACCACTTCCAAGCATGCGAGTAATTTCAGCATGATCGTTTTCAGTAAGACCCTTTTTTCTTACCCATATTAAGGATTTCTATGGTGATGGCTTAATCAAACCGAACACTTGAAACTGTGCCTTTTTACATACTTTGAGAAGAAGAACCCTGTTACTATACAGCTTTTTTTTTTCATTGATCATATTCTCTTGTCTGAAAGTATAATTTAATCTGCAAGAAGCACAAAGTCTGAAAAAAAAACAGAATTTATTGACACGTTAGATGAAAACATTACTTTGCATAATCAAGCAGAACGCACTGTATATGTGGTTCCATATGGACACTGTTCAAATAAGGCAAAGTACTAATTTGTACTTAGTTTTTCTTATCATTTTGTGCCTATCTATATCGCTGAGATGAGGTATTGTGATTACTTGCATTATTTACATTATTCGGACTGTCATCCTCATCTTTATTGACATATTCACAACGTTTCGGCCGTTGTTACTCTATAGCCTTCTTCAGGTGATTAGAATTTCGAACCGAACTCTTTATTTCATCGACGGAGGTAGATTGTTCTAGTTCCACATGCCATGCCTCTTCCGGATGTCTCCGTTATTTCCCTTTAACTCAGTTCTCCAAATTTCTGTTTCACCGCTGCTCACAACTCTCTTGGGTCTAGCTACTGGGTCTAAGCAACGTCTTTATCCACTGGGCCACGGTTCGGTTCTAATCAGCTGAAGAAGGCTGCAGTCTACAACGGCCGAAACGTTGTGAATATGGCAATGAAGATGAGGACAACAATTCGAATTATGCAAATAATACAAATAATGTTGTGCTTTTAAATGTTAAATATTTATAGTTGTATAAAAATGCTAGTGACTGATCGATAGAAAAAAACGATTAAAAAAGTTGATAAAATAGATATGAATTATTAATTAGATAGATATGAAGAGCATGGGATAGATAGATAGATAGATAGATAGATAGATAGTATATTTTTTGTTTATACGTTGTTTTTATGGTTACAAATATTTAAGTAATTGCTCTGGTTATAATAAACAGTATTAACAACATTTAGATAGATAGTGGACATTGAAGTCACCATCCACCAGCGACAGTGTTTCATGCTTGACGATATATATATATATATATATATATATATATATATATATATATATATATATATATATAAGTATGAAACGAAAGTGAAAAGTGTCGCCGCTTTGTGTTGACTTCACTGTCCACTTTTATATCCACATACCTTCTGTTCACATTGAGCGCTTTAACACACACAGACACACACACACACACACACACACACAACATATATATATATATATATATATATATATATATATATATATATATATATATATGAAATTATCTTCAAATGCAGGCACAGACATCGACTCAAAATAACAAAATACATCTAATCTTTGGAAGACCTGCTCTCAATGAAACTCTGCAATTTTAAATTAACTAGGCATGAAAAAAACACCTGGTGTCTATATATAGGATTAATTGCTTATGTTAAACTGTATATCTGCATTAGTTTTTGGTATATGTGTGTTGATATGTGATAATATAATTAATTGACAATTTTAGGTGGTTATATGGTATTTATAGGTATACACGTAAGTGCGTTTATACGTATGTATGCGTTTAAAAGGGGTATTTTCTTGCATATATTTGTATGTGTAGATACATACATACACACACACACATATATATATATGTGTGTGTGTGTTTGTATGTGGGTATGTGTATGTATGTGTGTGTATATGTGTGGATGTATATGTGTGGATGCGTGTTTATGTGTGTGTATATATATATGTGTGTGTGTATGTGTATATATATATATGTGTGTGTATGCATATATATATAGATATGTGTGGGTGTATGTGCGTTGGCAGGTATGTATATATATATGAATATATTTGTACTTGTAGTTATATGTTTGTATAGATATATATATATATATGTGTGTGTGTGTGTGTGTGTATTTATGGTTGTTATATATGTGCATGCTTATATATTTATGCGCTTGTATATGTAAGCGTATATACGTAGATGTGTGCGCGTACTTATATATATGCGCGTGTGTGTATATATATATATGTGTGTGTGCGTGTGTGTGTGTGTATCTTAGTGTTTTTGCATGAATTATCTATGCTAACTACAGTCTACTTTTGTTTGATAGTGACTTTAAAATTGCTTGTGGACTTAATAATCAACAGCTGTGCTTTGCTACATTTTAATCTTGTATGGACTCTGAATCCTTTATAGTCATATGGATAATATTGTTAGTACATATATATATATATATATATATATATATATATATATATATATATATAATTGATTTTTAAATATAATTCCATCGTGACACAGAAATTACTGTGTATCGAAACTGGTCAGCAGACTTCAAGTTTAATTTCCATATTAACCCTTAACTATTGCGTGGCAGTTTCATCCTCAAGCGATGTTTTGGAATAACTACGGTACGGAATGTTTTACTCATTTATATTTTTGAAATGGAGGTGTGATCTAGGCTTTGTTTTTCATTATCAACGGGTCACTGCTTTGATTGAAGTAAGGGTATTTGTTATATGCCAAATTTTTGGAGTCATGTAATTTTGGGTTGATTTTTTTTTTTTTGTTTTTTGTTTTGTTTTTTTTTGTCTGGCTACAATGGCTAATCTTATCAAGCCCCCTGCTAAAAACACTAACTGATTGATGCTGTAGTGATGTTGTTTTTTCGTCTGTTTTTTTTTTGTTTTTTTTTTGTTACTGTCTAAAACTCGAAATGATTGATGTTGTAGTTCGGTCCTTTTGTCAATTTTTTTTAATGATTTCATAAAGAGGCGTTAAGATTATCATTGGGTTTTATTTCTAAACCTATTGTTTTTTATTGAATTTGTTAATAGATTTTATGTGCTATTTTGTAATTTTTATATGTTAATGTGGAAATTATTATTATTATTATTATTATTATTATTATTTGTCCATTTATAAAATGCTAATTATTTAAGGCGAATATTTGGTGGTGTCTGCAAAAAACCGTTATCTCATGTCTTTGCTTTAATAAATTTTCGTTTTTTAGAAACTTAATAATGTGTAATTTTTCATGTAGTCACAAAGGGCATGGGTCAACCCAGGTTTTATAATTTCTTGTTCTATTTATTATTTTCCATTTTACTTTTGGTGTTTTATGTGTTTCTTTTAAATGCCAATAATATTTAGATAAGAATGTCTGATTTCTTTTTCTAATATTATTGAAGGAGATTTTGTGTAGTCTCCACCTTAGTTTAAATTCATTTTTTGTCGATCCTATATATATTTTTTCATTATTTGGATTCTCAATAGATGAGATCGTGCATTGGTATACCACAGATTCTATGCGGCAATTATTATTAAGAGGGCAATTTTCAGGGTTTCTACAATCACGTAATTTTTCATTATTTTTGTCTAATATTAATTTTGGATCTTTATTTATTTGATTTTGGCATGCGTGTTTTTCAGGAATTTATTGTTATGTTTTTTTTTTTTATAATTCTTTCTAGATTTTCAGTAAAAGTATAACTTAATTTTAGAGTGTTTTTATTAAAGATCTTGCTAATTTGGTTGAACAGGGGTGTACCAAATGATTTTTCTTTTTCTGTGTTTCCTCTAGTTTGTACTATTATTTTTATATAATTGATGTCAGGGTGTTTGTAGCCACTATTTATAGATCTTGGTTGTAAAACTTACTGTGTTTATAGAATATTTCTTCATTTGCGGGGTTCATTCTAATTCCTTTCTCTATTGATGAAGGTATGTGGTTAATTATAGTTGGAGGATGGTTATGTCAAGGAAGTTTACCCTTTTCAATTTTTTGTTAAGCGTAGTTTTTAAATTTAGGTTTCTGAATTCCCTATATATTATCTTTCTAATTTTATCTATTTTAAAATTGGTGGAAATCGGGAAATCAGGAGACCATCATCTCTGTATAGCCTGATGTCTTTAATGTTTAATTCACGGTACGCAGTTAGGTTTCATATTATAAATAGACCGACAAGGTTAGAAGTCTCCGCAGAGTGTAATGACCCCACCATTGTGATGTCAAAATGGTATTCAGAACTTTATTTCCATTGCTCCCCATTATGAATGAGGACAGATTTTTTTTGCATTAAGAATTATGTTCTTTTCTTCTTCTGTAAGATCTGAATATATAGTAGCAAACACTAGGGCAATCGTGAATAAATCTCTTGATATTGACTGGTAGTAATGTAGTATATATATATATATATATATATATAGATAGATAGATAGATAGATAGATAATATTTTTTATTTATTTTTTATGTTTCTGTGTAGGTTGATATGTTTATATATATTTCTATGTGTATGCATAGATGCCTATGCGTGTATATATGCATCCGTATGTATGTATATGTTTGTATATATGTATATATGTATATGTGTATGTGTGTATGTTTATTTATGTATGTATCTGTTTGTAGTAATGAATGTGTGTACAGATACGTATGTATGTATTTTTATATATATTGTTATATATTTGTACTCGTGTAAGTGTACTCATGCTTATATAAGTATATATGAGTTATTTATATATATATTTATGTCCTTCTGTGTTTTATTTTTTATATATTAGTTGGTTTTATTTTAAGTGTTACATTTTGTCTGGACATTTGAATTTGATGTTTTTTTTATGTGTATGTATGCGTGTATATCTATTTTTCTATCCATTTCTATTTATTTCATTGCCTTTTTTCTTTGGCCTAGCGATACACGCTTGCTAAGCATTATAGTGATTTACTCAGCATAGTTGCCCCAAAAGGCCGAAAGTTTGAAGCACCCATTCAGGATCGAACTCACTACTCAACCGTAATTGATTCAGCAAGACAAGCTTGCTAACCATTACACTACGTTGAAATGCAGAAAGTGTTTTACCAACGGTAGCTTAGATGCGGAACAAAGCTGCAGTTATGGCACACTTGCCGAAAATCGAACTCTTATTAAGGTTGGTGCTTATATATATATATATATATATATATATATATATATATATATATATATATATATATATATATATATATATATTCTTTAAGTAAGGAAGTAGTGCTATCGTTATTATTTTTTTATAGTTACTATTCATTTTATTTAGGAGGAGCTTATGACAGTTCGTGTGTTCAATTTTGTAAAAGTTTTTTACTTAGCAGCTTTAATCCACATCTTTTTTTATAATGTCTGATGTATCTAATGCCTTGGTTTAGTTTTTATTGGAATTGGTTGGATAGTTTTCTAAACTAATTTTTTTTTAACATACGTATCAGCTTCGAAAGGGTCTAGAAATTTATTCTTAGGTGGGTATTTTTTTTAGAGTTTATTTCTTCTCGCAATTTCATGTGGCTATGTCTGTTTTCCATCGTAATTTACGTAACGAAAATATGGCAGTTTTTGCTAATAAATTTGATATTGCTGACAGAATGTGAAGACACGCATAAAAAAAAATGCATATTTACTTTTCAAAGGCCACAAATTTAATTTAAAAATAATCTACAATTACGGTTAATTAATCCTTCTAAAACATAATTAGGCTTAATTTCTAAAAATATGCTCAAATAACAGACACTACAAGAAACACGCTATAATGATCTTTGGAAAGACTCTTCAGATACTATAAAATGTTTCCAAAATATTAAAAATAAAAATAAAGCCACTTTTATCCAATTTGATATTATAGACTTCTCCCCATCCATTAAAAAAAAATCTACTACTTAAAAGTTTAGAATTTGCCAAAAGCCGGATTGACATCACTGGTAATGAATCTGGAGTTATCTTATCCCCTAGACACTCTCTACTAATATATTACAATTCTACTTGGGTCAAAAGACAAAATGATTGTTTTGACGTTCCTATGGAAGCATATGACTCCGCTCAAATTTCGGGCTTAGTAGGTATCTACATATTAGACACTCTTAGTAGGATTGTTGATCCTAAGCAAGTGGTCCTTTACAGAGATGACGGACTTTTCTACATCCCAAATAGTAACGATCCTCTATCCTCTAGAATACAGAAGAAAATTCTAAGGGTTTTCCAAATTTTAGGTTTTAAAATTGAAATCTCGTCTAACCTTAGTATAGTCAATTTCTTATATATCACCCTTAGCTTCTTTAACAAAATCTATAAGCCATTTCACAAAGAAAACCAAACTCCGATTTACATTAATGCAAACTCGAATCACCCAAAATCAATAATTAAGCAAATTCCTCAGACTATAAACACTAGAATAAATAAATTAAACTTAGTCGACAAACACTTTAACCAAAATAACCCTCTACAGAAAGTTTTCAATAGAAAAATTCTCAAAAATAATTATTCCTGCACAAAAAAACCATTGTTATTAGCACACCCAACATTCCAAAACAGCAAAACAGCGAAAAAATAACTGTAAAACCGAACCAATTGTCCATTTGGAGGTACCAGTAAGTCGGAAAATGTGGTATACCAAGCTACCATTTTCCCGAAAGAAAACATCAGCGACAAAAAGACATACATAGGGATATCCACTGGAAATTGGAAACTGAGACTATATCGTCACCGACATTTCTTATCCAATACTTCCTTGAGAAACCAAATCGCTCTATCCAATCATTATTGGAAGTTTAAAGATAGTGGTTTCACACCATTAATGAAATGGGTAATCATCTATCGGTCTCAAACCCCTGATAACTTCCGCGATAGATTCAATCTGGGCATACAGGAAAAATTGCAATAATTAAATGCACGAATGCTAATCAATTGTTGCATCAACGGAACGAAATGATCTTCAAATGTAGACATAAAAACAAATTTAAAATCACGATTATTTTCGGGAGGATGCACACTTGAAGTGTTGGTTCGTTGATATGGGTAATAGCAAATATGGGTATACATTCATGTATATATAGGTAGGTAGGTATATATATATATATATATATATATATATATATATATATATGTGCAAATGTATGCTACTATTGCGTATCACACGACTTTGTGTCTTGCGTGTTTCTTCATATGTATTTGGATCTATGACTGTCTTGTCGATGTATACAACATATCATAAATAATATATTTTGGATCATTATATATACATCACCTTACACAGTTATTATTATTTTTATTTATTTTATTTTTACTTTTAATTTTCGAAATGTATTTGTCTTATTTATCTTTATTTCAAATCCCTTCATTTAGGTTTGTTACTATTGCCATTATTGTAATTTCTATTTATTACTTGTATTAAGGACTCTTCTATTAGACTAACTTGGAATTGGGTTAGTTTATCCTCCCTAAAACAACGGGTCATATCGGTCATTTTTCATTATAACACTCTGTACAAAGTTCAAAACATTCAGGGGGAAATTATTGGCTGGGTCAGGCTTACTAGTACTCATTCATTATTTCTTACCTTTCTTTGACATAACCTCCCTCTATATCATCTTAAAAGAGTCTGTCCATCTGTCACATTTTTCCTTCCCCTACTTCCCTCATACCTTCTCTCTTGCTTTTCCTCCTCATCCCGTCAATCTAATATATCCGTCCTGTGTATGTGTATTGTCTCCATTTACTATGAGATTTCAGCCTGATGAGATGAATATTTCAGTTTTCCTGAAATAAATTATAAGCGAAATGAATATTTTTCTTATATATATATATATATATATATATATATATATTGAAAAATTAAAAAATGTTAAAAAATTAAAATTTACAGGCACACTGGCTTGTATATTAATATTTTTTGTTTTATTATTTAAATCAGGTTCCTCACCAGTTTCCGCCGGCGTGACCATCATCAGGAGAAAAAAATCCCTGCTTGTTAGTAGCAGTGAACTACAGGTGTGAATAACTGTCTCTATAGAAATTGAACTTTATCTGCAGTTTTCTTTTGTTTTTTATCGTTAATTTTAGTCAGACCTTGTGTTGGTTCAACAGCCTCTTTCAAGTTGTTTTTAAGATAGAGGCTGGGAGATTCTTGACTCTCAGAAATTCCTCCTGGGTAATTTTGATAGTTTTATCGGTTGCTGGGAATGAAATGTGTATGTGCGATTTATGTATCTTTTACTTTTTTTAGGAGTGTGTGAGATATGTGTATATATTTGTGTGAGTATATATATATTACACACACACACACAAACATACACCTATATATGTCAGGGTGTTATTTTTTATTTTGTTTTGTTTTCTTTTTTCTTTCTTTTATATATCCATACACAAATAGGCCATCTCCTTTCGGATATTAGGCTAAAATAACATAGCTCAATTCTTTTTTTTTTCTGACTGGATACTCCAGTATTTTAGCCTTGTGCACACACACACATATTATTGAGGATTACGCTTCTCTGAAATACATGTACTGGCCCGACAGAATTACAGAAAAAATCTGCCAAATGATGGAAACTACACTTTCAACAACAGCAACAACTGGATAGCATATGTAACGTGAAGGAAAATAATGTCATCAATATGTTAACGCTTTCCATTACATCAAATAAAATGTTAGGAAAGAAATGAACATTAGCAACTGGTGGACTAATTTTAGCTGACGCTAGCCCTCGCTGCTCGGCCAATGAATGCAAAATGTTTCGACATAAGGAAACAACTAATATATATATATATATATATATATATATATATATATATATATATATATATATGTATATATATATATATTTAAGCAAATATATGGATATAAATCTGACAGTATGAAGAAAAATATACGGAAAAAACAAATAAAAATCCTAATATACAATTATGCTATTTTAATGTTAATATAATGTCAACGTCGGACGTTTCGGTCTACTAGACCATCTTTAGGATATATTCATAAAACATAATTAACATTAGACTATATTTAATTCAACATGAAAAGACGATGGACATAAGAGTAAGACTGGTATTTATTTGAACAAAAAGTACAAATTGTGGCACAAGGCCAATAAAGGGGAGGGGTAGAGGCTGGTCAACACTAACTATCTTATACCTAGCTAATCAGATTCGCGACCCATTCGTACATTACATTTTACACATTCACCAAAAGAACTCGTCCATCACCAAACAATCCTTCAACCACCATACCACGTGCTCTCAAGGGAGACCTACCAAAATCGCGCCCCATACCAAGAAAATTCTAATGATGATATATATATATACAATTCTAATAATGATAAAATGAGAGGGAAGGGAAATGAACCCAATAATAAACTTAAAATAAACACAAATACAAACTAAACATAATTGATGTTAGTAGGGACCGTCCAACCCATAAAACAGAGAGGCCGCTGTATTCTGCCCAGGGGACAAAATCAAGAGACGCTCTCGCTAAGGGAGTGGGAAAAAGTATAAAATATTAGGCTGGAATGGGAAAATATAAAACTGACCCAGTCGAGATGAAAATGGGGCGGGGGTCAAAACAAACTGGGGAGGATGGGAATCTCGACTTGGATCATAACCAAAGAACGGCCGGGATGCAGGCCAGGAACAACACTTACTCACATTAACTAGGTACACTGAAGCTTGTCTAACCTAACCAAGGGGAGCGTTCCACAGGAAGCCACCCCGATGTGCAATAGGTTGACCTAGAAGAGAAAATCAAGGCTAGCCCCGTTCACACGAAGCAAGCTCGCTTCTTTTACCCATCTTTCGCTAAAGACTGTCGAATGCAATCGTTTTCTATCCGATCTAATCTTCATCTTGAGCTGATGCTCAAAGAAGCGAATCAGATCCGAATGAGAAAGTCGATTGCCTCGCAAGACTTCCTCCTTTCGCGTCGTCCAAATCACCATTCGAGCCGTGGCCATCAGCGTCAGAAACACCATCCGTTTCATCCCGGAATACGGGGGCGACACATTGTCACACGCGTATGCGCGATCAATGGACACAAGCTGTTCGGGAGCGAGACGAGCCGTCAGCTCGCCGACATGGTCCCATAAGGGGCGGACCTGGGGGCAATGGTAGAAGGCGTGCGCAGCCGTTTCCTCTAATCCAAGGCCACACCGTTCACAGTCTGGCAAATCCGCCAAGCCCCATATGAAAGCCTTGTTGGCGCCCAAGACCAGTAGGAGCAGTACTCCTCCTCCGACAAGCCGAGCGTATCTCGTAGGAGATCCCTCGCGGGCCTCTCCACTAATTCACGATAGAAGACCTTCCTAGGCCGAGAAAGGTCACTGGACCGGGAACGGCCCTCAAGGCCGACCGACACTCGCGAAGGAAAACCGATTGATCCCGGGGTTTACGACCGCGCTCAACCCGCGAGATGGGGGGACTGATGGTAAGGCCAGGGAACGCGTCCCTAACAATCCCCTCCAGAATCGGATCTCCTCCAGTCAATGCACGGCGTAGGAAAGCCAACCTAGAGGCACGGATGTGACTCGGCAGGTGCGGCATTCCCAGCCCCCCATGACACGGACGTTTAGTGCAGACTCGTCTGTCGACCCGATTCCCGCGTCCCCTCCATAAAATGGAGGATAGCGATTGCTCGAGCGCCTTCTTGTGAGTCTTACAGAGAGGAAGTACGGACAATCGATAAAGAATCAGGGGGAAAATGTATGTAGCACACACCTCCGCCCTGCCCTTCACGGACAACCTCCGTCGATTCCAAGTCTGACCGGCGGAATCGACCTTTGCTCGTACTTCAGACCAATTCTTCTCCAGCTGGAGGTCAGGCCCAAACCACACTCCAAGAATGCGGACAGGACCGTCTGTCCAACCGAAGCGGCCCGGAAGAGCGACCCTCTTCCAGGCACCTAACCGCAAGCCGGACGACTTGTCGCGGTTTATTTTGGCCCCTGTCACCTTCTCGTACCGATCAAGCGCCTTCTGTACCACCTCAATGTCGTTGCGGGACGACACGAAAGCAGATACGTCATCGGCGTACGCGGAAACCCTGGCTCGAGACCCTCCAGGAACGGCAATTCCACGTAGGGCCGGACTGCCGGTCTCGTCCTTCAGCCGGCGAAGGAGAGGCTCCAACGCCAAAGCATAAAGGAGAGGCGACAGCGGACAACCCTGACGAACCGACCTAGACAGCACGAACGCGTCCGACAGCCTTCCGTTCACCTGTACCACCGCACTGGGGGAGCGATACAGGAGGCTAATCCAGCGGCAGAAGTTGGGTGCGAATCCAGCGGCCTGCAGGACAGCTGCAAGGTAGCGATGGTCGACCCTATCAAATGCCTTGGACTGATCCAAATTGATCAGCGCGGCTTCTTCGTCGTCTTTTACACCCTCTATGATCGTGCGGATCAGATGCAGGTTGCTCTGAATTGTTCGGCCCCTCACAGAACAAGTCTGCTCAGGTCCCAACAGAGACTCGGCAACTGACTGCAAACGCTCCTGCAGGATCTTGGCCATAATCTTTAACTCTGTGTTTAGCAGAGTTATGGGCCTGTAATCATCTAGGTTCCCCCTACCACCTTTGCCCTTTTTCAACAGAGTGATCACATCCCTGGTGATCCGGTTGGGGATGGACCCCGACCGAAACCAGTTGTTGAACACTGCAGTCAAAATTGGAACAAAGATGTGCGACAGCCTCAAGTACAATTCATAGGGCAAACCATCCAGACCGGGCGACTTGCCTCTGCCGACCTTCTTCAAAACCGCGTAGACATCGCCCTCCGTAATCTCTCCCTCGCAGCTAGCCGCTTCAGTCGGCGAAAGCCGAGGAAAGTCAGCCAAATAGCTACGAAACTCCTCCTCACGGAGACCAGGCTCCTTGGTAAACCGGTTCTCGAAATGGCGCCGAAACGCTCCGCACATGTCATCAGTGACCCGAAGAGTACGCCCCTCCGGGGATTTGACTTCACGAATGTAACGATCGCCACCTCGACGGACCTCTTCCCTGCGCAGATCTGCGCCCAAGTTCACGGCTTCGGAAGACATCTTGCTTAACTTATGTCTAATTACCTGACCCATGTACCGCTCGCTATTCGATCGATCCAGGGCCTCCTTAGCTAAGGCTATCTCTAGGGGATCCCCCCCAGCCACCGCCCGGGAATAACTAGCTTTAAGCGTCTTCACCTTTTCAGCTCTATCTAGAGCGAGCCGTTTGCTGAAATCAGTGGTGAAGGACCTAATCCTACATTTAAGGCGTTCCCACCACCTATTCCCGATAACCGCCCCCACTAGCTCCCGCTGCACTAGTCTAGTTAGCTGCTCCTGGAAGTCCCGCCTGTCCAATAAAGACAGATTGAACTTCCAGTAGCCAGCCATTCTAGGCCTATTGTCTAACGCCACCCGGGCACAAACGAGTTTGTGATCCGAATAGCCTACCCAGTGGAACGTAGGGCAATCTAGTAGTTCTATGTCGGCTCTTCTCACTAACATTCTGTCAAGGTAGCTAACCACCTTGTCAAAAGGCCAATTAAGAGCCCACGTCCACATTTTTCCCTTGGGATGATCGACCCGGTATCTATCGACGAGACCATAATCGTCGATCAGATCGACCAAGCTGCGCCCGCCCCCTCTCCCGCTAGCACCCCGCCCCCTGTCTAACTTGGGGTCCAGGATGGCATTCCAGTCCCCCATTAAAACTAGGCGCGTTGAATCCAACAGGAACGGCCCCAACCGCCGAAAGAACGAGACCCGCTCCCTCTGGTCATTGGGCGCATAAACCGCAACGACCCGGAACGAACCACTTTTCACGGCAATATCGGCCACGATCAACCGGCCCTCTGCATCGGTATGCACAAGGTCTACCTTCGCATCGAGAGTACGTCTGACAAGCAAAGAAACACCTCTGGCAGACCGGTCCCCGTATGCTGAATAAACGACAAAGTCATCCTCCAGCACACACGCATCGGAACTGCAAACAAAGTGGGTCTCTTCGATCGCGGCGACATCCACATCAAAAGACAACAGGTCCCGGAGCAGGCGGGCAGCCTTACCCCGATCCCTCAAGCCATTCACATTCAGTATAGCTAACTTAACTGCCATCGTCTAGGCCTGCAAAAAGAAAAAAGAATAAGTGCAAAAACCTTATACACATACGGGGCGGAAATCTGCGTTGAGCAGGACCCCGACAGATTGTCCCAGACTGCCAGTGCCCAATTCAGTCGTCATACGACCGCCCAGGACAATACCGCCGACGTCAATAGGGTACATTAATTTAATAGCCCTATATAAGGAGGGGTGAACTAAAACCGGGACCCTCCCAGAGCAAAAGTTGCGCAATCTCTTTAAGACGGGGTTGTCAAATTCGCACATTTTAATATTCGGAAAGGCATCCCTGGCCTCGAATATGTGGCTCCACACCTTCAGGTAGCCACCAGAGTCTCTGACGCAGGTAATGACACCTGGAGCCTTTGGAAAATTACGGGGGTCCTCGACACTTTTGCCGTCCACCTCCGTCGTTTTGTACAGCACCTCCAACAGGGCCTTCCTTTGTTTGGACAGGCCCCTTATGTACTCTTCTTTGTCAATTTTACAAATTGACTCGGGGCCCTCAAACATTTTCTTTTTCTTCTTTTTCTCCCTAGCAGGATGGGGAGGGGAGGAGGTGGACGTGTGTGGTGGTGTGTTCAACGAACTCGGGGAAGATGTGGAGGGAGAGGGGGTGTAGCACGGGAAGGGGAGGAAGGGAAGCTCTTAATGCCGGGAGAGCAGGACGGTCTAATTTTACCAGACTGCGTTCCGCCCGGCTACGACCAGAACAACTTTCTTGTGTTTTTCTTTCTTCTTCTTCCTCCTCCTCCTCCTCCTCTTCTCTGCACCTCTTCAGAGACGCCACTCGAGGTGGAGGCATGTGTTGAACTTCCATCGGACTGTCTCTTTGTTCCTTTGGTTGCTGCTGCTGCTGCTGCTGCTGCTGTGGTTGCTGTGATTGTTGTTGTTGCTGCTGCTGCTGTTTCTGTGGATTTTTTTTGGGTGACTGTTTTTTCGACACTTCTTTTTCCCCTTTTTTCTTTTCCACCTGCTGTTTTGGTGCTGGTTGAGGCTTCTCCTTTGGGGGGGGGGAGCTGGTACATTCTTCCCCTTCCTTCCATTTACAACCTCCTTCCAGGTGCCGTCAGCGTTTTTATCTGCTTCTGGATTTTTTTCGTTCACCGCTACTGCTGCTACTGGTGGCGTGGGCTGGCTTACAGGCTGAGGCTGTTTCGTTGGGCAATCTTTCGCCATGTGTCCCCGGACACCACACACCCAACAATTCGGTCGCCTGCCTTCCACCACGACCCACATCTTTCTTTTCCTGCAAACCAGGGTGTTGGGAATTCTCCTAAATTCTTCCTGGCTCATGGTCACCTGCAGTTCAACGTCACCCGTGGCAATGCCGGACTTGCTCAGTATCGCTTTGACCTCCTCCACTTTTCCATACTGAGCGAAGAAGGCCCCCATTCTGTCCTCCGAGATGTCCACAGGCACTCCATGGACTGTTATTTTAGTCCTACGTGTGCCCATGTATTCCGTTTGCAGCTTGAGGTTTTTTGCTGTTAACACGCTGCCTGCCAACTGCTTCGCATCCAGTTCTGTTGGTAAGAGAATGTCCCACATTGCGTTTGACCTCCTAGCCAGCACCTTTGGATAAATTTTTAAGGTCTTTAAGACCTCTTCCATTGTCTCCCTGCTGACTCCGGTTAATTTCCGACTTTTCACGTCGGACGTCAGCAGGGAAATGATCTTATTTTCCACCGCTTCCAGTGCTTCAGGGATCGTAAGGAATTCATTTTCCTTAAACGACCCTTCAAAGGTCTCTCTCTGAGCTGCGTAGTATACGGCATCTTTTTTCTTTTTCGGCCTATTCTCAGACCAGGCCGAATTTTCTAAAGACACCGTCGGTGGTGTATTGTTTACGTTCTCGTCCATGGTGGCCTGCGACGACCACCACGACAGAACGAATCTCTTTTAAGTGTTAAAATAATATTTTTTTGCAGTAAAATAAAAAGAAAAACATAAAGAAAAACGGTGGACAAACAAAAATAAATTTCAATAAAGGAGCAAACCAAGGAAAACAAACAAAACAGTGAGGGTGGGGGATAAAAAGGCAAGAAAGAAAAACCAAAAAAAAAATGTACGACTACAGAAAACTCAAAAACAAAAGGCTTTTAAACAAAAATTAAAAAGAAAAAAAAAAAAGATTTGCAAAACTTATCAGATAGGTCAACACAGCTTGTCCAACTCACTCCAGAAACAAACAATCCGTATGCAAAGCTCTGACTGGTATCGTATAAAATCCATAAAATAAATAAAATACGATAAAAAAGACGACGTACGAGCAAGACTGGTATTTATTTGAACAAAAAGTACAAATTGTGGCACAAGGCCAATAAAGGGGAGGGGTAGAGGCTGGTCAACACTAACTATCTTATACCTAGCTAATCAGATTCGCGACCCATTCGTACATTACATTTTACACATTCACCAAAAGAAGTCGTCCATCACCAAACAATACTTCAACCACCATAATACCACGTGCTCTCAAGGGAGACCTACCAAAATCGCGCCCCATACCATGAAAATTCTAATGATGATATATATATATACAATTCTAATAATGATAAAATGAGAGGGGAGGGAAATGAACCCAATAATAAACTTAAAATAAACACAAATACAAACTAAACATAATTGATGTTAGTAGGGACCGTCCAACCCATAAAACAGAGAGGCCGCTGTATTCTGCCCAGGGGACAAAATCAAGAGACGCTCTCGCTAAGGGAGTGGGAAAAAGTATAAAATATTAGGCTGGAATGGGAAAATATAAAACTGACCCAGTCGAGATGAAAATGGGGCGGGGGTCAAAACAAACTGGGGAGGATGGGAATCTCGACTTGGATCATAACCAAAGAACGGCCGGGATGCAGGCCAGGAACAACACTTACTCACATTAACTAGGTACACTGAAGCTTGTCTAACCTAACCAAGGGGAGGGTTCCACAGGAAACCACCCCGATGTGCAATAGGTTGACCTAGAAGAGAAAATCAAGGCTAGCCCCGTTCACACGAAGCAAGCTCGCTTCTTTTACCCACCTTTCGGTAAAGACTGTCGAATGCAATCGTTTTCTATCCGATCTAATCTTCATCTTCAGCTGATGCTCAAAGAATCGAATCAGATCCGAATGAGAAAGACGATTGCCTCGCAAGACTTCCTCCTTTCGCGTCGTCCAAATCACCATTCGAGCCGTGGCCATCAGCGTCAGAAACACCATCCGTTTCATCCCGGAATACGGGGGCGACACATTGTCACACGCGTATGCGCGATCAATGGACACAAGCTGTTCGGGAGCGAGACGAGCCGTCAGCTCGCCGACATGGTCCCATAAGGGGCGGACCTGGGGGCAATGGTAGAAGGCGTGCGCAGCCGTTTCCTCTAAGCCAAGGCCACACCGTTCACAGTCTGGCAAATCCGCCAAGCCCCATATGAAAGCCTTGTCGTTGAGAGGCAGCCGATTCCGAGCCAATCGCCAGCTAAGCGAAAACTCAGGGTTACGGAGGTAATCCGCCGCTGGCGCCCAAGACCAGTAGGAGCAGTACTCCTCCTCCGACAAGCCGAGCGTATCTCGTAGGAGATCCTTCGCGGGCCTCTCCACTAATTCACGATAGAAGACCTTCCTAGGCCGAGAAAGGTCACTGGACCGGGGAACGGCCCTCAAGGCCGACCGACACTCGCGAAGGAAAACCGATTGATCCCGGGGTTTACGACCGCGCTCAACCCGCGAGATGGGGGGACTGATGGTAAGGCCAGGGAACGCGTCCCTAACAATCCCCTCCAGAATCGGATCTCCTCCAGTCAATGCACGGCGTAGGAAAGCCAACCTAGAGGCACGGATGTGACTCGGCAGGTGCGGCATTCCCAGCCCCCCATGACACGGACGTTTAGTGCAGACTCGTCTGTCGACCCGATTCCCGCGTCCCCTCCATAAAATGGAGGATAGCGATTGCTCGAGCGCCTTCTTGTGAGTCTTACAGAGAGGAAGTACGGACAATCGATAAAGAATCAGGGGGAAAATGTATGTAGCACACACCTCCGCCCTGCCCTTCACGGACAACCTCCGTCGATTCCAAGTCTGACCGGCGGAATCGACCTTTGCTCGTACTTCAGACCAATTCTTCTCCAGCTGGAGGTCAGGCCCAAACCACACTCCAAGAATGCGGACAGGACCGTCTGTCCAACCGAAGCGGCCCGGAAGAGCGACCCCCTTCCAGGCACCTAACCGCAAGCCGGACGACTTGTCGCGGTTTATTTTGGCCCCTGTCACCTTCTCGTACCGATCAAGCGCCTTCTGTACCACCTCAATGTCGTTGCGGGACGACACGAAAGCAGATACGTCATCGGCGTACGCGGAAACCCTGGCTCGAGACCCTCCAGGAACGGCAATTCCACGTAGGGCCGGACTGCCGGTCTCGTCCTTCAGCCGGCGAAGGAGAGGCTCCAACGCCAAAGCATAAAGGAGAGGCGACAGCGGACAACCCTGACGAACCGACCTAGACAGCACGAACGCGTCCGACAGCCTTCCGTTCACCTGTACCACCGCACTGGGGGAGCGATACAGGAGGCTAATCCAGCGGCAGAAGTTGGGTGCGAATCGACCCTATCAAATGCCTTGGAATGATCCAAATTGATCGTACGAAAAAGACTTATCCAAACAGATAACTGAAATTTTTCAAGATCAGCGTTCCGTTTCAATATGATCACGTCAGCGTCACGTCGGCGATGTTGTGAAAACGTATTTCTAAAATATAGTATTTTGAATGAAAAATTAAAAGAATTTTATTTTAATCTAAAATTTATAAGTACGTTTGTCCTGCATTAATCTTGCTAGAAAAGGGGAAATATTAAAGAAGCCGGGTCTAGTATTCACCGTGCGGGAGATAGATATTATTCCTGCCTCATAAATCCTAGTCCGACGTTGACATTATATTAACATTAAAACAGCATAATTGCGTATTAAGATTTTTGTTTGGTTTTTCGCATATATATTTATATATATATATATATGCGTGTGTGTAATTAAGTAATTCTTCGAGTCTGAAAGAAACCTCAATAGAATGAGACTCATCAGCAATGCGCACCCACTACCGAGAATTGAAACCCTGACAGTGAGGTTATCATGCAAACGCCATACCAACTCTTCCAACGGGCCTCGGTGACGAAGAGGAATCAGATCAAACTTGAGCATTAGAAGGCGGTTCAAGCAATGATATACAAGTGATAGTTTCTATCACTTCTATATCATTGCTTGAACCGGCTTCTAATGCTCAAGTTTGAGCGGCTTGGTGATAGTAGTCGTGGCTCCTGGGGGCACAGTCCTATAGTTATAGAGAAACTCAGTTGAGTTCCACAACGGAATATGTGAACGAGCGGGGCTATATTGAGTCTGATTTGATACCTCTTCCTATCACAAACACACACACACACACACACACACACACACACATATATATATATATGTATGTATGTATGTATATATGTATGTATGTATGTATTTACAGAGTGTTGGGGCTAAATTTGACACTTCATTTAATAATATAATAAGCCAGAAATCAATTTATTGGCTAAAACGAAAAGTGGCCCACATGTTATAATAATCAAAAGACAACTGACTCAAAGAAGTCACCCTCATCAATAAGCACGGCCTCAATCCGACTCAAAATCTGGCTCATTCGACCCTCACAATGTCTCCCGGAAGACCCTCAAATGCCTCCTAGCTATTTTTAAACTCTATAAATCAGTGTCTACTGACCTGTGCATACGAGAGTCTTATTTCGCTACGCACACACATATACAGTGTGCGATGGGTAAATTTTCGCCATTTTCTATTTTTAATTACGCGCATGCGTGTTGTTTGCTTTTGATTTTGTCGATTGCACAGTATTGTAGGGTCAGCAATTCATTGACCAGAAATTTGGAAAGAACATTCTGTACTGCTTGGCATTCGCGCCGGAGGCACCAATACGAACATTTCAGGGTGTCAATCTGAGGACAGTGCACAGGATTCAGAAAGAGTTGGCTCATATATCCAGTCATCATTATTGCATTTGGTTTCCTCATTAGTGATGGTGACGTTTTGCCTCCATACATCTTTTCACAGGGCTTCAGTCTCAATATGGAGGCCTTCATCAAGTTCCTTGAGGAGGTTGTGCTGCCCTGGGTCAAGAGAGTGACTACATAACAAGAGGACTCTGCACCAGGCCGCACAAGCGGGAGAACCCAGTCATGAGTTTCAGACAATTTCTGCGGCCACATCATACCTTTGATCTCGTCACCTAACTCTCCAGACTCTCACGCCCTTGATTATTATGAATGAGTCGCAGTTGAGCGAGAGATCATCGAAATTCCTTGTAACAGCAAAAATGAACTGAAAACAAGGATTATGGTAGCATTCACCAACTTAAACAAGAAGACAATTCAAAAGAGATGCAAGAAATTCCGAAGTTGTCTTGAGGTCATGATTGAAGACAATAGCGATTTTATTAAATAAATTTACTTTTTAGTATTTCAAGATATTTTTGTGTAAATTTGGTAAATATATCTTTTAAAATGAGATATCATTGCTATTTTTAATCTTGCGTAATTTAGACAACAATTTATCCATCGCTCCTTGTAGTGATTTATATATATATATGTGTGTGTGTGAATGTGTGTAAGTGTGTGTGTGCGTATCGTGAAATAGCCATGCAGCTTTCTTCCTCGCTGCCCTAAACTAGTAATACTATCCAGTGAAGTGGTATTTTTTTATCGATCAAAAATGATTGGAAGTCGTTTGATTAACAACCAGATGATCTGGTGGTTTTAGAAGATGGCTCAGTATTGATTTCCAATTTACTTTATTGGTTATCGGCTTCTTTTGTTTTTTGTTTTTTTTGTTTTGTTTTTTTCGTTTCCTTTACATTTTTCTTTATTTTTTCCTTAAAAAGTTTGGTGACCATTTTTTTTTTTTATTTAGAGTCATCCATTTCCCATTGTCGGACTATCTCGAACTATTTCACTTCCCTCTCTAAATCCATCAATATTTTCCTCTGTGTATTTTCTACCAACCTACCATTCCTCCATTCTCTTCTTTCTCTCTCTGTATTTTCAACTCTCCTCACTCTACCTCCTTTCCCTGTGTTTTCAGCTGCCTATCAGACTTTCTCTTTTTCTCTTTCTATTTTCTAAAAAATTCTCTCTCTCTTTCTCTCTCTCTCTTTCTCTCTCTCTCTCTCTCTCTCTCTCTCTCTCTCTCTCTCTCGTTCAAACAGTATTTTCAACCATCCTCTCTCACTGTTTTTTCTCTGTATTTTGCAACCGACCGCTCTCAGTAAATTTCTCTTTATTCCTGTATTTTCTACAATCCTCTCTCTCCCTACTTTCCACTCTCTCTCTCTCTCTCTCTCTCTCTCTCTCTCACTCTCTCTCTCTTTCTCTCTTTCTCTCTCCTTCTCTCTGCATTCTATTTTTCTATGTATTTTCAACCTGCCTCTTTCATTGTCACTTTCATTGTTTATCTGTATTCTCTACCAGTCTCGCTTGCAATTTCTATGCTTCTTTTCAATCTATGCATTCTCTGGAGTATCTCTCTATTTTCTCTTTCTCTCTTTCTATTTTTATCATTCTCTATTTTTACCAACCTCTCTTTCCATTTTTATACCAGTTTATCTCTTCTGTTCTCTCTTTCTCTATTTCTCTCTCTCTCTCTCTCTCTCTCTATATATATATATATATATATATCTTTATGTAATTTCTCATTTTATTCCTCTTCGCGTTCCATTACACGAGTTAATTACCCCAACTTAGCTTTCTTTTTTATTCTTCTCTATCTCTTTTACTCACTCTGTATTTTCGAGCAGCCCCTCTCTTTTTTATCTCTTCATTTTTTCTTTCTCACTTTTATTTCTGTCTTGCTTTTTTTAATCTATCTTTAAATTGTTCTTTCTCTTTTCCTCTCTGTATTTTATATAATCTTCTCTCGTTCTCTGGCTTTCTTTCTCTCATTGTTTATCTTTGTCGTTGTTTCTCTTCAAATTTCTCTCTCTCTCTCTCACTCTCTCTCTCTCTCTCTCTCATCTAAATCTATCTCCTTCACTATCGCTTGTTCTTCTTTTTTCTTTCTCTTTTCATATTTTATATAAGACTCTCTTTTTCTGTCTGTTTCTATTAATCCTTTTTCCTCTCTGCCTTTTACCAGATTCTCTCTTTTTCTCTCTTTCTTTCTCTCTAATTTTTTTTCGTTTTTTTATTCTTTCTCTTTTATTTTTCTCTCTTTTGTTTTCCATTTATTCATTCCAACTCTTTGTCAATAATTACTAACTTTAGTTCAGTAAGAACCGGCTCCCAATATTCGGGCGTGGATAGAAAGCGTATGAATTTCTCGCTGTCACCGGTGTACGAACACCAACCTCAGGGACGCGCAGGTCAACAATCTCAGACTCTTTTCCTTCTTGTAATCTCGAAGTTCCCATCTTATTCGTTTTCTATCCTCTATGTTTTATCAACGTCCAGACATTTTCTTTCCTGTTTTGTCGATCTCATTTGAACCATTTACGTGCTTACGTCACTCGGTCGTTATTATTTCTGACAATTTTTTTTTTTTTTTGGGGGGGGTACACCGATATAATTCTACAAGGATACTTAATCTGAAAAGATGTCGATGTCTCTCTCTAACTAGTTTGATCTAAGTACAGATGTATGAGCCACCTTGCTGGAGTCCTGGGTATGATGATAAACTTCATCCAGCAGCAATACTTATGATCTGAAGACTGGAAGTTTTGATGAACGCGGAACCACCTTTTAATTGTTGTTTTTCCCAGGTCCAAACAAAAATAAAATGTTATGAAAGTATGAAAATACATTTTCTTATATCTAAAACAGCAGCAATGGATTTTTATATAGTAAAATTACCAACAGTACCTATTTATAGTAAAATTTTCAAAAATACACTTTTAAAGCAAAATTTCCAGCAATACATTTTCATACTAGAATGACCAACAATACATATTATAGAAAAATGACCAATAATAGGTTTTATCCGCAATTAAAACTATACAATTGCATTCAAAATGTATTTAGTTGAATACATAAAATTGTTTTCAAAATATTTAAATTCCGGGATTATATAACCCAGAGAGCTTGATATGCCACTACGTAAAATCAACCAGCAATTAGTCATTTTACTAATTGAAACTTGAATGTCTGCTCTGGTAAACTGGTGAGGGGATTGGAATCTAGAAAAGAACATTTATATACATTCCCAAGACAACTAAACCTTCACTTTTATTGATCAACATTATTCTCTTAGTCCCTCATATCTAAAAAATATTTGAAAATATTTTTCTTTAGAATGTAAGAACTGTTTTAGGTAATAATGGTTTTATGATACAAGTCATGCTAATTAACCCATAGCTGCGGGAGAAGTGGCAAATTCAAAGTTATTTGTGCTTAAGTGAATATAACGAACGCAAATAGAATCGGAGCTTGTCACTGCGATTAAAAATCCATTACACCACCTGCACATGCAAACTTACTGTACCTATAAACCAAAATGTGTTTGGGCTTTAAATAACCCATAATGGGTTGATAAACGACAAAAGACCAATCAACTATGCGCTTACATTTTAACTCTAATTGATGTGTCTTTCCGCCAATAGTCGAAACCGTTTTTTGAAGCGATGTAGAAAACTGGATTTTCAGTCTTCATTTTCAACTTAAACTGACCTTTTTCACTTTTACAGTGTAACATAATCTTCGTATTCCCATATATCCACTACAGTTGTCGTCTTACGAAATTGTCAACATTATCCCTATCACTCTGTAGATCTTCGAAAGAGATGACGTTTAAAGAATTGGTCCTGAACTTCGAATCCTAATTCATTATCAAATGATCAAAGATTTTAATCAATTGTCTTCTTCAATTATTTCAGAAGACGCGTTGTTTTGAAGATTTAAATTATAATAGTTTTATGTTAGATAAGAATCGATCTATTTCTATTCGAATATATTATTCTGGGCTTATGGCCACATCACTTTGAAACACCTGATCTCTTACTCCCTCATATCTGTCGTACTCTATGCGTTACGTTCGGGTTCATTGCATTTCATCACGGGGAAGTACTCTTGGGAAAATTACGACTCAATCCCTTCCCTCAGCTATAGGTTAAATATTGGTTATTGAAAGAAATGCAATATCCGACTGCAAATAAAGCAATTGTTCTCACATTCCGAAATGTTCTTTTTTTTTATTGATTTGAAAATAATTATTTAGAATGTAAGAACTGATTAAGATAATAATGGTTTTATGATACAAGTCATGCTAATTAACCCATAGCTGGGGAAGAAGTGGCGGATTCAAAGCTATCTGTGCTTAAGTGAATATAACGAACGCAAATAGAATCGGAGCTTGGCACTGCCATTAAAAATCCATTACACAACCCGCTCCGATCAGCGAATAAGTATAAGGATAATACAATAGACCTTACTATCCATGATGCACCGTTGACTAGCATATATAAATAGTAAAGATAAAAAGTAACAAACATGGCGTGCAGAGTGCGTTCAAACATGAAACAGACTGTCTCGACTCCATGTTGACATCGGTGTCCACTTTTAAATTTACATTCGCTCTATCCCTGATATTGAACAGGCTTACCCATAAAACTCGAACAATGAACCCCCAAAAAACGATTTCGCTGCTCAGGATGTAGTTTTTACCTAGTGTCAGAATAAGTAAATAAATTTATGTGTGACAGCATTTTGACTCCAGCTCCCTTGCACGAATACATATTTAAAATAAATATGTTTTATTTTAGTTATTTCTGTCTGAAATGCTGATATTATGAAATATATGCGTTGGAGAATAGACGTTGAGTTATGTCTATGGCACCGACAATCACTTGAGTAAAGTGTATGGCATCTGCATCTCTTTACGTAGGTGTATGACATATGTATGTCTTCATTTACGTGTATGGCATCTCTATCTCGTGGGGTATTTATATGACTTCTGAATCTCTTGAATTAGGCTATAGCATCTTGATCTCTTTAATTAGGAGTATGACTTCTGAATCTCTTGAATTACGTGTATGCCGCTGCACCTGCATTTAGTTTGGTATATGGCATATGTATCTCTTGAGTTTGGAGTTATACATCTTCATCTCTTGAGTAATGTGTATGGTCTATGTATCTCTTTAGTTAGGTGTATGGTATATGTATATCTTGTGTTAAATGTATGGCATATATATCTCTTTAGTTAGGTGTATGGCATCTTCATCCCTTAGCCTTGCCTAGACGATGTGCAAAGGAGAATTCATAAAGTATCTCATCAAAGGGACTATTTAAATCGACTTGGAAAAAATAGGGAAGATTTTTTTCAGGGAAAAACTTTTGTAGATTAGCATTCATTAGACATTCAAGGAGTGACTTTTGTTAGAATTAAAAAAAATATTGTTTGTTTTTAAATCTTAGAAACGGGCTATGTTCTTAATATCGATACAGAATAAAATTCACCCCTGTCTTTCTATAGAGTTATCTGAACTTTTTAGTTTTTCAAATGTCGTTTTCACTACTATAGAGGAGATGAAAAATTAAATAGGAGTTTGGAACTCATTTCTTACTTTTATTCCTTGCTACAATGAGCTGCTCATTGTACGTTTATTTTTCCATGCGGGTAGCCAACGCGAAATAAATGATATTCTCTTTAGCCAGCGTGTGCCTCCATTCAGCCTAATTTCATACTCGGTTCACTGAATCCGACCCCATAACCATTGCGCCAAATGACACATCCTCAGATTACTTAAGTGCCATTTTTACGAGCTGTCGATTTTCATAACTATCCCTGAAATGGCTCGAAGCACTCGCAACTATTTTCTTTTTCGCCTCGTTTTCAAAATTGAAACTTGCAGCTGAGACGCCGTGTTTGTTGATAAAATACATGCTCTGCCATCTTCAACCGAATTTGCTCAAAGGAAAATATCGTAATGAGTTTTCTTTTGCCTTTTCCTGTTTTTTTCCCATACACATTTTCTTCCATTACGTGTGTATATAGCTGACTAGACCACACTTATATATTATTTATTGTTTTCCTATCAATGCATAAGAATAGGGTGTTTACAAAAACTGTAATGCCAAAGTTACTTTTTTTTTCTATTATGAAGAGCAGTACCTTCATTCTGGTTCATTCTCCATCACTTTTAACGTGTATTTGGCAACAGGTAAATAGTTTTAATTAATTTTTAAGTTTACTTATTGATGGGTGACACTTCTGCAAGTGTCTTTTCGCGAAAGTTGACCTTCCCAGACACCATGGCTCAGGACTCAGTGTTGGACATTGAGGATCTGGGGACGGCAATGCAGGAGTGAGCAGGGATTTTCAATGAAGTTTCGACCAACCACAGGCAGGTCGAAAAATGATACTGATGATATAAGGACGTTGGAAAGATGTTTGTTCAAGAAAAAATAAATAAATAATTCTCCTAGAGTATTGATCTATGAAATAATAATAATAATAATAATAATAATAATAATAATAATAATAATAATAAGGGAGACAAAATTCCACATTATGACAGCGCAAGACCAATGTCTTCTAACTAATGCCTTCAAGACTAAAATCGACAAAGATTGCACAAATCGTGCCCGTCGTTAATGCCATAAATCTCATGAAACTGTTGAACATATATATCAGTTTGCCTAATCATTGCTGGGAAAGAATACATTATTAGACCTGAGCGGTTAGAACAATAAATTCATTGTCATATCTGTCGAACTATGGTGCTGAAGTCCCAGATTCATGGTACAAACACCACTCGAATGATGTCAAAAATTTTGATGGAGAGACTATACTGTGGAATTTCTCAATCCTCAAAGGCAGGAAGATTGATGCAAATAGACCAGACATAGTCATCAAAGATTTCAAAAAAGATACCCGCCAACTAATTGTTATGACTTGTTCACAGGATGTAAACGTTTCTAGAATAAAAAATGTCGAAACTTAAAACTACAAATAGTCCTGTTGTGATAAAGGCATTGGGTATGATAAAGAAATCATGTGAGTAAAATCAATGGGTACATCCGCATCTCAGAGCGACACAAGATTACTTTATGTGGATCTGCACATACCATCGGCAAAACTCTCTCCATCTAAACGAAATGTCCCAAATGGGCTTATGTAACTCCCCTACAGTGCCCTTTTTACTCATAGACCCTTAAAATTATTCTTTGGCAAAATGATACGACAAATAATAATAATAATAATCTCAAAGAGTTATAAAGCGTAGTGTATATTAAATTTGTAGATTATGCGAACAATTTGAAAATATTTATCAATAAAGATTTAGTTGTGCCGTATTCACGAGGAAGAAAATTGAATATCGATATGATAAAATTATGTAATATATTCATTAAGTGATATTTTTTACGCTTTATCAAACATTTGTGGGTTATTTAAATTTAAATAGAAAATATTTTAGATTGTCAGAATTTATTGGGAAATACGGTAGAGTAATGCATAGCGGCTCGGATTGAGAAATCGGAGAGCCGAGTTCGAATTCCAGTCGAATCCATTATATTTAATACCATTTCGAAAGGTATAAATCCTCTTCTATGGATAAATAGCCGGTTAGACCGGGTACTATAGGCTTGGATGGCTGCCACAGAAAGGAATGGCAACCTACTGCGGGAAAAAATCTGTCTTGTCAATTATGTATCGAAAGATACATGATCGCCTAAGCGTTTATCACGCATGGCAGATAACTGACTGAACGCATAGCTGATGGAGAAGAGACGTATTTCTACCTTCCCAAGGCTATTTGCCCGTAACTGAATATAACGAACCCGACCTAAATTGGAACTCGGCTCTCTGATTTCTAATTTCCGAGGCTTTATCCATTACACCAACCGCAAATCCTAGCTTACAGAACTTGGTATTCGCAAGCAGTCACACATCTAGGTGCTGAAAATGTTGCTTTACTTTGGTGATTGTACGAGTATCAATGTTTCAACATGATATGTTCGTAAAACAGTATATTTATTTAAAAATAGTTCGGTGATACTACGTGCCAAAAGCTTAAAAATTGTATGGACATCACTCTGAACCAATCGTAGAAAGCCATCAGATTATTATTCTTTGGAGCCCAAAAATGTAGTATTGCTGACATATATGGATAGGAACTATCTCTAGATGTGGTCTATCAGTCTGACAGCATTCGCGGAGACGGTTTTTGGGCTCTGTTGAGACTGAAAAGGGAAGACTGAGCAGTTCCTGTCCCTATATGGCAGTAATACTCCATTTTTAGCCTGATTCGGCTCTTCTAAAGGTAGACGATAGCGGAGACGCTTACGGGCAACTCCTGCCCATATATGTCTGCATTTCTCTATTTTCGGCTTGATCAGGTTCTTGTAAATGCAGAAGATAACATGAGGAGTCAGATAATTACTGGATCAGTACAGGGAATCAACCATTTTTCAAGAATCTATAGCCCTGGATCGTATGTACGAGTTCCACTTCTTGGTTTAATAGCGGGATTTAAAAAAAGAAAAAGAAATGAAACGACACGGTATTTAACACTATTTTGTAGTCTATCCGTTTTATTCGAGTTATGTTTAAAATTAATACAAACATAAAAAAATAAAAATAAATATTTGTACAAACTTCACATGTCTTGAGAAAAACGTTTATACTGGTAATGAACGGGGCAAAGGAAAATTAAACGCAGCCAGCGGGAATGCAATGAAACCTAAACGTGAGTAACACGGTAGGGAATGTATTTATCTTGAGATTTTCCGTTAGTTCCTTAGTAATGCAAGGTTAAAAGCTGAAACCAACGATTTTATTCTTGCTGTACAGGACCAATGCTTACTAAGTAGATATGACCAAGCACACATACTAAAATTATGCTAAACCGAAATTCAGATTCTGCGATAAATATCCAAAAACAATTGACCATCTTGTATCAGGTTACACGGTGTTACCATCCACTGAATATGAAATTCGGTATGATAGAGTGGGCTAATATCTGCACTGGAAAATATGCAACTTCTACAGGAAGGAAAATGCAAGAAACTCGTATGAACATCACCCAAACCACAGTCCACATTCCAACAGACAGCTAACTTGAGATTACCTATCTAGAACACCGTCGCTGACAAAACAAAAGAATGGCTGTTGCTACTGACTATAATATCAAGATAAAAAAAATTGACAAACTCAAGAAATACACCGACATCCGGCTTGAAATTACAGAATGTGGCACGTCCAGGTGATTTGATTCTCAATTATCGTTGGGGATTTGGGGTCTCTACCCACCGAACTTAGAAGTCCTGGATTGCGAAAATCAGAATAAAGCCGAGTATCATATTACTTCAAAAGTCACGTTTATTGGTACCCCTAATTATCTGCGAAAGTTGTTAACTGTTTGAGATCTTATGACTTCATGGAGAACAGGAATAATACAAGAACTCCGGTTGAAAATAAAATGTCGTGCTTGAATAATAATAATAATAATAATAATAATAATAATAATAATAATAATAATAATAATAATAAATCAGCTAAGAAGCAGATGGACCATGAATATCTCATCACTGAGGTTTCCGTCACTTCCCGTACACGTTTCCTTGGTCTAGTCTCACTTTCTGTCGACGTGCAGGCGCTCACTTCGAACCCTGCTTGTTGCGATATCTCAATCTTCGCATGACTATGGGATAAAGAGAGTTATACAGTTACCAAACTGGTTTAGGGAGTGCTGCAGTATAATTCGTCGTACCGTCTTTTGTTCTTAGTGTTGTGATTCTTATTGACGAAGAAAGTACTCTTTCTTCTACAATAAGCCGTGGTAAAATTCTTGTTGACGACTGGATTAACTGGAAATAAGGTGAAACCCGAATTCATTTCCAAGTTGTAAAATTTGTTATCGTACAAAAAATTATCCCAAAAAATCAAATAAAAATCGCCGAAAATAGTCGTAGTAAGAAAAACTTGGGAATCGAAGATATAAGGATTCTAGGTTCGGATCCGCCCCAGAATTTGTTTTTATTTGCTCACCGTGTCGGCCTGATTCCAAAATGGTATGATATATTGAGCTACGTCCTCTAGTAGTAAAGTTGAAAAGACGGACAAATTTATATTGCAACAGTGTAATTTGAGAACAGTATATATTTAATTTGAACATGAGCTACTGAAAGTTATCGAGTTGTGCCCTTATAATTGTTGATATCTCAGTAGAAGCCAATATGGAGGAACCAATCGCAGTAATGAAAACAGAAAATACAGCATTTCAGGATTGCTGGTCCTGATCTGGACCCGGCCCCTGGAATGTTTTTAATTTCTTCACGGAGTCGGCCTGATTCCAAAATATTTGTTTCGTTCAAGCCTCTAGAAGTAAAGTTGAAAAAAGTGTAACACAGTGACACACTGACATTCGAATTTATTACATTATGAGTAAGATTATGATATCAAATATAAATCATTTATATTTTAAATTTTTCCAAAGAGAAATATATTCATTCGTACCTTCACGATATAATTCATAAATGCATTCAAAGCCTTCACCTCGGTAGTTACAGAACCTTATTTGCTTTAAATATTTATCAAGATATGTTTTTAAAAATCTTCACGATTTGGTGGGAAGATCAAAGAATCTGTAACGCTTAAGAAGGCAAATTCCAAAAAAGCAATATATTGAAGTTTTGCATGTCATTCGAGCAACCTTTAACCTAGGCATATCACAGAGCAAACTTTGTCCTCTTGCGGCAAATTCTAGCCTTATTTCACACAATTTTCTGTGCACATCTTTCAGTATGTGGCAGTAAAGATTAAGGCGCCGTATTTATTCATGGTGAGAGATAAATGTCAGGGCCGATAGTCATTGCAAATGACGCTGTGACGATAATCATTTGTTACTGCAATGATCGTTTAGAGAAATTTGAACAGGCTGCTTTCTGTTGTACAGGATATGCTTTTTCTCGGGCGAATTGATCACTTTTATTCTGCCACAGAAGGCATCAGGCAAAATTACGGAATGGTAAAATCTTTTGACTTCGGTTTGTCCATATACCACCTATTTGTCAAGTTTACTTTACTTTTCCAATTTCCTTCAGATGTTATAAATTGTGGAAATTGATGCCCCTATGTTCTGGCCTATTTTCCGAACATTTTATCGCAGATTCTACTCCAGCTTTGCTCATTCGCAAGCGTGGCAAGATGACCTTTGCTCTTTTCATCTTTTAGAATCAGATTTCTATTTCGAGATTTCAGAAACGCAAAATGTGCAGCATATTCTATAGTAGTAAATTTGCTCTTGATTTGATTAATGTTACAGGGATTCTGAGAGACATTTTGGCAAAGTGTGAACTCAAGAAGAAAAATAATGTTTAGCATTGTATAATGTCCGTCTTAAATCTGAAGCCATTAAATCTCAAAATCTCTGCGAGTGAAAAGCACCATAAATCTACCGAAATATAATATATACGCTGGTGCACCAAAAAAGATTGTTGTTGTTGTTGTTCTACTTCTTCTCTTTCTTTGTCTTCTTCGTTTCATCATCGTCTTCCCTTTTTTTTCTTCTCCTTCTTTGTCTTCTTTTTCTTTTCTTTTTTTTCTTCTTTATTTTCTTCTTCTCCTTCCTGTTCTTGTTCTTCTTGTTGTTCTTCTTCTTTTCCTTCTTCTTCTGGTTCTTCTCCATGTTGTTGTTGTTCTTCTTCTTCTTTATCATTATCTTCTTCTTGTTCTTCTTCTCTTTCTTCTTCTTCTTGTTATTCTTCTCTTTCTTCTTCTTCTTGTTCTTCTTCTTTATCATAATCTTCTTCTTGTTCTTCTTCTCTTTCTTCTTGTTGTTGTTCTTTTTCTTCTTCTTTTCCTTCTTCTTCTTGTTCTTCTCCATGTTGTTGTTGTTCTTCTTCTTCTTCTTTATCATTATCTTCTTCTTCTTCTTCTTTTTCTTCTTGTTCTTCTTTTCCTTCTTCTTGTTCTTCTTCTCCCTGTTGTTGTTGTTCTTCTTCTTCTTCTTCTTTATCATTATCTTCTTTTTGTACGTCTTCTCTTTCTCCTTCTACTTGTTCTTCTTCTCTTTCTTCTTCTCTTTCTTCTTCGTCTCCCTGTTGTTGTTGTTCTACTTCTTGTTCTTCTTCTTTATCATTATCTTCTTCTTGTTCTTCTTCTCTTTCTTCTTCTTCTTCTCTTTCTTCTTCTTCTTGTTCTTCTTCTCCCTGTTGTTGTTGTTGTTCTTCTTCTTCTTCTTCTGCTTCTTTATCGTTATCTTCTTCTTCTTCTTCTTCTTCTTCATCATCATCTTTTTCTTCTTCTTCTTCTTCATCATCTTCTTCTTGTTCTTCTTCTTTCTCTTCTTGTCCTTGGTCTTTTTCTTCTTTATCATCATCATCATCATCATCATCATCATCATCATCATCATCATCACCACCACCACCACCACCACCACCATCATCATCAACTTCTTCTTCTTTTTTTCTCCTTCTCCTTCTAGACAAAAAAAAATGGCCTCGATATTCTCAATCTTTTCAATACTCAAAATTATTCAATTATTTATTTCATCTCTATAAATCCCTATCTCTTTAGAAATTTGACAGAATTTAAAAAGAGTCTAAAATAGCATTCCATTTCATTTTCTAACTACAAATTTTGAATAATGTAGGAATATTATTTTTTAATTATCCTAAGTATGTTCTACAGAAGGATGTTGAGAATACTATGGACTGAACATGTAAGAAACGACAAAATGGACTCGAAAAGGACACTTATATTTAACATCACAAAGAGACAGCTGAAATTTCTAGGACCCATAACGAGGGAAAAGGATTTAGAAAATTAGTCATCCCCAAGATATACTGAATACCAGAGGGACAGAAGAAAACCTCGCAAAACCTACTTAACGAGCTTGTGTAATATTTTCCTGAAAATCAAACCCCTATTTTTGTATTTGTCGGTTTCTTACAAGCAATAAACGCGCGAATATACCATAAATATGGTTTACAAACAATAAAATAAAAGAGAAAAAACAAATCGTAAATAAATCAACTGTACTAAACCATGAAGTTCAGGTGAGTCATAGGCGAACTGGCTGGAGGGGGAGAGAGAGAGAAAGAGAGAAAGAGAGAGAGAGAAAGAAAGAAACAACAGCTAGCCTAGCAATCGCTCACCTATGCTAGAAACGTAGAGTCTAGTCTACCGAAGATTAACTTTATCACTTAATTTTAAAACAATTACATTTTATCCATTAATGTAACTATTTTTTTAATTATATATTTTTTTATTTATCGTCAAAGTCGACACTCATTCTATCTCGCCAATTCCATTACACGTAACCCTTTCGCATGTTTTTTTTAAAATAATTTCCCGCTTTAACTCAAGCGAACTCATACGTTTCGGCTTTTCATCACTGCTTTTGACACTTACTTACTTCAGACCCATGATGTCACTAAGGGAATTTTGCAAAATAACGACAAAAAAGTCACAACACAACACAAAAGTGATCCTTACAAAGTGAGGTGAACACGTGTACTGCGAGTGGAAATAATCTCGAATCTTAGCGTTCCCTGCGTCAACTAGCGGATGTTTAACTGAAACTTGTTCGTATCTCAAGGCAGCCGAACTCCAGCTCATATGTCAACAATTCGTATGTCGGTACCTTCGAATATAAAAGCATTACTGTATATAGATTTTTTTATGGATTCACCGTAATCGCCGCTAAGATCAGTGAGTACATTCGGTGACTCTGTTTGCAGTTTGAATATGTGAATTTTCTGTTTTCACAATGAGACTCAATGCTAGTATCCGAACAAAACGACTTTTTCTTGGAGCCATGAACACGGCTACGTCCATTAAAGACGTCTAGATATAAAAACCGTGTTTATTCGCCATTTGGATCACATTTTCTCATTTCCGTTGCCTTAAGAACCAGAAAAATACGTGATTATTCACCAGTTTGTCAACCGTAATCGTTCGTTTGCATGATACATTCCTGATCCAGAGAAAACGTTCGTATCACTTCTCTTCTGATGATGAATGCTTGATTGATGGATTCGTTTTCTACGACTTACCAACCCTTTGAAGAACCCAGAAAATATTTTTTTTAATCGAGTTCACCCCCAAGAAATTTAATAAACCCACTAGGACAGAAGAGGTCACTGGATGTAGGAGAATTAAAAAATAGAAACATTACTAAGAAGCGAAAACAAAAAAAGAGTAATCAGGACAACTGTAGACAGCGATTGACATTGCGTTTAAATTTTTTAATATAGTCGGGAGAGAGTTCCACAAGTACAAGAAAAAAACTCCTAACATAAAACTTATATCTAGCCAACACTACTGTAAATTGATGAGACCTTGCCGCTAATCTAGTACTGAACTTAAATTTACAAAAGTCTAGGCTCCATAACGAAGATCTCATCTGAAAAATTACCTTGTTACTTACTCCAGAGTGTGAGTGTAAGTTCAATACCTTGTTAAGGCAGTGGAGAAGTTGGAGCGGGGAATTAACAGGAGATAACTTATAACTGACATCGATTAGACATGGCACGTGGAACTAGAACAGTCTTCCCCAGTGAGCGAAATAAAGGGTTCAGTTCGATATCCCAACCACCTGAAGAAAGCCTCAGCGTACAATGGCTGAAACGTTGTGATAAATATAGCAGACAATAGTCCGAATAATGTAAATATTATATTTTATCATTGTGATATTTTGCATTATAGCAAATATTAAGAATGTATAAGGTTGGTGCAAAAATAATGACGTAATAATGTCGTTTTTTGACGTATTTTTAACGTCAAAAAACGTCATTATTACGTCATTATTTTTGGACCAACCTAATAACAACTAGAGCCCGCAAATTGGAAGAGAGAGTTATCAATGATAATGTTCTGACTTCGAATCCGCTTGTTATCTCCCTCTAACTCTCTCCCTGTTTTTATATATTTAAATATACTTTTATCACATAAAATTTAGTGAGGTGCGAGCCAGTTTTCATTCCGAAAATTAGGCTCCTTGAAAAAAGGTTGGGGAACTACTGCTCTATGGGAGAGGGAATGATATATAGGAGTAGAAAAGCCATAAGAGTGTCCTACGACACAATACCTTTGACCATATTATTGATAATTGTGTCATCGGTAGCAGAACGATAAAGGACGGTTAACGTGTGGCATGGGTCGTTCTTCCACAGTGTTTCGAGCTAGAGTTCGGGTGAGCGCTAACTTGAAGAAGCCGTGGAATTCAGTTGTCAACAAGCCACCATGAAGAGTAATGATGATTCCATATTGCCGCGGAGTGTGTTCCCCTGACATAGGTTGGCTCTACTGGGCCGCCTCAATATGTTATTGACAAGTAAAAGCTATCCTGCACTTCTTCATAACAATTTTCCCTCAACCTTGGACTCTATGTACCCCAACAACAAACGGTTAATCCGACAGGTTAAAGCATCTTCTAATCAGACCCAGATCAGTCAGTATTGGTTTGTGGAGCATTCCGGGTTCTTCAGAGAACTTGTGTGGACAATTCGTTTACCTGACATAAACATGGTATGCAGGATCCTGCATCTGTAAATATACGAGAGCTGTGTACAACTATATGGACGATATGACTCAACATTTCTCTAGATGTCTTCCGACAAGTTATGGAATCGGAGCAATGCCAATTTCCTGAACTTCGCCCGGTTAGATGGTGGTGCACAACAGTATGCCGTGCACCCCATCTTTTGGCACGTCATTGTACTCTTTTGGCACATCATTGTACTATTTCGGAACGTCATTGTACTATTTGGCATATTATTGTATTCTTTTGTACTAAACACAGGTGCAATATGAAATAGATTGTAACATAAATGTACCGGTTCGAATAAATGCTCCGCCAGGACTATTTTTTCTCCTCGGGCCAAAAGTATCATAGCATGGAACAGAATTATTTGAAAAATTATAAAAAAGTGTCGGCTGAAGGAGGACGGAATTAAATCATTCTATTCCGCCTATTTGGCTCCAAAAATTACATATATACCAGAAAATTATTGAATGTAGTTAATCTTGAAGATAAAATGTTGCCCAATGAATATGTACATTATTTCAAGAACAAATAATACATACATAGTATAGTTGGCCAGTCGTATTGGAGGATACCCGTCTACTAGAGAGGCTAGCTAATACCTACTGTAGACGATTGCTCAGGTGCATTTTTGTTTATTCAACACCCACCGAGCCTAGTATACTTCAACTATGCTGAGCAGACCTGGGAAAGAGTGTGATATCTAGCGTGATCAACAATTTGAATGAGGCCAGCACGCTCAAGCTCTCGGCCAAGATGACTTGTGACATCATGCTAGCCCATCTATCGACGGTCCCAAGGGTCCCGTCTATCCAATTTCTCTCACAAGGCTTGGGTCTATCCGTGGTATGGTTTTCAGTTACTTTCCAAAGGTGAAGCACGCTGCGTGCTTCCTAAATATTTGAGTTTCCGTTTCCTTCTAAATTCTACTTCAACTCTATGCTTCTAACGTTTCAACGTAAACTCTGAAATGTAAACTTTGTAATATATTGTTATTGTTTCAATTCGAGTAGTCTCATGCGTCTTTTATGACCTTCTTTAGGATGAATTGATTAAAAATAAAGAAAGTCGTCTTAAACGAAACACATTTGTCGACTTAAATAAAGAAAAGAAGATCAAAGAAAATGGTGGGAAAAAGTAATCTTAAATAAAAACAAATCTGTCTTCATAATGAAAGAAAACAAGAAGGGAATGAGGGAAAAGGAAGTAATCTTGAAAGAAATCTGTCTCCCTAAAGAAAGATAAAAGAAAGAAAAAAAGACAAAAATAAAAATGTGGACGAGTGAAAAGAGAGCAATTGGTAAAGAATCAAACCTGTCTCCTTAAAGAAAATAAAAGAAAGGAAGACAGAAAGAAAGAAAAAAAGAAAGAAAAAGCAGACGAATGAAAAGAGAGAAATTGGAAAGGAATCAAATCTTTTTCCTTAAAGAAAATAAAAGAAAGAAAGAAAAAAGACAGAAAGAAAAAGCGGACGAATGAAAAGAGAGTAATTGGGAAGGAATCAAATCTATCACCTTAACACGTCTTTCAAAAGCATGAAATAAAAAAAAAAACTCCATTGCAGCGTATAATAGTGTGCCCATCTCTTTGCCGGATTATTCAAGACTAGTTGATAACTGTTTCAAATGGCTTCAGGCCAGACAATCTAAGATAACTTTTCTTTTTTTAAATTAGACGGAAAATATAAAACTATAAAGCTGTTCAAAAAATGACATAATCTGAATATCAAATTTTCGCTGAAAAATCAGTTTTCCCCAAGAGAATCGGATTTGGTCATTCCAAAAGTTTCTAGTATATATCACTTCCTCCATTTTTTTATCAGGATAATCATTTCATTACAAGAATAGAAATCGTCCAAGAACATTAACCCGGTACCAATGACAGTAAACAAGATACGGAATTTTAAGTAAAACGTGTTCGGTGACGCAAATTTTTCCAGCATTTTTCTAAAAAAATTAATAGCCAAATTTAAGAAAAATCATTGTTCAGTCATCAAATTTTCACTCCAGGTTATCTTCTACTAAAGATGTTTATTCCATCATAACTGAACCATTCTCGGTTTAATTGCATTAACATCTCCAGACTTCTTTTTACATCATAAACCTTGTAGCGATATACACTGATGCTCATTGCTGAAGAATGACCCTTTAATTGAGCATGGCAGTTAAAAACACTTGAGCCGACACTTTTATCTGTCTCCAATCAGTCTCGAATATAGTCAGGTAGGAGTGTAGACTGGGAGCTGTTGTTTTGGAATTTTCCTAATTAAGCTAGCCTTAGGGGGAGTTCAACCATTTCATAAACGCGTAATTGTTTTGCCAGATAGAAGTCTATCTCGGTGATGGTTACGAGAAGGAAACGCTATCAGACACTTTTTGCTTTCTCCATTTTCTTTTTCACAGTCGAGAAGTCGACGTATAATTGTTGAAGCACATGAATAAGCTAGAACGATTCTTTTTAATTGTTTCTCAACGTGCGTGAGTTTTCGGCAAACTTTGTTTTCGATCACGCCACAGTAGTCATCCCAGGAAGCAGCATATAAATTCTAATTAGATTCTGGTCCAAGGCGCAAAACTCCTTTTTTCAAATAACTGCCCGGAGTATGATATGAAATGATGCGATAACCTAAAAGGATATGCCTAATGTTGTTTAACTACTTTATTAGGACTTTTGCATTAACATTATATTTGCTAAGTTAGGTAAAGTCTATTGTTGTAGAGTAGCGTACTTCATGCTCCCCCTATTATTGTTGCAATGGACTGCTTCTACTTAAAAAGAGATTTTTGTAAATGTTTTTTTATTCCTTATATACATTTATTCTCTTGTGAGGGTTAACTCACATCATAGCAGCAGAAATTAGCTTCGTGTCCACGGAGATACTTGACAGGAAATAAAATGTACACAAATAACAGGAATCGCATGGTAAATTGTATGCTAATTTCATACAATTTATTTATATTTACTTTGTGTGCATTGGTGTCTGTATTTTTTAGGTTACACTTGTTTTATAGTACATGTGATAAAAAGGAGAATTTACTCCGTAGTATTACAAGCTATATCACAGAGAGTAGTCAGACACTTGCTGTTTGTACCAAGGTTCGTGGTGAAGAGATTGAATTAGCTTCTTATGGTGGGATTTCCGTATTTCCGTCAGGAAAAGTTTTTGTTGCTTGCTGGGGGAGTTCTTATTATTTTTATTTATTTAAAAAAAAACTTTAAATATTATTGTTTTGTTTTTTTATAATTTCGATTATTATCATTGTTTTTAATTTTATTTTTATTTATTTATAATAATACAAACAATAATAATAATATCCCTACACTCTAAGTGTCTGTAAATGTCATATCTATTCCATGTAGAGTGGCTACGAGGCTCTTACCAGCAACAGGTTGAGCTTAAAGAAGCCATCGTATTACCCTATGTTAAAAGTATTTATTTCTTGAAGTAATGTCTTTTTTTACTCTCTAAGCAACTGTGATATTTATTCCATATGTAATGTTTACACCGGTGGGGAATTGATCTGATAGACGCTAACAACACCTGTTAATTCCCCTCTAAAAGTTCTCCACTGCCATAACAAACTATTGAACTCACACTCTTTGGATCTAACTAACGCCTTTATCCACTGTGCCATGCGTCTTTGATCTTATTGCTAATTTCTCTCTTGTTTTCCAATTAAAAATAAGCGACTTCTACGATTGGAAAGTATATCTATTCTTGTTCGGTTATATATGTTAATATTTCAATCACATATTCACACTCATAACTATCAACTTCATAAGTGCCTTTTATCCCGGGAACGTTTTTAATATATTCTTCCCGATTTTTTTAAATGATGGATTATAATTCTTATATGCCTTATTTAATTCCATTTTCAATGCTGTTCGATCTAGATTCCATCAGATTAAAAAGTTTGCTATTTTATTACTTCGAACGTTATTGCAAGAGATACCAGTATTTGAGTAAACGCTCCGTTTTATTCTAAACAATATTTATTTCCCCGACCAACCTGTATACACGAGAAAACTTATTAAAGAAAATGTGCCATCCTGTAGCATTTGAATCTCTTTCTCTTGTTGCACAAGAAACAGCCGTCTGTGCCGGTGTGCTCGAAGCCCTCGGATACGAATTTTCACAATGAATCCGGCGTCTCTTTACCTTTTAATCGCACTCACCCGTCTAGATTTCTCCAAAGGCGCATCGGTTCCGTTTTATATCCGAAATTTAAACAAAACAATTTCTAAAGAATTAATGAATGTATTGTTCAATCAGATATATTTCTATTACTTCAAACGCTATTTTAATGGATAAGTGTATTTTAGTAGACGGTCTGTGTTATTTCAAACAGTATTTATTTCGTCTAGTGGCCTGCACACCGGAAAAAAGTTATTAAAGATGCGCCTTCTGCCAGTATTCGAACCTGCGTCCCCACTTGCAGGAGAAAGTTTATTATCCAGCAGCTATGAGGGATTCTTTTCATTTTGATGCAGCAGAATTAAAAAGAGTTAATGAAGGCATACAAGGTATTTTGCGGCAGATAAGGCGCATTTCTTCTTATAAAACATCACCAAAGCTACCCTGCACCAACTCGAGGATTAGTGACAAAAATTCTGATTATTCCATCTATCGGAATAAATGCGAATTCTGAGATTAAAAAACCCCAGCACTACATTATATTAATTTGGTATTTACACGACCCCCAACCCCACGAAGTCGTGTTGTGAAACAAGGTAGTGTTAATATTGAGAGCCCGAGCGCGTACACCTAGGCTAGCAACAAATGTTGCGCTGGTATCAGTGCAATGAGAGGAAGCGGCCTCGGGTAGCTGTTCCCCATGGCTGGGTACCTCTCAGTATAATTTTTCTCAGTTGCGATTCTGCCCTTCGACGGAGCCGCCCCTGAGCGCACTCTGCCTGAAGACAGAGACGCAACTGGGAGATGATAAATAGGGTGTTACAAACTACTCGCGAGAACAATTTGTATTTACTCAACTTCCCACCCCACACCAGGTCAGGTTTTGACACAAGATCGGTTTAATGTGGGGAGCTTGAACGCGTATACCCAGGCTAGGAACAAAAATTGAATGCAGCCTCCTCAACCGTAGATTGCGCTGGCATCAGCGCGCGCACCGATTCCTCTCTCTGATCCAATGAGAGGGTTCAGCCTTGGGCAGCTCTTCCCCAAGACTGGGCACCTCTCAGTGTAATTTTCTTGTCCTTTGACGGAGCCACCACTGATCACACTCTGCCCAAAGACAGAGACGCAACTGAGAGATGATAAATAATGTGTCCAGAGAGCAATTTACACATAGTATTTACTCGACACCCCCTACTGAATCAAGTTGTGACACAAGGTCAGTTTTTAACACGGGTACCCGAGTGTCTTCACTCGGGCCGCTGGTCTTGGCTGGTTAGAGATGGATTCCTGTGACCAGTAAGTATCCGAATGTGCATACCCATCAAGAGAGGAATTTACAAACGGTATTTACTCTGTACCCCCAATAGGACGAGATATGACACAAGGTCTATTTTTAGGAGGAGACTCGAGCGCGTACGCCCGGGACAGGAACAAAAATTCCCCCAGCCCCCGCAAACGTCGGTTGCGCTGGCCTTGGTGCGAGCACGGATCCCTGCGCTCTAATGCAATGGGAGGGCGTGGCCTCGGGCAGCTGTTCTCCAGGGCTGGGCACCTTTTCAGTATTATTTTCCCAGTTGCACTCTACCCTTTAATAGACAACCCCCTGAGCTTCCTTAATTATAGCAATCCAATTCATGAATGAAATGTTCATTTAAAATTTTTGTTTCAAATATTTCAACTAGTGAATATATCTTACGTTGCGAAGCGATAGCGTGCGGGCGAAGCCTGGTAGTTCTAAATAGTTATTATAAATTTAGTACTTCTTCTCGATCTGTGATGTCATGATTAACCAGGTTTTCATGCTGAAATATGCTCTTATGATGGTAAAATTTGGGGTAATGTGGAGGGCTATGAATTACAGGGAAATTTTTTTTCTCTTTCCTGTGAGGTTTTTAGGAGCGTCTAATGCGTCAGATCGTCCTATTAACAGCGAAAGGTAAAATAGCGTCTTCGCCTACTCAGGCGCGAACCTTGAATCCCACAGATGACTTGGAATAGACAAAAGGCGTACTGGCCAGGAAAGGTTTGGCTTTCATTAATAACTTGTTTTATCTAAAATCCTCAAACGTTTAAAGGAAATAATTAACTTTTACTTCTTTGGAAAATACTCCATTGGGGAATAAAAAGATAGATAAGATTTTTTTTTATGATCGCTTTGTTATGGGAACTAGATCAGATAAATTTTTAATGTTCGTTTTATTAGATGAGGATAGATGATATGTAGGTTTTATAGGAGAGGTTGGTGTCCGGTGAAACGCAACCAAAATACATTCGACCGGGAAAGACACTGTCCTTTGTCCAGGACTTTAGCTGAGTTGGTCTAAGGGCCATTGAAGCGTGGGTGATGATAATTCAGATTATTCAGATATCTCTTTGTTCAGTCCCACTTTAGAAATGTACTATATAATACAGATGATTTTGAGAGAAAGGAATGAAAGTTGGGTAGTCCACCCGGGTTAAGAGGGATCGAATATATTTGTTGCTTTAACGGATTCGTTGCTCGTTCTTGCCACGAAGCATTGACACCGAGTCTGCAAGCTGATCCGTTAGACTAAGGGAATTTTAAGTGGTTACATATCTATCAAGAATATTTTAATATTAGAATTCCTTCTCCCTCCTCCTCCTCTACCTCCTTCTCCTCCTTCTCCTTGTTACCATTTTCATTAGGACTTCCTCGTTGCTTACAAGTTCAGCACATATTATACTCAATGTCTTGCAGAACTGTAATTCTGCTACTTCAATTCTCCTGAGGAAATTTTGTGTCATTCACTGCCATTTAAGACGATTGACAGTGAATAATATTTCCGCATTCTTTTCTTTTTTGAGTTTCTAAGGAGATTTTTAAGTAATGATTACAAATCTCCACGATTCAAGCGAATATTTTAATGATTGAATTCACCAAAATGAAGCGTAATTAGGCATATATAGTAATGTCTAAGGGTCATTCTTAACTAAAATGTAGACACGATTATGTAAGAGTTCCAATATCCAAGCTAACAGCGAAAAGAAACTTAAATCTCTAGCATAGTCTGTTTTTATTCTTGAACTTAGACATTACATAATTTATTACCTTTCCTGTCAAATTTCTAGTTTATATTTATGTTACTATAGAAATTGCTAGTCGCATGAAAAATGCATAGCCCATTGAAGATATAACTTTTTTCTTGTTTATTTCTAATGTAAAAAGGAATATATATATATATATATATATTTTTTTTTTAGTATTTATCTGTGTATATTTCTGAGATCCGGTATTGTAACTCTTTACAGTTTAAGTTGTTCCGACTTTTATGTTTGTCTTTATTATCATATTCACAACGTTTTAGCCATTGTACACTCGGGCCTTATTGAGGATCTATCTACATTTCACCCACTGAATATAAATCTCGCCATATCAGAATTGGCCAAAAATCTGCACTGGAAAATCTGCAACACCACCTAGAACGGCTATAAATATAGCACCTGTAACAATTTTAGGGGATTTTATAATACACAGAACAATCAAAGATAATCGCTCAAAAGCAGAATGCTTTTTTTCTTATTCACATGGTAGTTCCTGCTGAATCTAGCATATCTTTGAACATCTTCAAGAAATATCAAAATTCAATGATTTTGAAGTGGAAATTTTACATGAGGACATCAATAATTCCAGTTGCAACTGGATCTCTTTGACGAATTGGAATATGTTCCGATTGACGGATTGAATAGATTCCTGGTAGCCAAATGGCTTAAAGAAATACAAACATTGTTCTCACAAGTACAACTCACACATTAAGAAGAGCTTGATCAATGTAAAATGTTTCTGATCTTAAGCTGATCTTTTTGATTTTTGTTTTTTTTATTTTTATAAAAATAATCAGTGAAAATGTCATGAATGCATTTCTGGCATTAGGTCTCTGGTTTGCACCTGGAAGGAAATGATTATACAACAGAAGTCAAAGGAATAATAATAATAATAATAATAATAATAATAATAATAATAATAATAAATCCCCTGAGCTTAGATATGGCATTTTTTTTCAAGGTTTCTAATTTTAATTGATTAGAGGTGTAAGCTTGCACATATTTTGTATTGATGAATTAAAATGGAGTATAGTTAATATTCTATTCGCTCTTACAGATTTGTTTATCAATTTTCTCAGGGCGTAGGCGATCATGGCTCTCAGTAATTTTCTGTACTTTGTGGCTCTGAATAAAGTTTATCTTTTCGTTATTTCTCCTATACCCTGTTTCACCATCCGTTTACTGAAGCTCATCAAGTATTTTATGCACTGTTTCCTTCTGTCATTCTTATTGTCAATCTTTCCTGTGAGTATCAGATTTTACAAACTCTCTTTCCTCATTATGTTCCCAAGAAATTTCAACTATCTCTTCCTGGTGTTAAGAATAATTCCTTAAGTATATATACTTTTTGTTTCTATTTCTATTTCTCGTCGTTGCTCTCATGTTCCGTCTATAATATCCTCACCATCATTCTGTAGAACTACATTTCTGTTACTTTAAGTCTCTAATTAAGCTTTGAGGAGATTGTCCTGAATTCACTGCCATGTTGGAGGATAAATATCGCGTAAAAGTTTTGCTACTTTTATTGAGATCAGTATTGCGCAAATTTGACTGCGATGGACAATGCCAGGTAGACAATTATCAAAGGTGCTGACATGGTGCGCTATATTGAAATTTTGTATATTTGTACGTTGGCATCTCTTTCCACGCCGACCTACTTTCGCACTGAACAATAATAATAATGATGGTAAAAATAATATTTGTGTAAATAGGATTGTTATGGACTCGGGCTTGGTAGCAATTACAGACTACGGTAGTGGGCGTTGCAGATGTATTAGGTTGGTGCAAAAATAATGACGTAATAATGTCGTTTTTTGACGTTAAAAAATAGGTCAAAAAACGACATTATTACGTCATTATTTTTGCACCAACCTAATAATTAGCCTCCGGGAAAGCTGAACTTCGCATATAACTCCTATGACTATTGTTAATAATTTTTTTTTTGTTTTGTTTAAGTGGATGATATATGCAGTTAAATTGGGCATTTAATTTTTCACAACTAGATAACGAATTTTAAATGCAGCATGAAGTTTTTGGGGTTTATTTTTTTAAATCTTTCGAATTCTTATTGAGGCACAAGTTGGAAAAACAAAAATTAAGGACTAAATTTAAAGATTACCTAATGTCATATATACTTAATAAAAGCTGAAGAACTCATCATTCGAATCATTTTCTGCAAGAAGGCATTCTAAGAATATTTTTCAAAATAATTCAAGAAATTATAACAATGCTTCATCTCAGCGATTCGGCCAGTGAATAAGGCTTCATCAGCTTAAATTTAGGGATGAAAATAACAAAGATACTGCTACCAGATCAAAAACTTGATTAAACGAAAATATAATTTTTATATCAATCGGTAAGACTAAAACTCCATTTAGGTACTTTCTTTCCAAGAGCCGCTGTTTTGTAGAACAGACTCTCAAAAGGATACTTCCCCGACCACTACAATCTTAACTTCTTCTATTTCAGGTTTAACATTTATTATCTTATATATCCTGATAATCCACAATTATTATATCCATAAAACAACCGCATTCACTAAGCCACTATCTTGGGTGGCTGTTGTGTTTTGAAAGGCATGACAATAGAAAAATAAAAAAACATATCTTAATCTTAGAGTGGATGATGATAGGATCTCATCTTATTCTGATAAGTGTTTGTTTAGAGCCCTTTTCGAAAGGTACTATATATTCTACGTGATTTTGAGAGAAACGGGGCCGATAAAAAATGAAAGAAAAATAAAACGAAAAATATTTCTTAACTTCACATGTCACAAAAGCGGAGAATCTGGAATGTAATGTTCTAAACAACAAAGATGTGGATAGTCGTTGCAAAAATTTCATTGGACAATGATATAATTTTATCTCAAAATTTGACACTTCCAAAAAAAATCCCGGAAAATGTTTGGGGGCAAAATAAAAACAGAAGTTCGTAAAGTTCATACAAAGAAATTTCCTCCGCAATTGCCGGTTTTACGCGCGGCAGGGAGGAAAAAGTAAAACATCACAATCTCTGACATTTTCCTTATTTCTTTGAAAGTCACATGAATCGATAATTTATCATTAGCCTCAAAGCAAAAGACCAAATAAAAGAAATGAATCGTGCGGCTTCAAACAAACGAACGCAACACATTTGGTGTCTACGAAAACACAGTCGGCATCACGCCATCTCCTTCGCATTTCCACTTCTTTGTTTTCAAGCCAAATTCTAACTATTAGCTCCCCAATTTCAAAGACACATGCTGCAGTAATATGCTTGGTTTGTAGCCAAATGTGGAATAACGGAAGTTTGCAGATTTTTGTGAGGAATTTTGGTCTAAAATATTTATATACGATCAGAGAACGCAACATCCAATAGGTTTTTTTACGTATATGTGTAATTCAAACAGGAAAAAAAAACAAGTGTCGCTAACAGTTTTATATTTTTTCCGTTTCTTTTACTTCCAAGAATATCTCTTATTTTGACCCTTAAACGGCGGGAAAACTTTGCAAAAGAATGTATAGTATAGCTAGCCACTCGTATTTGAGGATAGCGGTCTACTAGGGCGGCTAGCCAATCCTTATACTAGACAATGCCCAGGTGCATTTGTGTTTACTTAAAACCCACAGAGCCACCTGTGGCTTACAATGCAGGCCTTATTTACAGCTTCTATGAAAGAGAGTGTTATTTAGCGTGGTCAACAATTTTAACAAGGCCAGCACGATTAAGCGCTCGGCGACGATGACTTGTGACTTAGTGCTAGCACCTATGGACAGCCCCCAAGAGTTCCGTCTACAAAATATAACTCGCAAGGCTTGGGTCAACACGTGGTATGGTTTTCAGTCATTTTTCAAAGGTGGCGCACGCTGGGATCGACCCCTCCTGTTCGATAACAACAGGAATTCTCCTTTCTGACAACTTGACCATGGTGAGTTTCGAACACGGGTCTCATGGTCAGAATGCGAACGTTCTAACCACTAGGCTACGACAGAGTACTCGAAAAATACACAGAAACTCCATGCGTTCCCACAGCAGTGTTGAACGAGAAATTAAGCTGGTATTACTACATTAGCGATTTAAAAGCTAAACACCCAGCGTCTATATATAAAAAAAAAATATTCCAATACCAAACAGCAGTGACGAACTAGCGATTCGACATCTACGGAATATTAAAGACTGTCCAAATAACATTGCGAGAACGATATCTTATACACCCACACACAGAAAAAAAAACAGTTTGTTCATAAAACAAACTGAGCCGAAGTACTACGTACGACTCAAGTTTTCGAAAAAAAACTATCTAAAAAATTTTTATGTAACTGAGTTGAATCTCGTGCATAAAATGATTCTCCCCTCAAATTCACTGAGGCGAGTTTTATTTTTTTGTACCTCTATAAAAAAAAAAAAACATACATAATAAGTGTGGTGAAAATTTATACAATTACGTTAAAATTAACAGAACCATGGAATCTCAAAAAAGCTAAACACATAATTAGTTTAGTTTAACTAATTTTCTGTCCATATTTTTTTTTGTTTTTGTGTACCTCCCCTTGGTACACCGGTTTCAAAGCAACAAAAAATCGCTGTAAATTTTGTTTGTCTAAATATGGAAGATTTTCAAAAAGTAATCGTCCAAATGCTAAAAGTACATTTGGATCAGCAACAAAAATCAGAAGAAAGACAACAACAACTATTTTTGGATTTACATAAAAAACAAATGGAATTCCAACAAATTACGCTTCAGAATGCTGAACTACAACAGAAACAACTTAAAGAATTACTCGTAAATGCATTAAAAGGCTAACACTCTGAAAAAGATACAATATTCTCCCAGAGTGCAATCTACAATTCAATGTAAACCTTTGAATACGTACCAGAGAACGACAAAACGTTCGAGGCCTTTTACAGGCGCTACGAATATATTTTCAACGTAGACTGTGTACAATGGCCCAGTAAAAAAAAGGTACGTCTACTATTGAGAAAACTGGAAACTACAGAACATAGTAGGTTCGTAGACTTCATACTACCCAAGAAAACCACTGACTTGGATTTTTCAGAGACTATTAAACTCCTATCGGAACTGTTCGGGCCTAACACAACCTTGTTCCACAAACGTTGGAAATACCTGAACACAGTCAAAGACAACCAGCAAGATTTTCTAACGTTTGCAGCATCGGTAAACAAGCTCTGGTAATGATTTTGAACTAGCCCAACTGACTGCCGATGATTTCAAGTGCTTAATTTTCGCACAACGTCTTGTATCAGCAGAAGACGCCGAAGTCAGACGACGGGTACTGACCAAGCTTGAGAACGAACAAGGATTGACTCACCAAAAACTAGCAGAGGATTGTCAAAGAGTAATATCTGTAAAGTGTAATTCAAACACTATCGAGGAATTAGGTGTGACTCAGATTAATAAAATCAGAAGCAAGTCTACCTCCTATTCCCCTCAAAAAGACAAAAAGCAAATCTCATGTTCTAAATTCCGCAGTAACCAAAACCCAAATAGGTTAAAGAAACCGCCCGGACCATGTTACCATTGTGGTAAATGGCATTGGGTGAAATTCTGTCCAGTTAAGAACAAAAACTATTGCAAAAATTGCAATAAAAGACGGCATACTTTAACTCTGTACTGGCACGCTAACAGAACGAGAAACCCCACCCCCCAAAAAAAATTAGGCAAGCTCAATCTGACAATATTGTCGATAGGAATTTAAGGAAATATGTAACTGGATATTTTCAATAATTCCATTAGATTCCAGCTTTACTCGGGTTCCGATCTTTCAACCATTAACTGGCGTACTTGGCGAAAATTAAACATGCTGACCTTATTAAAAACGGATAAAACAGCAAAATACCTAACTGGCGAAAAGATTTTAGGCGAGGTAATACTTACAGTAACACTAAATGGAGTTACCAAAAAGCTCAAAGCCTACGTATTGAAAACTTCAGATAACTTATTTGGAACAGATTAGAGAGAAAAATTCAATCTTTGGGATTGCCCAATGAGTACATTTTGTCGCAAGATACAACGTACAACGTCCAATTTGGTAAATCTCAAAAAGGAACTCAAACAACAATTTCCCCAGGTTTTTTTCTAGCAGCCTTGGGAAATGTACTAAAATGAAAGCTAAGTGCAAGGTGAAGGACGGTGCACAACCGGTATTCAAAAAGAAACGGAATGTCCCTTTCGCTGCTTTAGAGCAAATCAACAAAGAGTTAGATACACTCATTCCAAAAAATACAGAAGTCTTTGAAGACTTCATCATTGCTACTTTAAGGACAAATTGTGAAATCAAAAACATGATTGCGAGTACCATAAGAGAGCTCCCAGTTACTTTAGCCGACATAAAAAGGGAGTCTCGAGAGGATGAATTCATTCAATCCATAAAAAGAAAAATTCGCAACAAAGACCCCAATGTGCCTGAAGTTTTCTCCTTCTGCTATGATGTCCTACTATACAGTGACCGCGTAGTGATTCCAAACAGCCTACAAAGAAAAATCCTCAGGGATTTTCACATGGGACATCCGGGCAAGAACCGTACGAAAAGCTTCATGCGCTGCTATGTTTATTGGACAAACATGGACAAGGACATAGCAGACATGATAGAATCATGCAAAGGATGCGTACTTGCAGCAAAAGCTCCAAACACGACGTGCAAACCATGTCCCCAAACAGATCATCCTTGGCAAAGAATTCATGTGGATTTTGCAGGGCCTATAGACAGCATGTACTACCTCATTGTTGTGGATAGCTACTCAAAATGGCCTGAGGTCCTACAATGTAAAAGACCAACCACAAACTGCACGATCGGATTTCTACACGAGCTATTCGCGCGTTTTGGCGTGGTAGATTATGTAGTTACAGATAATGGCACTCACATCAAGTGAATTTAGAGACTTCTGCAAGTCATATCAGGTTGACCACATTACAACGCCTCAGTACCACACTAGGTCGAATGGCCGAGCCGAAATATTGTAATAAATATGGCGATGATAATCTGTTGTAATCTAAAAAATGTTACTGAATGATGAATAACGAGAACGGAGGTTGTAAATGTAATGGTAATCTTTATAACATCAACAGATTGTAAAATTGAATTTATTTTCCGAAACAATATTATCTTTAAAAATGGCTAATTATTTTTCTTTCATAATTATACCTCAATTAAAGCATTTAAAGTCTCTAGAATCTAAAGGGTTATTGAGTCTGAAAAAAAAAGGACAATTAAAGAAAAGATTCCAATGAGATTGTTGTAACCCTAAATGTTTACTAAATGAGGAATAACCAAAATGGAGGTTGGAAATGAAATGTTAATCTTTATAACAGCAACAAAATACGGCGTGTAATAGGTAAACCACTACTAGTGGTGGACAACTTAGACGGCATATTAAGGTATTTATTTCTGTGAAAAATACAGAAAATTTGGCACAAGGCCTAAATAGGGGATAGGGAAAAGGACGGTTTTCATCTGTCTTAATTTTAAACTTGGCTATCCACAAGTACTGACCCAAGCATACAAACAATATTCCTGACACCAAAACACCAAATTCTTACTAACCTTTCTTAACACATCCACCATGATACCTCACTGTCTCTATGAAAAAAACTAAATAGTCCCCACATGTTCAAATCGTCGTACGTGTGGAGGATAAAACAACAAATTAAAAAGATCCCCAATGAGTATATACAATATGAATTAATCTATTTACAAGAAACTAAACAAAATCATTAGTAATAAAAACCCTACAATACTTAAATGTGGCAGAAATATCAGTTCACTGGACAAAATCAATGCGGGCCTATAAGAAAAATAAAAAATATTCATTCATCCTTAGCACTCAAATAGACACGCACTTATCCAGACACAACAACAAAAGTGAAAAGCACACACAGGCGAAACAAAAACCAAAAGCGCCCCGCATCCACCAGAGAACTGACATCACTGACCACCTAACGAGGGAGGGGATGGGGAATTAAACTTAAGAAAAAATAGGGACAGAAATAAAAGGGGCCAATGAACAAACACACCCTAGCTAAGTTTAATGGAAAAAGGAAAAACTAAAGATTCAAAAACAAAACCTACACTAACCTAAATTCGGGATGGATTGCCTAAGTTCAACCCAGGAAGAACAATATCCGGATGCCAGTCTAGGTCACCCCCTTTTACTCGGTACAACCGCGTAAGAGTCACCCACCTTTTGCCAAATTCTGACGAGGTGAGTCTCCGCTTTACCATCCTAATCTTGACTTTAAGCTGATGATTAAAGAACAAGATCAGTTGGAAAAAAGTGAAGAAAAGAACACATATTGTTCAGCTTTCGTCATCTGCGGCACCACATTATTGCAAACAGAACTGGCTTAAAGGACAAAGAACTTTCCTTGCAGTATGCGGACCATGAGACCTTCAACAAACGTGCCCAACGGGGCTACCACCCTGCAATGAAAGAAGACGTGACCAATGGTCTCGACTTCCCTACTACAGCAACGGCAGTTTGGAAATTTCTCCAAACCCGCTGAACATTGAGGGCCCCACGAATCATCAGCCTGGCGTCCAAAACCATATTCAGCGAGCCTCCTGGTTCGTAAGACCGAGCTCGTCAATCAGCTCATCACGCACAGCCCCCCACCCACCGACTAACACTTGATATAATGCCCTAGGAAACAACGCCTGGACGTTGGAAAGGCCATCCGACGCCCATAGGAGGCTTTTTAGAGCAATGCGACATTCACGATAGAAGGAGCATTCGGCTCTGGATTAACGATGGACCTCCTCCTCGCTCGAGTGCACACTTCTCAGAGATGGGAAAGTTTTACGGCCGTCTTCCTTCCAGAAAGCGCCCTCCTCATCTGATTCGCGACACATTCGATCTAGGAAGCTGATGCGAAGGATATATTGACGAATCTCAATGCTAGGCATACCCAGACCGCCTTCAGATGGATGAAGGCAAGAGATACTATAGCGGCTTTTTCTCTCCACAAGAAAGAGAACAAGTGCGTTACTAATGACATTAGTGTGGTATACGAAAGTGGAAGTACAGAGAGTTCGTAAGGGAGAATCGGGTAGACGTGTGAAACACATACTTCAGCCCTCCCCTTCAAGGAAAGATTCCTCCGAGACCACAAATTAATTGCAATTTTGCTTTCCCTCATACCTCCGACCAATTCATTTCCAACTGGATATCAGGACCGAATCAGAGGCCGAGTATCTTAACCGGCCCATCCGTCCAGAAGAAATGTCCTGGAAGAGAAACTCCCTTCCACGCACGGAACCGCAAGCCAACAGACTTATCGCGGTTGATCTTGGCCCCTGTCACCATCTCATAACCACTGATCTCTTTGCTGACTTCGTCAATCTCGGCTCTGTTCGACACAAGAACCGAAACGTCATCAGCATAGGCAGAATACCTGGCCGAGGTGGTAGCACCAGGCAGGGAAATACTGCGCAGGACCGGATTCGCCTTTAACTTGCGAAGGAAAGGTTCCAACGAAGGAACGTAAAGCAAAGGCGAAAGCGAACAATCTTGACGAATGGAGCGAGACAATACGAAAGACTCCGATCGTACCCTATTCACCTCCACCAGCGCACGGGAAAGTCGGATCCAGGTGCGAAATTACGGCCCGAAACCGGCCGCCGAAAGGACAGCCTCCAGGAGTCGATGGTCAACCCTATCGAAGACCTTGGACTTATCTAAATTAATCAGCGCGGCTTCACTGACGACTTTCTCAATGATCAAGCGTACTATATGAAGATTGTCCTGAATAGTCTTACTCTTCACAGCACAAATCTGTTCGGAGCCATTCAGACTAGACAGGACAGCTTGCAAATCTTTAACTGTGTATTTAACATAAAGGGCGAAAATTACCTATCCCATCCCCACCGTCCTTGTCCTTGCGTACCAACTTGATCATACCCCTGGTGAAGCGCTGAGGTATAGACCCCGGCTTCATCCAGTTGCTGAAAGTCAATTCAAGCAAAGGAACAAAAACGGGCAACTGCCTCAAGTAAACTTCGTACGGAAAACAATTTAATCCCGAAGATGCGTCCCGGCCAACCTGTTTCAACGCTTCCCAGATTCTCGACTCAGCTGCCTCAAGACAGGGGAAGTCAACTAAATAGGTGTCGAAGTAAGCAGGGCTGAGACCGGGATCCCTGGTGAAAAGTTCCTGAAAGTAATCACGAAAAGCTTCACATATGCCCGCGTTTCCGTCAATTTGACGCATGAGATATATCGCCCCGATGCATTCCGAGACTCGTCTGCGCGCAAGTCAGCGGCCATATTCGTCGCCTCATAGAATATTCTTTTTAACCTAGCCCTAACTACCAGAGCTTGTTCCTTTTTGATAAGCAAAGAGGATAACTCTGCCTTAGCTAATGCTATTTCCCCACTATCACAGGATTTCACTGCCCGATCTACTGTTTGCACCGCTAATCTATCTAGATTGAGTCGACGGCTGAAATCAGCAGCAAACCTTCTAATTTTAGATTTTAAATTGCCCACCAGGCATTCCTAACAACCACCCTCGTCAATTCCCTTTCTATCATTACTAGCAGCTGGTCCCGGAAATCCTGCTCACCAAATAGGGAGCAGTTTAATTTCCAGTATCCATCCAACCTAACCTTGGCTTATCTAAGTTTACACGGGCCCGGACAAGCCTATAGTCCGTATAAACTATATAATGAAAACTTGGACACCCTAAGAGACCTACGTCGAATCTCCAAACTAAGAGTCGGTCGAGGTAGCTAAAAATAGCCACAGCATCTGAGCCGCCACTATTTTTCCAAGTCCAAACTACCTGCCAAACAGAATGTCTTCATAGTCATGAGTAGAAAAACGGGTCTTTTGTACACAACAAACATTAACTCCGAGACGCTGAAGGCCCTGCGAGACTCCGCCCTCAGACCTCGGACATTCAGACCAGCTAACCAGAGAATCATAATGAAACCGATTAGTATTGGTATCCTGAATTAAATATGGACAGGAAAAGGACACCAACGGCCTCTTCCATCGAACCTGTTCCCATCTCAGTTTTGATGGTACTATCTGGAGACAGGCCGCCAATGTCCAGAGGGAAAGTTAATTTCAACCTCTATACAGGGAGGGGTGAACGAAACTGTTGCAACTTTTTCACTGTGTCATTGTCAAAGTAGGCCATGGGCGCAAACATGCCAAAGACTTCATTAGCCTCCGCATCCATGGCCCAAGACTGCTGACCGGCCTCGCCCTCTTTAAAAGATAGTTAAAACCCTTTTAGCGTTAGGAAAATTTCTGGGGTCTTCAATATCAAGGTTATTAATCTTCCTGATATTCACCAGGGATTTGATGTTCTTCATTTTCTTGGAATATTGGAGGGCCTTGTCCTCTAGTTGTTTACAGACTCGGTACACGTCTTCTTCCCCTGTGCTAAATATGGGTTTAGGCTTTTTATGGGATGTAGGGTCTATATTTTTCAGAGCTTCTTTGCCTCTTGAGATTTTTAGTCTTTTTGGTGTTGCTGCAGAGTTTTGACAGGGGATGGTTTGGGGGATAATGGTGATAATGGAAGTTTGGTCTTTGGCAGTTGAAACTCTGATTGGGGCTTTTTATAATGTTGTCATTTTTATGGTAGATGGAGATGAGGATCTTAGGACTGGAGGAAGGGTCATAATGTATTGTTTGGCTGACAGGGAAGACGGTGCCGAGGAGTTGGTGCCAGATTTTTTTCCATTATTTAGTTTGAGCGACTCTTTGAGTTGCCTCAATTTTTTCGGCTTTCTCGAATGATGGTTCATATTTTTGCTTGTTGTGTTGTATTGTTTCTGAATAACTGATCTGGGAGACACCCTTTGAACTGCTTGAAGGAGTAGGACTGTTTGTGTCTTTTCTCGTTGGGGTTTTATTGGGACGAGAACCCGCTGCTCGCAGCTCTCCTCTAGCTTTAACAACAATCTGTCATTCCCCCTATTCCTCCCCCACAACCACACTAGCGGCGGGCAAAGGCTTGGCTGTTGACATGTTCATTACAGACGAGACGGAAACAACAGACTCGGGTCAGTGAGGGCCAGAACTCCAGAGGATTCATCTCTGGGAAGGAAGAGAACAGGTGACTAGTCTGTCCACACTTCCAGAAAGCCGGTCTTCGACCTGAAACTATGATCAGCATCCTCTGGCCCTCAACATCCAGGCAGTTGGGGATGCAGATGAAGGTCTTTCGATCCACCATCAATTCAAAACACTATCCCCCGGCTAGATCGTCGGAGGACGAACTGAGTATCTGGCCAAATTGGCACAGATAGGCGGCCAAGTGCTCCACGACAATCTTTGAAGGGACCTCATAAACGGAAACACTGGTCCTACGCCTGCCTTGTTATTCGCTCCCCGGTATCAGATCTTTTGTTATTATGTCCCGAGTGCTCACCGCTTCACAGTCGGCAGGCGTGGGTAACAGTATGTCCCACGGGAAGAAGCCTTTGCTTTTAATGACTCTCTGTGGTTTAATCCCCAGGGACGTCAATGACTTTATGACGGTGTCTTTAGTGGAGCGACAAATTTTGCGCGAACGCTTGTCCACTACAAAGACCGACACAATTACTTTTTCAACCTTCTCTAGCTTCTTAAATTTGTCAAGAGCCCATCTTTTGTGACAAGATATGCGTAGGTTTTAGCTTTCTCAAGGAATTCCGTGATCTTGATACTGCATTTAGGAGGGGACGAACAGCAAGAGGGCTTCTCCCCGGCTACTACTTTGTCATCTTTGTTGGTGTTGTCGGTAGCCAGGTCTTTCCTTTTATTTTTGTTTTGTCCAGTTTCGGTTTCCATATTTTTTTTATTTTGGCCTGATTCGGTCTCCATACTTTCAGCAGGAATGGGAGAATTTTGACTATTTTCCGCTAAACACTTTTATTTTAAATTTGGCAATTATGGCCACCTCACTTGTTGACGATTCATTTGAAATATCCGAACTTTTATTTTCTTCCGATTTATCGGGTGGCTCAGTCTTTTTTCTATGTCCCAAATAAGTTTTTTTTTTTACGTTCTTCTTGGGCGCCATTTTTAATACACTTAAATCCTTTTTATATATTTTTTCTTTTACAAAAATAAAGTATTAAGGAAATAAAAGGATAACTATATCACTAAAACAAATACAATAAGACAAAACCTTATGCAAAATACAGGCAAGGATAAAACGTTGAACTTTAAAAGGTGGACAAAAATTAATATACAAAACAATTACAAATTTCCTTTTAAAAAGGAAAAAAAGAGTTAAACGTACGAAAATGAATAAAAATACACAAAGAAATTCAAACAACAATAAATAAAACAGTAATAGGACTAGAAAATGAAAGAAAATACGGAACTAATACGAAACTAACAAATCACAAAAACAAATATGGCCGCTAAAAATACCAAGTCCAGCCGTTAACGAAGAAAACCAAAACGGAGAGATTAGACAAAAAAATACAAATACGAGTAAATTAAAACAAATATATGCATAAAGTATTTAACAAGTACAACACAGAAGACTTAACGGATATTTAAAAAGGGAAAACGAAAAGCAAACGACAACAAAGAACGATATAACACGTAATGACGTAAACAATGAAAAAAAATGCCTGACGTAAATAAAAAACGATAAACTTGCAGGGGCTTACAGAAAATTAAAAAGGAAACGGAAAATATAAAATATTAATTTAAAAATAAAAGAAAATCAAAAAGCTAATAATAAAAGGATGAGAGGAGAAAAAGGAAAAAGAGGAAAAAATGGGGAGGGTAAGAAATTGAAAAAGAAAGAATCAAAAATCTTTTCAAAAAACAGTCAGTTCAAAATGGAAAATGTAAGAAAAAGTAAAATAAAAAAAACAGAAACGAAATGTAGTTCCGAAAATAATCCAGGTAATAGTATCGCAAATATTAGGTTGGTGCAAAAACAATGTCGTTTTCTCACATATGTTACTATGTGAGAAAACGACATTATTTTTGCACCAACCTAATACAACTAGGCAAAAAACCGGTCAGTAAAAGGTCTAAACAGACAGTATCAATAGGAGAAAGAGATATAACAGCAACGTGTTTATGAGGATTGTGACAAACACATTAGTGTTCATAGGGACGGTATATAATATAATCCTTGATGCGTTTCATGCAAAATGGAGTTGTACTTTCTTTGCATCAAGTTGCCACTATTTTTTGCTTCATTTATCACAGAGTATACCATACATGATCGTGTATAATCCTATCCGAATATAATCAAATCCCACCCGATTTTATGTATGAGAAATATACAAATATCCATATCCCGTGTATAAGTCGCAGCAGCTGATCAACACATTGAGTTCGGATGTCGCTGTCTTCTAAATTCCTTTGAGCGGCGAATATTTTTATGAAGTTTTAATATTTTTATATCATTTAGTGTCATTTAGAGAATAGTCTTTTGTTTCACAATTCTATGATGCAATATTTCTTTTTTTTTTTCAATTTCTTGTTTTATAAAATGTCAGCAAGTTTCTCAGATTCTCATTTCCTTCCTTTTAGCAGATATTTCAGAATTTCACGAATCTCTCAGGATTTCAAATGATAAACAAATAAAAAAAATATGAAAACCATTCAATGTCCTACAGGTACACCCATTAATTGCGAAGTTATTAAAGCCTTAGATTCGTCCTGATTATTAGTGGTTGAAAATGGCTTTAAGCGAGTGAAGCCTGAACAAAGATCACTGAACTTTGTAGACTAACGATACAGAATCACCAAAAAAAAAAAACTATATAAAATAAAAGAAACCTTATCACTGTAGCAAATAACAGAAATCAACCGCAGCAACAACTCCAAATGGATAGCACATGTATTAGGTTGGCGCAAAAATAATAACGTAATAATGTCGTTTTTTGACGTATTTTTAACGTCAAAAAATGACATTATTACGTCATTATTTTTGCACCAACCTAATAACTGGAAAAAAAAAAGACATAATCATGACTTTAACGTTCCAGACTAATTCAAATAAAAGGTTAAGAATGAAACACCCATCAATAGGAGAAAGAGACATAACAGCTAGAGGGCTTGAAAAACTATTTTCCCATGATAAGATTTTTAAGAGAAAGATTTTATAAATTTTAACCGAAAGCAGTATAAGCTGTTTGGTCAATGAATGTCAAATGTTTTTGTGTAGGGGAAAGCCTAATATTACTAGTAATACTGTCATATATTGCATAAAAAGAAAATAAAAAACTGATCAAGGAACAAGTTTAATCTATAAAATTCGCATATTTAGAAAGAAAAATGTTTAATTCCCAATATTTAAAATTCTTCAATATCTGAGTCTGTAATTATTATTATATGTAAGTTCAACTTCCGTTACAAATCAACGAGAACGAAACATCTGTACAAAAATAAAAATCGATTTGAGAAAAATGTAATAAAATGAAAACTATTTAACAAACCAGTCATTCACATGCTGTGAGAAATGACAACTTGAATAAAGACAATGAATACAAAAAATATTCGGTAAAATGCTTCTAAAATCTAAATTTCATATTACAGAATTCAATCCATATATTATAGCACTTTTGAAACTCAGCAAAATAATCAGCTCAATTATAAAAGCCTACTTTCGCATTCCTTACTTCTATTTCTAGGCATAATTGTTATTGTAAAAAGGCAGAATATATTTTCTAATTGTCATTTCAAATATCGATTTTGTTTCGCGATTTTATTATTCAATGACTTTTTACGATTTCATTTATTTCATACAGTTGACCATTTTCTCGATTTATTTTATTACACCGTTTTAGTAAGAAACAATAACGCCATTTTCCGAATGTAAATTGATTTTATTTAACGTAACATTTCGACTAAAACGCGTTTAAAAATTTAGAAACCATTTCACCTCCTACAATTACCTCAATGTCTGTGAGTTTATGAAATCTTTATATGGTGAACTTTATATCCATATATTTTACAATTGTGAAAAAAAAAGCTTATGCAAAGAAATAACATTAACATATAAGGAGAAATAATAGATATTCGGTAAAAAGCTTCTAAAATAAACCAGACTTTAATTAAACAGAAATCGCTTCAGATATTTTGACGTTTTTTCTTATTAATATACATGCTGAAGTTGTTGAAATTCGGTAAAAATAGTAACATCTAATATAACCCTCAAGGACACACGGCACAGTGGATAAAGTCGTTGGTTAGATCCAGTGAAAGGACCCAAAGAGTGTGAGCTCAATACCCGGTTAAGGCAGTGGAGAACTTGGAGATGGGGATTAACAGGAGATAAGTGATAACTGTCATCCATTAAAACATGGCACGTGAAACTAGAACAGTCTATCCCCGAGAGCGAAATAAAGAGTTCAGTTCGACATTCCAACCATCTGAAGAAGGCCGGAGCGTACAAAATATGGCGACAAATATGAGGTTAATAGTCTGAATAATTTGCATCAGTTTTGTAATTTTCATAACAGAGCATTGAGAATTTTTGCACAGGCCTAATATATTTTGGTTAACGATATTAGCCAGTGCGTTTTGAGGAGAGATTTTTTTTTAAGCTACAGTGTTGGAAGAATAACTTAAATTCAAAGTATACGCCTGACTCATGATGTATTTAAATGCAAACGGCATTAGAAAGTATAGTTAATTAAAACTGAGTTTTGCAAACGTTTGATTACAAGGCAGCTTTACGCAGTTGACTTTAATTAACTTCCATGGCATCAAGAATGGAGACATCAGTTTCAGACCCGAAATATCGATTTCTCTGACGTCATTTTAATTTTAATTCTAATTACTAGACGTCATTAAGCTATAATTTCATGTTCCTTACCACCTATCATTATCTGAAAACATTTCAAATGATTGTGGATATGTGACTGTTCAGTATAGAGTCACTAACCCTGGCATCAGCAATTGATGTTTCATTGGAGACCAGCGGATATGATCAGTTGATGGTTTTAATTTTTTTTTATTTTCCAAAGATAAAAGTATCATTCATTAAGGATTCGAGTCTAAATGATTGAATATGTAACTCAAGAATTCACGATAAAACTATTTATTAAAATTTATTTATTTCCTGGATTATTTTCTTGCAAATAAAGATGGAAGTACAAGCCATAAACATTGCTATGTTTGACTTCCATAACGTGCAAACTAGTGGGTCAACCTAGAAATATATGACGGGAAATGACTATCAAATTAATGGTGGATAGGCTTATATTCAGTATCTGTCTATATTTCTGAGATGACGTATTATGTATACTATTTACATTATTCGGACTATTGTCCTCATCTTTGTCGCCATATTTATTACGACGTTTCGGCCTTTCAGTATCTGTCCATATTTCTGAGATGAGGTATTATGTACAATATTTACATTATTCGGACTATTGTCCTCATCTTTGTCGCCATATTTATTACAATGTTTCGGCCGTTGTACGCTCCGGCTTTCTTCAGGTGGTTGAAATGTCGAACTGAACCCTTTATTTTGTTCACTGGGGTAGACTCTTCGTGCCATGGTTAATGGATGTCAGTTATCCGTTATCTCCTGTTAAACATGGTACGTGGAACTAGAACAGTCTACCCCCGAGAGCGAAATAAAGGGTCCAGTTCGAAATTCCAACCACCTGAAGAAGGCCGGAGCGTAAAACAGCCGAAACGTTGTAATCAATATGGCGACAAAATGACGACTCGTAATGAAAAATCGGAGTGCTGAGTTCGAATTCCAGTCGTCTTCGTCACATCTACTTACGCGCCAATATCCTTGGGAACGGTATGAATTCATCCCTGTTCAATAGTAATGGTGTCAACAACGAGGTCCACTCTCGGACATCTCTCCCTAGCATCGAGTCTACCATCTTTCAACATCGCCTGGACGCGTCACGAGTACAGACATATTCTTTGCCGTAGATAGGTGGTTGAAATGCCACGTATCATTCTGTTTGGAGAACTCGTTAGCGAAAAGAGGCTACGCAGAGGTGTCGTCAGAGAAAACAGGCTACACTTCGAAAGCTATAGCTGGGACCCTTGAAGGTACTATCAACCCGGTTTAAGGTGGACCTGGGAACAATAGCAATTAAGATGTGGTTCCACACTCTTCAAAACATCCCTTGCTACCGGATGCAGTTCATCGTTATATCCAGGAAAAACATATTCTAAAAAACGACCTGACAGTAGATGGATAGATGAAATGGACAGATTTGCTGGTAAGACATGGTCACCATGAAATGATTTAGAAAAGGTCGTTTTAGTACAGTTGATTAGCAATGAATTGGACGAGCCTTCTGGCTATGAAGGCTTGCCGAAGACTTCCGTTTTTTTTTTTGTTGTCTTTTAATGGCCTATCCCGCTGGACCTTGGTGATCATTAATGTTCAGTCATTCTTTTTCATTATTATTTGTGAAATGCCAAGCCTTCTTGGGAGAAAATAGAATAGCCACCCGATTCCTTCTCTATAGATTTACATTTAGTGGCGACCTTACTTATACTGACCGCCACCAATATTAGAGAGGTCAGTCTAGTCTATTTTAACTTAGAAAAGTAGAGAATATTACTGGTGTTAAATTATGAATTTGTAGACCGTCGAAAATTACCACTATGGATCATTCCAGATTATGAATAATAATAATAATAATAATAATAATAATAATAATAATAATATAATAATAATAAGGAAATTTATATATATATATATATTATATATATATTGTTTATATATATATATTATATATATATATTTTATATACATATATTTATATATATATATATATATATTTTATTTTATATATATATATTATTTTATATATATATATTTTATATATATATATATGTATATATTTTATTTTATATATATATATATATATATATATATATATATATATATATATATATATATATATATATATATATCAAAGTGAACATTGAAGTCAACACTCAGAGGCGACAATTATGGTCTGGTGATTGCGTTTAGAATGAAACAGTCTGTGGTTTCTGAGTTTTGACTTCAATGTTCACTTTTATGTTTAACATACCTTAAAACTATATTTCTTCATATATATATATATATATATATATATATATATATATATATATATATATAATACATATATATATATATTTAATTTTATATATATATATATATATATATATATATATATATATATATATATCAAAGGAAATCCTTCACTCAACATCGAAGAATTCGTTAATAAATTTATTTTGGCAGATAAAAGTTTAATATCTGCCTCCTGAGACCGAAATTACAAAATGGTTTCAATTTATACATACAATGTAATAAAAATTATTTAAAATTAAATGACAAGAGAACTGGAAATAAATGTCTAAATTACTTGACCTAGAAAAATTTTAGCGGGAATTTACATGAGATGAGTAAAGAAAAAAATAAAGAAGCAACGTGTCACACAATGACCAACAAGAGATTAATGATCTATTGATTCCTTAGAAATTTGTTTACATTAATCTAAAGCAACCATTTCTTAAAAGAAGTCTATCTTATGTAAGAATTTTAAGGCTTTGATTGCTGATGCCAATAGATGTCAATTACATTGTTAAACCAAGTTACTCAAATACATATATCCAAGAATTTTAATGTGTATGTTAATCATGTATACATATATGTGTGTGTGTGTTAAAAATATTAAAAAAATAAAATAAAATGAATAGAATTCATAACCTCCCAAACTAACATAATTTAAATATTAATTTGCATAAAACGTCAAGCACGTCTTTTATTCATTTTCGCTTATTAGACATTAAATTATGTCACTTAAAGTCCTCCATAACTTGCCTAGGTTTTACAGCTAAGCTGAAAAATCTATGTGAGCGTTTCTTAATTTAAAAGTATTAAAAACTAACATTTATTCTCTTCTCTATAAACCTTTGCCTTGATAAAGTCTCCCAGAAAGGTGTCGACTAAGATAAATTTTTCTTTTGTCTTTTTTCATATTGGTCTTTTACTCACTGGGTACTTTCAGCCTTGTGCCACATCTAAGCTATGCTTAAAAAATAACTTTTACACACACACACACACACACACACACACACATATATATATATATATATATATATATATATATATATATATATATATATATATATATATATATATGTATATATACTGTAATGTATTTTATACCCGTTGGTAGAATTCAATGTAAAATCTTTAGCCATTCTATATTTCTTCACAATCTACTATTTTTACGTCCATAAACCAAACACATTCAGTAACCATCTACTTTTCGGGGTCTTAGGCCTCTATTAGGATAACAATAACAAAATAAATTATTTCTTAATTTATCAGGTCCAAAAAGTTAAAATAACGAGATGGAGACTCGTCTGAAATTCTCATTGGACAATGATAATTTTTAATTTCAGAATATGAACCTGCAACAAAATGTCACGATACAAAATGCAGACAGGTGTTTTGAAAATTGATACGAAGAAAATTCCTGCAATTTGAAATTACATTGTTAAAGCAAATATGTCTACTCAAATCTTATATCCACTAATTATAACGCGTATATATATATATATATATATATATATATATATGTGTGTGTGTGTATATATATATATATATATATATATATATATATATATATATATATATATATATATATATATATATATATATATATATCATAAAGTAACAATTCATACAAAGAATTAAATAGCAATGTTGGTGTGATTAATAACGAAATCACTTCGCTGACAAAACTTAATGATTTATCAACTAGCTATCAATTACTTGAATAATAAAATACTTATATTCGAGTTGTTGTCAGATAAAAGACATATCGTAATTACATTCGCCATTTTCAAATTATCATCTTATGGCAAAATTTTCTTATATATAGGAAAATACTAAGACAAAATATGTGTAATTTTTTTTTTTTAATTATGCTATTTATTGATAGTTGAATATAAGTTTTGGAGAGTGCGATGCCCCAATACTAGAGAATTTTAAAAGAACAAAACTTGTAATTCCAATGGATAATTTATTGTTAAATAAAAATATTTCGGAAAGCTTTTGCAATGATTGATCCCTCTTCAGAAATATATCTGTTTTAACAATAAGTTTTTGTTCTTTTTAATTCAACTTCACCAGTGGAATCAAGCGTTTTACAATTAAGTGAGAATTTTGTTTAAAGTTTGAAAAGTTATAAATCCACGAAATTTAATGGCAAATGGTTTATTCAAATTATCTTCATGGCGCAATGCTGCATACACATTTCTCCCTTAATCACATTAACATTGCTATTTAATTCTTTTTAAAATTGTTTCTTTATGGTATAAAATATAAGCTGCAAACTCTAATATATTTACGACATCAGATCCGGTGTACAGTAATATTCAGAATCTTAAATTTTATGGAAAACTACTAAGATATTTTTACTTTACTAATTGGATTATACTAAGAGACCATTTCACGTTAAAAGTTAAATATGTATAACAAGAAAAATTGTCTATGTATTTACTTCATCTCTATACATTTGTACGTACGTCTTAAGAAATTTAACATTTTAGTTTCTTAAAATTTTGATTTTTTACACCAACAAAAAGTCTAAATTAGCATTCCATTTCATTTGCTAACAGCAAAGTGTGGATAATGTAAAACTATTATTGTTTTTAATAAGGATGTTCAACAGAAGGATGCTGAGAATACCATGAACTGAACATGTAAACAACCACAAAAAGGGAAACGAAAAATACTTAACGTCAGAAAGAGAATTGAAATTTCTAAGGCATATAATGAGGATAGAAAGCTTTGAAAATTGAACAAATGTGGAAAATATACATAAGAACCTTGTGTATATTGTTGGTAGAACAGGTATATAGGAGGGATACTATCTAATAAGAGGTGAAATGGAGAGGAAATAGTGGGGAGCCATGATCACCAAAGCCCTGAAGATATATTGCAAAAAGAAGAAAAAGAAGATATCACATAACAGTTCATCACAAGATAATTAATACTGGACTATTCGAGGACGTACCAATAGAATTATTGAAATCCTCATGTACACCATGCAGAGTTTTACATTATTGATTTCCACAGAATCGAATCAGATCATTCTAAGATCATTCATGCTATAATAAATAAACATAAAATGCAATGTGCAAACACATCATCATCATCAGACATTGATATTTCAAGGCTTTTCTCAAGACGTTCCATAAGAACCGAGACTGTGACTGACTCTATCTCATCTCTTTTTTCCTCTCTGATCGTTCCCTCCTGTTTTTGATATATATTGGTGACCAATCAAGCAACCGTTTGCTCCACATAAAATCCTTCCTTTGTGCTATGTGTATTTACGTACGTATATTGTTACAATTACTAACGGATCTTTATATTAATTTTGGCAATTAATGACAGGCTTTACGGTGGGCATTAATTGGTTAAAGTAAACGCAATAGAGAAAAGCTAATAATTCAATTATTGAACAAACGAAATTCTTTCCATCATTTTTATTAAGATTTTTTTTTTCAAAATGCTGTCATTGTCAACCCTGCTATATACATTTCTTCCGTGTAACGTAATACGAAACAAAATATTTCATATGTAAAATTATTTAGTTATTCACTTCTTGATTTCCTCAAATTCACGTTGACAGTGGAGTGTATGTGGTTTCTAGAACGAACATTTGAAGCTTATAGAAAGCCCCTCTATTTTACTTCCAGAGTGGGGCGTTTATATGACTTCCTATCACCCTGGTGTCTCTTCTTTTTGCATATCTTAATTTCAACTGGATTTACTTTCTGTTAATTTGTGAAGACTGAATTTGCACTCTGTGGAAATAAATAAATCTTCTAGTTTTACATTCGAAGCACGTACTACGTTTGACTCTCTGATGTGACATAGAGTAAGTATAACTCTTTTGTGATAGATAAAGTACGTTTGATTGTCTGTGAAATAGAGTAAGTATGACTCTCTGATGATACATAAAGTACGTTTGACTCTCTGACGTGACATAGAGTAAGTTTGACTAGCTGTTGTAACATAGAGTATGTACGACTCTCAAATGATAAATAATATACGTTTCACTATGATGTGACATAGATTAAGCATGATTCTCTGATGATATATGAAATACGTTTGAGTCTCTGATGTGACATAGAGCATGTTTGACTCTCTGGTGGTGCATAAAGTACGTTTGACTCTCTTATATGACAGAGTATGTTTGACTTTCTGATGGTATTTAAGTATGTTTGACTCTGATCATATAGGAATACGTTTGAGTATCTGCTGTGACATGGAGTACGTTTGACTCTCTGATGATCCATAAAAGAACGTTGACTCTCTGATGTGACATAGAGTACGCATGACTCTCTGATGATACGTAAAGTACGTTTGACTCTCCGATGTAACATACAGTATGTTAGGATCTCTGATATGATACAGAATACTTATGACTCTCTGATGTGATACAGAGTACCTTTGACTCTCTGATCATTCATAAAGTACTTTTGACTCTCGCATGTGACAGAGTACCTATGATGATACATAAAATACGTTTGACTCTCTGAGGTGACATAGAGTACGTTTGACTCTCTGATGTGGCATAGAGTACGTATGACTGTCTGACGATATAAAAAAAAACGTTTGAGTCTATGATGCGACATAGAGCATGTTTGACTCTCTAGTGGTGCATAAAGTACGTTTGACTCTATGATGTCACATAGAGTACGTATGACTCACTTATGATACATAAAGTACGTTTAACTATCTGATATGACATAGAGTATATTTGATTACTTGATGATGCATAAAGTAAGTTTGACTCTCTGATGTGACATAGAGTATATTTGACTACTTGATGATGCATAAAGTAAGTTTGACTCTCTGATGTAACATAGAGTATATTTGACTACTTGATGATGCATAAAGTAAGTTTGACTCTCTGATGGCATATAAGTACGTTTGACTCTCTGATATGACATAGAATGTGCTTGACTCTCTGATGACACGTGAAGTACGTTTGAATCACTGATGTGACGCAGAATACTTTTGACCCACTGATGATTCATAAAATACGTTTGACTCTCTGATGTTACATAGGGTATATTTCACTCCCTGCTTATAATCGAACTACGTTTGACTCTCTGATGTGACGAAGAGTACGTTTGACTTTCTCATATGACGTAGAGTAATGTGAGTTAGTTTAGCATGTTTTAGAGTTGAACGTATTACATAAATGGGGTCAGCACAGTTTAATTTCTCTTAAAACAAGTGTTTCTTATTAACATTAAATTTTATTCAAACCTCTGGTATTAATCATATACTATACTGCCCTTTACTCTTAAACTGTGGTCTAAATCCTAAGACGTTTGATAATAAATGTAGTTTATCTCTTATTTATAGAGCTCACGAAGATCTAGATTGATAATAAATAAAAGAAATATTTTAAATTTAATTTTTAAAGCTGAATATGAAAGTAATTATTTTCATTAAACAAGAATCCCTTATTTGGGCAAGATATAAAACAATGCTCATTTATAAAAATGATACAACCACATTTATTTGATGTCAAAGTTTTACATAAACACAGAGATACACAGATGACTAACCAGTTTTATGTATTTAGTTAATTATCAGTGTTTTAATCGAACCTCCACACGAAGGTACATACACAATTTCAACTTTATATATAATATTTGTATTTGCGGGAGAATAAGGTCTCAAATTATGACACTTTGATCTGTACTATTCCAGTTCGAAATAACCTTACTGATCAATATAGAACTTATTGATCTAGCGTGGCGCCTTTCATTGTAAAAGCATCGTAAGAAAACAAACAAAAAATAATCGAAAGGGGGAGACTTTGTAAGCAAGAAGTGTGTCCGGTTGGCTGACCATTGCTGATCGATAGTTCACTTGCAAAAGATGTGGACTGGCAATGCAAGAGAGAAATAACGATTAAGTCGATCGGAATGGTGCCAGTAGCGATGGTGGCAATGGTATTGATAATAGATAAAGTGATTGCGACGAAGGTGGCACTGATATTAACAGTCGTCGTCGTCGCCGTCGTCGTCGCCGTCGTCGTCGTGACAGCGGTAATGAATCATCAATAGCGTTAGCGTCATAATGGTAACAATTCAAACCGTTTCACGCCAACATTCTCTGTTTCTACTGAAATTAAAGCGGTTGGATATAGATTATGTTCATAAGAAGGAACTCGACAAACACTTGATATATATATATATATATATATATATATATATATATATATATATATATATATATATATATATAATTCAAGTGTTTGTCGTGTTCCTCTATCTATCTATCTATATATATATATATATATATATATATATATATATATATATATATATATATATATATATGAGTGTGTGTGTGTGTGTGTATTTGTGTGTACATATATTGATTATTTTGATAAGGAACTCATGAAACACTTGAATTATACATATATATATATATATATATATATATATATATATATATATATATATATATATCAATATTTGTGCATGCATATATTGATTATTTTCATAATATGGAACTCGTCAATTACTTGTATTTGATATATATATATATATATATATATATATATATATATATATATATGTATGTATGTATTTGTGTATACATATATTGATTATTTTGATAAGGAACTCATCAAACACTTGGATTTTACATATATATATATATATATATATATATATATATATATATATATATGTGTGTGTGTGTGTGTGTGTGTGTGTCTGTGTGTGTAAAAAGGGTCCAGGTGTACTTGTTATAATATGTAAAATATAAAGCTTAGTTAATCAAACATGGTCAAATGAAAGACTACCAATGTAAACAGTACGATAAACATTTATTAAATATTAATTATTTAACATATGACAGTAATACAGCACCGAGAGAATGGTTTTAAGTTCGGAAATGTTGGACACTCAGGTGCCCATCAACGGACCGAGAAATAAAGAGAGAAATGCGAATTGCTCACCGACAGATGCTTTTGTAGATGGTGTATTTTTCCGGTGGAAATCATATTGCTAGCAATAACCCAATATATATCTGTGTTCGCGCATGTATATATATAGTTTATGTTCATAATAAGAAACTGGCCAAACAGTTGGACATTGTATATATATGAAAGTGTTTGTATATGCATATATGTGTCAATAAAGAATATTGTAAACTATTGAACACACTATGTAAAATCCATATATATATATATATATATATATTTATATATATATATATATGTCCACAGTATAGTAGGGTCAATTGGGATCTATCTATCTATCTATCTATCTATCTATCTATCTATCTCTGCACATTTCTTGGTGGCTCTAGAAAATTGATTACGAAACATTCCAAAATTTTATTTCAAATATTTTTTCCCAAATTCTTTCATTCTCATTTGAGACCATTTTCACGGGCTGCATATGTATAGATGCGGTAACACCATAAATTCAAAATATTTTTTTATGTCTATGCAAGGGTGTTCTTTAAATGATTTTCTGATTGTAATATTTTAATTTAGTAATTTTCATAAAGCATTTTGCTGCTAAAAGCATTTAAGAACTTGTTGCTAAAATCATCATTGGTTTTTATAGATTTTTGGCTGAAATTCTCTTATATAAAGGGCTTCCAGAATTTTATGTTTTGCTTATTATTATCCTGATGAAGCACTGATGTATTTTCGACTGATATCTGTCTAAACTGTCAATGTGGGCATGACTCTTCGTTTAAATGTTCTGAGATTGAACTATGATCGTTCAAATGAGACGTAAGCCTTCTTGTTATCGTCGTGGCTCTAAAATTAACATACGTATTAACATTTTTATCATTTATATATATATATATATATATATATATATATTTGTGTGTGAATGTATATATCAGTGTTTTAGTATTTGTATGTCAAATTGAAGAATATTGTAAAATACCGCTATATATATATATATATATATATATATATATATATATATATATATATATATATATATATTATTATTATTATTATTATTATTATTATTATTATTAAATAATTTCTTTTTCATTCCAAATTTTTATTTCTTCAAACGTTATTATAAAAAGTATATTCGTATTTGAAATAGACGTCCCATATTTCTTTTTATTAAAAATAATATACGTCTATCAGCTGCGCATTCGAGTATTCTTAATAAAGATAATGTGGTCTTCGCCAGGTGTCGAACCTGCTTCCCTTTTGGTAGGAGAAAACACTGTTTGATCTGGCATGTTTTACCGCTAGGCTACAAGACGCGTCACAATTCCAGACTTTTGAGAAAAAAAGCGTCTTCCTAGTCTTTGACACTCTCGAGAGCCGAGCGGAAATACATACCGGAATTTCAGCACCTGCTTGATTCAGTCTCCAGTAACAATTTCACGACCTTTGTCCGTCTCGATTGCTAGAGAAGGAAAGCAAGAAGAAAGGACTAAATATAAACTACAAGACAGAATGCATGGTTATCGACAAAAGTGTGAGTCCAAAATGCAAATTACAGGTCAGGGACACTAAAATCAAGCAGGCAAAGAAATTTAAACATGTGGGAAGTGTTCTGACAGATGACGGAATGTGCAACAATGAAATCTGAAGTCGGATGGCCAAAGAAGGATTCCAAAAGCTAAGCAGGGTCTTAAAAAGAAAGTGAGTTGCATAGAATAAAATGATGATCAGCACTAAGATATATATACTAAGAGAATGAAGCATACACGTAGCAACAGCCGTATATAGATAGATAGATAGATAGATAGATAGATAGATAGATATGAATAGACTGAGATAGATAGATAGATAGATAGATAGATAGATAGATAGATAGATATGAATAGACTGAGATAGATAGATAGATAGATAGATAGATAGATAGATAGATATGAATAGACTGAGATAGATAGATAGATAGATAGATAGATAGATAGATAGATAGATAGATAGATAGATAGATAGATAATGGACAGTCTGTGATAGATAGATAGATAGATAGATAGATAGATAGATAGATAGATAGATAGATAGATCGGTTTTACCGCTTAACAAAATTTTGTAGGTTATTTAAAGCCAGAAATTATTTTTTTCATACTGTAAAAGTAGTTATTTTTGGATGTAATAATACTTCAGTGATACAAGTCTTCCATAGCTAGAGGGAGAAGTGGGGAATTCATACATAATCACAATTTGATAATCAAACAAGAAATTTTAATGTGGACATAAAGTGGAGGATTAAAGTTATATTACAACAATATATAAACCGATCACTCAAATTGTGACTATACTTGTTCCTATATATTTATATTCCCGAGACTGTAAATAAATCTGTATAGTTAATCTGTATTTGATTGTGTTGATTGATTCGTTTGCTACGGCTTATCAAAACTTTGCAGGTTATTTAAAGCCAGAAAATATATTTTAGATTATAATGTTTTTGAGATAATAATAATATTAATTATACTTAATAATTAATCCATAGCGAGGAGGAATTCATGGATTCATACATCCGCCAAGGGCATTTGCGCGTAAGTAGATTATAACAAACACAGCTGAAATTAGAACTCGCCTCTCAGATTAACAATTCATTACACCACCTGCACATCAAAGTTTACAGCGCCTGGTATTTCCAAGCGGTCACCCATTTTGTTACTGACGGACTTGTCGTTGCTTAACTTGGGTGATCGTAGGGATCCGGTGTTTCAATGTGATGTGCCCATTAAGAAGAAATTATTCATCAGATTATACAGGAAATGCAGATCATCGTGTGTAACTCACATCTATGGACAATAGTGATCTCTATCTATAAAAGGCAGAATGAGTGTGTGTGTGTGTGTGTGTGTGTGTGTGTGTGTGTGTGTGTGTGTGTGTGTGTAACGAATGCACGGCCGCAATTTTCGACGGATTTGCACCAAAATTTACACGCACATGCTCCAAGTTAGCGGGAAGGCTAAGACCGACTTTGCATTTCCCAACTCCCATCGATAGTAGAAATAATCGATTTTTTCATGCTTCTACGGCAGTTTTCATGTAGTTTGCGGCTATTTTCTACTCGCCAGGGTGAGAGCCTATAGCTTGCTGCCACGAATAGGCAGGAAGATTCTATTGGCCAGTGTGAGAGCCAACAGCTGACTGACATGAATGTTAACTAGCATGCAAAAACATCGATAGCTGCATTCGTCACAAGTGGGAAAAATTTAAACCTGCATGTCACTTTACTCCAATTGGCTCATTCACTTGCTTAAACTCAACGTTGATTCTGATTCCGCAGAACTGGGTTGAGTGTGAAAGAGTATTTGTTGTTGACATTCTTTTTTCATTCGCTTTTTCCAATTACGAGTCCTTTTTTAAAGCTGATCGTTTTGTGTTCATTTTGTTTAGTTCTTTTTTCGTAACAGATTTAATGTTTAGTATAGAGCTTAGAAAAAATTCGCAGTGTGGGGTAGGCAAGAAGTAAGGCATGTAGCAACATCAGCACGGCAAAGGCCACTCCTTTAAGGGCAAGGAAGGGCAAAAATATTTTAAATCAAGAGATAGCGATTGCTGTATGAGTCGTAAAATTTTTGAATCAAGCACAGGCAACGCCGGGCCATGCTGCTAGTAAGATATACGCAGGGCCGACGTTGTTTAACTTCCGTGATCGTAAGGGTACCGTTGTTTCTAAGCGATATGGCCGAAGAAAAAATATAGATATTTAGATAGATAGATATATAGATAGATCCTTTCAAATACACAAGCATCTGTATCCATATGAGTGCTTGAATAAATCTGATGAAATATGTTTTTGATTTAAAACTGGTTATTAAAAGACCTAGGTCGATTAAAAGACCTGGGTCGATTAACATCAAATGAAGTTTTTCCATTATCAGGCAGAATCACATTGGTGATGCGTGAATTGTCTGGCTTACTACATGACATACTAAACAGATTGATCAATCTGATCAAATCCCTCATATTTTTGGTAACATCTTCCAGATAGCTAGATAGATCGATAGATAGAGAGAAAAACTTAAATGCATTCGTATATAACTACATATATACATTTGAATAGACATCAAACATAATATGAACAGAGCATAGACATATATATATATATGTGTTTGTGTATGTGTGTGTTTAAAGTTTATGCACAGTTTTTTCATATATATATATATATATATATATATATATATATATATAAATATATATATATATAAAGATATATATATATATATATAAAGATATATATATATATATTTATATATATATATATATGAAAAAACTGTGCATAAACTTTAAACACACACATATATATATATATATCTTTATATATATATATATATATATATTTATATATATATATATATATATATATATATATATATATGAAAAAACTGTGCATAAACTTTAAACACACACACATTATATTTTATTATAATTTACATACATACATACATACATATATATATATATATATATATATGTATGTATGTATGTAAATTATAATAAAAAGAAAGAACAGTAAGTTATATAATCCGGTATTCTTATTGATATTTTTTTTTATTTTTGTTTTTATAACAGAGTGCTCAATTTAAATTTACAGAGCATAAATATTATAAATTAACTGATTTAAAATATGGTTTTTCGCTACATAGTAATAACCATGTTACAAAAAACGAAGATAAAAACTTCAAATATAATTATATAATTAAATTAAAAGCATTAGTTCTGTTTCATATATATATATATATATATATATATATATATATATATATATATATATATATATATATATATTAGGTTGGTGCAAAGATAATTTCGTTTTCTAACATATGTTACTATGTGAGAAAACGAAATTATTTTTGCACCAACCTAATATATATATATATATATATATATATATATATATATATATATATATATATATATATATATCAATTATGTGATGCAGTTTTATATTACATTGAATCATTCATACAAAAAGTAAATTAGTAAATTTAATGAAATAAAATGGCGAATTCACTTCGCTAACTAAATTTTAAAAATGCATTAACTCACTAATCACTCGATGAATGTTTTTTTAAATTATAAACTCTATTCGGTCTTCCTTAAATTTTTGTTTTTATTATCGCTTTCCTCTGGCACTCCTGGCACTGGGAACCTGTAATAAGCAGTGCCAGAGAAATTGTTACTGAAGACATTAGGTTTATAATAGCCAGAAATTCATACCCAGATGTCCTCAAGGACACATGGCACAGTGGATAAAGGCGTTAGTTAGATCCAGTGACAGAACCCAGATTGTAAAGGCGGGTATGGAGAACATTCAAAGGGAAATTAACAGAAGATAACTGTTAACTGACATCCATTAAACATGGCACGTGGAACTGAACAGTCTACCCCAGTGAGCGAAATAAAGGGTTCGCTTCAACTGAAGAAGGCCAGAGCGTACAACGGCCGAAACATTCTAAAGATTAGGACAATAGTCTGAATAATGTAATTATTAAATGAGTATTACATTGATTTTTCTGATGATTTCGTGACAGTATCATTAATTTTTGTCTTTCCATATGTTTTATGTTTGTTCGTTTTTGGAATATATTTTATATGCCTTGCTTTGAGCATTGTGCCTATAGTGTGTATAAATTTTGCCATTATATATATATATCCTTCGTTTTTGAGCTATTAAGTTCAAAATTAAGGTAGACGCTGTTAAATGTACAGTTGAAGATACAATGCAAAAGTACTTTACAAAATTTAGAGGGCGGATACCTGACAACAGAACAAGGTAAAACGTTTATATAAATATATGCCCAAAAGGCCATCACTGTAGCTCAACACAGTAACTCATAATAAATGTTCAAAGTGTCCTCTGCTTGCTTCTACACAAGAATACCCTGGTCCAGACTGGCGGACCTTTTCAAATACTGCCTCACGGTTTCGTATGGTTTCGCAGGCAGCCATGACACTTTGATAAAGCGTCTGTATATTATTCATGTCTGCGGTATAAACCAATTGTTTTAGGTGGCCCCAGGGATAAAAATCCAAGAGCTTGAGTTCGTGAACTTTAAACTGAACCAAAAAACGAACGATTTGAGGACATATGTTTATATGGAATTTTGTTAAAGTATTTTTGCTACACCATATATATATATATATATATATATATATATATATATATATATATATATATATATATATATATATATATATATCATAAAACGATATCTATTTTTATATATCAACAATAGTATTGGGGAAATTTTAAGAAAAAAAAAAAATATATATATATATATATATATATATTCTGAACGAGAAAAATGAAAAAATAGAACCTTGCTTGAATGCGATGTCTTTTGGGGCTGAGAGGATGCAAGATGCTTTCTTCTACAAAAGAAGGGCGCATGTGCGAACCCGTTTTATTTAAGATTTCCCAAGTGCACAGACGAATAGACGCTACACACACTATAAATAACGTTTTAACTAAGATAAATGTCGGTTTAAAAACAAATCCATTAACTTATTTATATATTAGGAGACACACAAACAGCCACCTTCCCACAGACACGCATATATATATATATATATATATATATATATATATATATATATATAGTGTGTGTGTGTGTGTGTGAGAGAGAGAGACTGAGACAGTTGAATTGTGAGAGAAAGAGGAATATATAAAGATAGATACATAGAGAGAGATTGAGAGAGAGTTAGTGAAAGAGAATCAGAGAAAGAGTCAGTGAGCTATATATATATATATATATATATATATATATATACATATATATATATATATAGCCTCACTAGCCTCACTGACTCTTTCTTTGATTCTCTTTATATATATATATATATATATATATATATATATATATATCGCCTCACTAGCCTCACTAGCCTCACTGACTCTTTCTCTGATTCTCTTTCTCTAACTCTCTCTCACTCTCTCTCTTTCTCTCTCACTCTCTCTCTCTCTCTCTCTCTCTATATATATATATATATATATATATATATATATATATTTGAAAAGATTCTTACTAGTACAAAATTTTATTATAGCAATGAATAAGCGGAATGGAAAGGACATAATTATGAAAACTAAGAACTAAAACAAACAACCGGTTTCGTCCCAGTACTCCTCAGGTTTGATACACTGGGATTCTTTATTCAAAAACTTAAAAACAAAAAACTATTCAATGAGTGGGGAGGGAAAAAAAATTATGATAGAAAGAAGTAGAGCCCAATCACATTCAAACCCAGGAATTTGCTCAGGCTAATAGACTTAAACCTTGCTCTGCTCAGTCTCTGAGTGATTTTAAGGCTGAACTTAATTTTTTCGCCCATTCTTATGCTGGATCTTCTGTTTCTTTTTCTGATTCTAAATGGGGTGAACAGCACCGTCGTGTAATAAAGGGGTTAAAAAACAACCACAATCTTGTTATTACTAAACCCGACAAAGGTGTCGGTGTTGTTGTTCTGGACCTTTGTGATTATACTTCTAAGATGGAGGATATTCTTGGTGATCCATCGAAATTTCTAAAATTAGGTCCAGTTGAGACCCATGATTGTACTGCTTCAATAGAAGCCAAATTTCAACGACAATTATTAAAGTGGGTCAGAGGTGGTTTATTATCTTCCGTTATTTCTGAAGATATTAGGCCCACTGGGTCAATTCGTCCCCGTTTATATGGGTTGCCGAAAATACATAAAGATGGTGTCCCATTACGACCCATTTTATCTATGGTTGGGTCGGCCCAGCATAAGGTTGCTGGTTGGCTCTCAATATTATTGCAACCTGTTTTGTTGCATTTTAGCACATACTGTATTAAGGATTCATTTACATTTGTGGAATCTATACACAGTGTTCCCTCTAGCGGTGGTTTCATGTGCTCTTTTGATATTGTGTCTTTATTTACCTGTGTCCCTTTGTTAGAGACGGTGGAGATTTGTTGTGATATGTTATATCGCTCTTCTCTACGTTCTCCGGATTTTTCTGAGGGTGTATTTAGAGAACTTATGAAGTTCGCCACCACGTCTGTAGAGTTTAGCTTTGGTGATATTATGTATCGTCAAATAGACGGGGTTGCGATGGGACCGCCTTTGGGTCCTACGCTTGCTAATATTTTTGTTGGTTTTCATGAGGTTTTACTATTTTCACAAATTAATCGACCTCTGAGGTATCATCGGTATGTTGATGATATTTTCTGCCTCTTTGATAATGAGGGTGAAGCCAATACATTTTTCTCTGCATTAAATTCTGTTCATTCGTCCTTAGAATTTACCGTAGAAAAGGAATCTAATTGCTGTTTTCTCTTTTTGGGATGTCTTGGTCCATAGAGGTGATGATGGCTACTTGACTTCAGTATTTAGGAAGGCTACCTTTTCAGGTTTATATGTCCGTTCGGACTCTTTTTGTCCACGTCAACGAAAAATTAATTTAATTAGAACGTTGACTTTTCGAGCTCTTAAAATTTGCTGAAATTCCTTCCTCTACGGTAAATTAGACTTTATAAAAATGAATCTTTCTAAAAATGGGTATCCTTTGGACATTTTGGATTCCATTATGCATGATGTCATGGATAAATTTAGTAGGGATAGACCGTATGTTGTTAAGAAATGTTCAATTTATTTACGACTTCCCTACATTGGCAGAGAAGGTGAACATTTAGCAAGACGAATTTCACATTCCATTAGTAAGTGTTTTTATGCTGCTAATGTGCGAGTAATATTTTTTACTCGATCAATTCTTTCTTCCAGGCGTAAGGATTTTCTTCCCCCATTTCATATTAATTCTGTTATATATAAATTTAAATGTGGTTGCGGATGTGACTACATAGGCAGAACGTCCCAGCGCTTGGATTTTAGAATTAAATAACATTTACCCCCAAGAATTTTAAATCCGGCCGCTAACAAAAGCCAACTAGTGAATATATCCGGGTCATCTATAGCGGAACACGCTATAACTAGCAGGGAATGTGTTGCTGGTTTGAGTGTTGACTGTTTTTCCATTCTAGCGAAGTCACACTCCGCATATCATTTGAAGGTTCTTGAGTCCATTTACATCAAATCTCGCAGGCCGTCTCTCTGTAAGCAGAGAGATTGCTTGTTGGGTTTGAATGTGATTGGGCTCTAGTTCTTTCTATCATAAAACATTTTTTGCCCTCCCCCCTCATTGAATAGTTTTTTGTTTTTAAGTTTATGAATAAAGAATCCCAGTGTATCAAACCTAAGGAGTACTGGGACGAAACCGGTTGTTTGTTTTAGTTCTTAGTTTTCATAATTATGTCCTTTCCATTCCGCTTATTCCTTGCTATAATATATATATATATATATATATATATATATATATATATATATATATATATATATATATATATATATATATATATATGTGTGTGTGTGTGTGTGTGTGTGTGTAAAGACTTACATATAAATTCTGGGAGGTAAGTATAGAAAAAAAGATGAAACGATAGATAGATAGATAGATAGATAGATAGATAGATAGATAGATAGATAGATAGATAGATAGATAGATCTAACTATCTATCTCAGGAGACTGGGATAGATATCTAAATATATATGAAGAAACTGATAGATAGATAGATAGATAGATAGATAGATAGATAGATATCGATGGAATTAATTTAACAGTTCTCTTTTTATATCCACTCCTTTAATCTCCCATTTTTTGAGCCGTTCCTTTGACCTTTAACCTTTCCCTTCTTCATCCTTTTTATCTTCTAGACTGATTGATTGTCGGCCGTTCATCGATTCGCTTTCTTCCGAACAACATTTCTTGACAATCAACTCTGAACATCTCTAACGTTGTTAACAAAAGACGAATTTAACCCAAATATTACTTACCACGAACACAGACGCGAGCACACACACACACACTTACCCACGCACGCACATACACACACACGCGCATATATATATATATATATATATATATATATATATATATATCTGACTGATTTACCAACAATGTATAGAAGGTTACTTTTTCAGAATACCACATTGATAACCAATAACGTTGATAATAAATCTTGGTCGTTGGCATATCTGTACGGGGAGAGATTTTTACGCTATTGTTCACAAAATACAGACCCCAAAAGTCACTCAGTTTAAAGGTTTCCTAAGTAAGTTTGTTTTACAGACCAAAGAAGAGAAGATTCTTCTTTCTTTTTATCATTTCACCCTAAGCAAGGCGGGATGCCACTAGTAAGCTAGTGGTTGCAGATAGTGAAAGTGAAAGAAAAGGGTGGCTATAAGTAGGATAGAGTAAAAGTTAAAAGATGAACGGGTTTCAGAAAATGCCGATTGACGTTGCTTTTCATCTTTAGAAGATTGTAGTTTTTTAGGGAAGCAAGCAAATGGAAAAGAGTTCCACAAGCGGGAAGTAACGAGTAAAGAAACTGTTGGAGTACAAGTGACGGTTACATTTAAATGTTTCAACGGTAAATGGGTGGGACCGAGATGCCAATCTAGTAGCACGCTTAAATTCATGCTGTCATGGCATCAGGGGAGATAGCCCATACGAAAAGTTTCTATGAAAATATTTGTAAAAAAGACTGAGGGAAGCTGTGTCACGTCTGTGAGAAAGTGACTGAAGTCGAGATGCCAAGTCAGGGTCGATTACATGGCAGGTCCTTCTTTGGATTTTGTTAAGAACTTCGAAATGAACATCTGAGGCGCCAAACCAGATATGACAACAGGAGGTTCTTTTCAAGAGCAGCGGCCAGTTTAACTTTGTCAGCTCCGACGGATTTGCTATTAAGACAGGAGAGTATGGTAGCCTCATTTGTATAAATGCCTGCTTGGTAATTGAGGACATCAGAAAGAATATTGATGAAGATCAGAAACAGCTGAGAGCCCAGGATATAGCGTTGAGGCCACCCACCCGATGTGGAAGCGAGCCTGTTCAGAACGACTTTCATTTCACGATTTGGTAGGAATGATTGGATTAAATCAAACAATCGTCCTGTAATAACGTAGCGCTGAAACTTACGTAGAAAACTAATATGGCAAACCCTGTCAAACGATTTTTTAGATATCTAGAGCCACAGCTCGAGTTTCGCCTTTTATTATATGAGGATACGTAATTTAAAGATTAGTCCTATAATTTTAGAGATTGTTATTGTAGTTATTGGGAAAGTATCCTCGAGTGAGACTTTCTCGAAAAGCAGCAATTCTTGAGAAGAACCTCTCCAAATTGGAATTCCTTATTACGTAGGGATTGGAGATAATTCGATCTTGATGCCGAAAATTTCTCCCCCCGACCAAGAAATCTTCTAAAAACGATACTGACATTTGGCCGTTTGGTTATAGTTTGAGAATATCAATATGAGGTTCAACCAATTAGTGTATGATGTTGTGCTGACTGTTTGAACAAGCTACGTGTTTTGCACGTGTCTGTATTTCGAACATCCTGCAACATATTTTTTTACAATAGCGTTCATCCTGTACAAGGACCAAGAGCCACTCGAGGTAAAGGCTTACAAATTAGGAGGTACGGTTTATGCGGATATATAGGGAAGATAATGATTAAAACTAGAGTTGAACTGGTTAAGATTGTGGTGGTCATGGAAGCATCCTTTTAGATATCGGTTACACAGAACAGAGGTTCCTGTGAAGAAGCCTCTCGAGAGGAACTTACATTCACCAATGGAATACAAAGCGAATTTGCAAAGCATAGCGGGTCTTAGTCGTGAAGGTTAGAACTTCTGGAACTAAGGAATATATTTTGTCGATTTAACACTTAACATAGCGATAGAACTGTGGGAAAGAATTATGGGGTTGAAAATAAATCATCACCCACAAGGACGCAGATGCGCTTTTGGGCTTTTAAAATTGGAAAGGTGAAGACTGGGCAGCACCTGTCCATATATGGCAGCAGGTTTCCTTTTTCGGCCTGATCTGTCTCTTGTAGTGGTAGAAGATAGCTGGATGTGTCAGGTATTTACAGGAGCGTTGCATAGAACCGACCATTTTCCAGCATCTATGGGATGAATCGTTTGTACTAGATCAACTTGATGACTGAGTTGAGCTTAAGCCCCAAAAGCCGTTCAAGGCACGGGTCATCCCTGTGAAAACACCCGTTCAGCGGTGTAGGTGAAAAATGAAGATCCGCTCGGTGACCATGAAAGGGCACCATTTTTGTTTTCGATGTATTGAATGTGATCAGCCAGTTCTTCCACATTTATCTTTTAAACCTATCTCAGGGTAGAGATCAGCTACCAGACTTGTAAGTCCTATAAAAGGCACACGAAGAATTTCATCTAACTTCTCCTACCCTTCACCGTATTGGGGATATTTTTCTCGTCCAGCCTCACTGTTCTAGACGACACGTGAGACAAATTATTTGTCACCTAGACATTCATTACAAGTCCGCAAGAATCATTTAGTATCAAGCAAATCAATAAAGCCTCTAACAAGCAAGGGGTTTCCTGAGTGTGAGAGAATATGAGAAAAATGCATCATTAAGGAGAGACGGCAATAAAAGTACGGAATTTTAAACAACAGATGACATCTATTGATATTGTTTTTAAATTTTTGGAAATCAAATTTGACTGGAAAGTAAGATGTCAGAAGAGATTTCCACCAGTGAGAAGTGCGATAGTCGAAATTGTTGGATAGAAATTATAGGTTACATCTAGCCAATACAGCTATAAATTGATGAGACCTCAACGCTAAGCTAGTGTTGCGCTTAAATTCATAAAGTCTAGGTACAATAGAGGAAAGCTCATCATAACAATTACCATGGAAATATTTACAGAAAAGGCAATAGAGAAGCTACATTACAGGCGGGGGAAAGTAACTGAAGCTGAGATTCTAGGTCACGACCGACAACATTGCAGATGCTTTTGTATATCCTCTAGAATCTCAAAATTCATAGCAGAAGGACAAGACCAGAAGTGGCAGCAATTCTCAATTTATGCACGAAGGGTCAACGTATAAGATAGGCTCTGTGGAGAAAAATTGTTCATCTTTCTTCATTTAATCTGTTCCATCTTCGTCGATTAATATATTTAAACGTCAATGGGTGTTGCTTGTTGTTCTTCTTCAAGGAAGTGGACACTGAGGTCAACACCAATCGGCGACAGACTGTTTCATTCTTGGACGCAATCTTCGCACTATGACGGTTGAATTCAAGCGTCATCAATTTCAACTCTTATATCTACATACGGCTATCCATGAAATTGAGCACATTTCCTTATAAACATATTATACCATAAAACTACATTTTTATCATACACACATACATACAGACACATATATAGAGAGAGATATAAATAGATATTCTCAGATGAAATGTAAGAGGAAATACTAATCTTAGCCGATGCGTTTCGTTTCTGAGGGACTGTATCAATGTAATAATTACTAGATAAAGTCCGACAAATATACACGAATGATATATGCAACTTAGTTTACAAGCCATCACAATGCCATCTACCGTAAACTTGCTTTAAACTTAATAACTCAAAAACAAAGTATTTGAGGACATATATTTCGATATATATATATATATATATATATATATATATATATATATATATATATATATAAGTCTGTTTCATGGTAGATGCAAACGTCAGGCCTGACGTTTGCATCTACCATGAAACAGACTGTCGCCTCTAAGTGTTGACTTCTATGATCACTTTTATATTTACACACGCCTATCTCTGATATTGAGCACTTTATCCCATAAATATAGCACATTTTAAGACTATATTTCTTCATATATATTAGGTTGGTGCAAAAATAATATCGTTTCTTGAGGTATTTTTTAACGTCAAAAACGATATTATTTTTGCAACAACCTAATATAATTATTTTTATTTAATGTACACACGTACAGACTCGCGTACATATATAATATTTCACATTTGTGCGCGCGCACACATATAAACATATATATATATATATATATATATATATATATATATATATATATATATATATATATATATATATATACACAGGGTGTTTTAATGACATCATGGCCCAATGTAAAAATATTCTTGTTTTTAACGCCGTAATAAAGTTTTGTACCACAAAAAATATTTTTAAATATATATATATATATATATATATATATATATATATATATATATATATATATATATATATATATATATATATATATTCATTTATAATAAAAGGGCTTAAACAGTAATATAATAATTAAGCCTTTTTATTATATCCTTACTCTGTCCTGGACATTGAGTTCTACCTGGATTCTTTCCCCTTGGATTTTTTTATTCAAAAATTATATATGCATGTGTATGCACTATGTATTTATATATTTTGCATATGTATGTGTATATTTACCACTAATATTATATATATATATATATATATATATATATATATATATATATATATATATCGTAAAGGTAATAAATCCTTTTCTATATAATCTAAGTCGATTCTCGTAATATATAATATTAAAAATGATCCACAAAAAGAGCTCAATGTATTTATTATTACAGAGCAAAACTTAATACACTATAAAATTCAAAATCATCTGATATCAGGGATAAGCTTATTTCGACCGACGAAAATATAATTCGTCAGTCTTATTCAACACTCGTGTAGAATGAATTCTTATCGGAAATAGAAATTTAACTCTGAAAAGTAAAATAAAACGTCGAAAAACTAATACATAATTTATCCGTTTCAGTCTCTCAGTCATACGAAAGGTACGAGGGTGTGGTCAGAGGAAAGTGGAAGGTATTTGTCTTAATGGGAAAAGGTTTTATAAATTTAAACCCGGATATTAACCTTATGACATTAAATTGGGGATAAATGTTTGTTTTAAACTAAGAGACAAATAAAAAGTAATATTCCAAAAACAAATTATATCTAAAAATAAGATATAATTAAATAATTTACATTTAAAAAAAGGAAAATTATATTTAAAAATGAGTTGTATTTGTAAGAATAATTAGGTTACATTCGAAAATAAAATATATTAAAAATATAATAAAATAAAATAAGTTATATTTAAAAATATGTTATATCTAAAAACATGTTATATATTTAAAAATAGATAGCTTAAAAATATAGTGTTATACTAAACAATACAAAGTTATATTCAAAATCAACGTTAAAATATATAAAGAGATGTAAGTGATATAAGGAAAGAGAGTTCTTACAACAAGGGGCGATTTATAAAATAAAATTAATATAGTGCATAGATGGAAATATAGTAATTAGAATTAGTTATACTTTCAACACTTGAAGACTTAGAGAAATATAGTAGCTAATTAAGTAAAACCAATATTATGTAAATTTGAATTTGTTTCTATGCCGGTATTTTAATACTTATGCAAAATAGTAAAAGACAAAATTATTCATACAGTATGGATAATAGAAAACAATTAAACAATTTTCACAATATTAATAGCCAATATCATGACCTCACATCTTTACAACTTGGGCAATCATTTTTGATGAGATTTGAACAAGTCTTTTTCTGGGATTTTCTTCTACTCTTCAGTTGCTACACGTTCTAATTGCTCAAGGTTTTTTAGTGACCGACGAATTATTCAAACTTTCAATTTTTGCCATAGATTTTTCAGTAGGTTTCAAGTCAGGAATCATGAAGGCCGTGGCTGAACAGTCATCTTCATTTTCTGAAGCTACGCAGTCACTGATTCAAGCGTATGTTTGGGATCATTATCTTGCTGGAAAATAAATCGCCGTCTTAGATGAAGATTTTTCACTGATAGTTGTAAATTTCCATCCAAAATGTTGATATAATCTGTAGATTTCATTATTCATCCTATTGCAATTAATGTCTAATCTCACTTGAGCTAAAATAACCCCAAAACATCATCGGGCTTCCTCCAAGTTTTAATGTTGTCACTATGTTCTCTGCGAGGAAAGATTCACATTTCTTGCACCAAATCCTCTGTACATCATTATGTCCAAAGGTTCCATTTTTCTTTCATCACTCTATAGTACCTTTTCCTAAAAGCAATTTGCTTTGTCCAAGAACGTTATAGAAAAAATTAAGCCGAACAACAATGTGACATGTTTTGTGAAGAAGAGTTCTTCTTAGTAGGTTTCGAAACAACCCATTTCTATTTAAACAACTTTCTATTGTGCGAGTACTTACGCTGATATCTATCGTACCAAATTTTTGGCAATGTCTTTCAAAACAACACTTGGGTTTATATTAATCTCGCGACACAGTTTTTGTGCAGCTCTCTCTGACAATTTGGGTTTTCTTCCGCGTCAAGATAAATTCTCTGTCTTGCCAAACTGTTTAAACTTCTTTATAACAGACCTTACCGTAAATCTAGGGATAGCTAATCGGTTTGTAATAGAACCTATTTCACGTCTTGGGAAGTTAATAATTTTCTGTCTCAAGTCAACGCTAAGCTCTTTTGTCTTCCCTATCGTGTTGTTACCGTAAGAATAACAATGGCGATACTCTATGCACCACATGATATTCTTTGCTGGAATTATCTCAATTATTCTACTGAATAAATAGTCAAGAATGCTTCACCGATAAAATAATTATGTGAATTACTTGTACTTAAACGAATCAATCAATTTAAAATATTTTCTACTGTCCGAATAATTCTGTCATTTCCTATTTTGAATAATTTGCTTGTCAAATTTGTTCTATTTAACTGTTTGTTCTGAGAATTGAGTTTTGTATTCATTTTTTGTGTGTGTGTGTGTTTATTAAAATATAAAAGCCTGGCATCATACGCGCATTAGATTCTGAGTAATGGATAAAAATATTAAAAATTGATGGGTGTACGAATAATTTCGTCGTAGATAGTATATAAGATATATATATAAATAAATATATGTGTGTGTGTGTGTGTGAATAATACGCATGCCAACAAACCTATATATGTATATAGACAAATATGTATGTGCAATGATATTTGCTTACAGATATTCGAAGATTTTTCTGAGGTGCATTAATTCATTGGCCATTTTCATATATAAATGCTTAGAAATATTTATTACTCTCCCCGACAATTACTTTCTGTACGTAGCCTAAATATACACTAAAATATCAAAAACCTCTAATACAATAAAGCCGAGAACTAATCGATATATTGACGAATATGTCGGACATATTTAGCAATCGATCCATTGTCGATGCAGACGTTGCTTCCTCTTCGATTTGTCTCGTTATTTCCATCCAACCAGACACAACCTCATGAGCTATTTTTTTTCTTTTTATATAAGCGTATATTATTTCCAAACTAATTGCTGGTCTTTATTGAAAACTAATTTTTTTCACTCTTTCTCTCGCAGCCCCACATTTTCTATTTTTCTCTTTCTTTCTTTCTGTAATTTTATGATTTATTTGGATTACAATTTTCATCATCATTTTCGACGTCTTCGGCTTCCATCAGATCTATGTCGCGTATAGTAGTTCTTGTGTTCTGTGCCTCAAGTTGAAAATATCATTCTCATCAGCAGGAAAAACTGGGATCACGTTTCCAAATAGGCGGTATAGTTTTCCTTCCATTGTGACACATACACACAATATATATATATATATGTGGGGGGGTATATGGACACACACACAACACACATACATATATATATATATATATATATATATATATATATATATATATATATATATATATATATGCATGTTTCATTAAAAACAACAGACAAGGTACTACGGTTAAGATTTTGCTTAATTTTTCTTGTTTACAAACAAGAGATTTTGGGGTTTTTTTCTGGACAAAAAGTGTGTAAAAACTGTCCAAATGTCGGAAATTAAAACATCCCTACAACACACTAAAACATACACGTAATGCACACAGTCAATTAAGCTGAAAAATTGAATCATCCTTGATAATGGCTAAAGGAACAATAAAACACTTGGACAGTTTTTACACACTCTTTGTCCAGAAAAGAAAGCTCTTGATCGAACACAAGAAAAATTAAATAAAGCGCTTCACCGTAGTACCTTGTTTGTCATTTTTAATGAAACATGCATAAACGAAAGATTGCTGCCTAAATGTACAACTATATATATTATAATTTTATATATATATATATATGTGTGTGTGGGTGTGTATTATAATTATTTTCTTTATAAAATATGATTCCATCGCAACACAGATCAAAACTGAAACTAAATTTATAAATTAAACTTAAAATCCATTGTCTCATTTCATTGTCAAGCGATGTTCGGTATAACTTTTTAACTAAGTTATTCGTAACTTACCCTTTCGTTTGGCCTTGTTTTATTAACCAACCTATCTATTTTACAAATACATATCTATCTATATCTATCGATCTATCTATCTATCTATCTATCTATCTATCTATCTATCTCTCTCTCTTTCTCTCTCTCTCTCTCTCTCTCTCTCTCTCTCTATATATATATATATATATATATATATATATATATATATATATATATATATATTACATCAGAAGTTATTTTTATTGAATAACATATTTGAATACACACTCCGTTGTTTTTTTAAATTGTTTATTTCGTTTATGGAGCTGAATACTCGAGAAGGACGTATGTCTTTTCGGATGCAATATCTGCTCAGTTTTGTATCCGGAACGCAAACAATTTAGTTTCTAAAGCATTCATAGAATTTAACTTCTAACAGACATATTTCTATTGTTGTAAAATATGCCTCATATAGAATATAAAAGCATTTATTATATATATATATATATATATATATATATATATATATATATATATATATATATATATAGAGAGAGAGAGAGAGAGGGGGTCCCAAAAAATTGACATCATTTCGCAAGCCAATAAACTTCTTGTTGAAATAACCTCAAATTTTCACAGAATGTATAGAAAAAGGTCACGATTTTATATTTAATGTTATTTTTGTTCTGTTTTCAGTTTGAGCCATGTCGTTCACTCCCAAAGAGAAGCCATTTTCAGTCTTGAAATATGCTCGCACACTGTCACCTAAGACTGTGCAGCGTGCCTTTAATGCAAAATTTGGGAAAACTTCACCAACTGGCAAACAAAAATTTAAAGAGGAAGGCTGCTTATGCAAGGCTCAAGTATCTGGTAGACCATCATCAACATCTGGGTGTTGCAAGAGTTTAACTAGGGACTTGGAGTGCGCAGTGTTACAGGCGATGCACATATTGAACGCTTATGATACCGCTACCATAATAAACTTATAATGTTCAGCAGCTAAACCGTTCAATTTCATTGAGTCAAAGTTTTGGGACTCCCTTTATATATATATATATATATATATATATATATATATATATATATATATATATATATATATTATGGAAGTATAGAAAATAAGGAGATCAGCCAATTCCGCTACCTTGGTTTTAACCTTTCGTAATCTTCTGGCGATTACGGTCAGTTGATTTCCTAACGCTTTTTTTTTAATAAAAAATTTATGAACGCTTTATTTTTTAGAAATAAATGAATAATTGAATGAATAAGTGCGCGACGAGAGGTGTAGTAGAAGGTGAAGAGGAGGAGCAAGACGTGAGGAAAAGCAAGGGTATTGAAAATGTATTGGGGATGGAGAAATGAAAGATACATATTTTCTTTTCTTCCCACTTCAAGTGAACTAAAAAGGAACTTTTTAGTATGTATACAACGGGTCATAATTTCCGACCTGACATTCAAAAGTTTTTTTTTGTTTTGTTTTGGTTTGGAAATGTTATTATAACTAATTTTCTTGTTGACAAAGTTTGAAGATGCCACTATGAATGTTGTAAGGTTTTACTTTTTGATATGTCCCGAAAAGGGATATATTTGATCGAAGTAGCTAAGTGGTTTGGCTACTGTAACCAAGTAGTAACAGTAATCGACTGGTATTGTCGTAGTCGCAGGTAATAGGTGTAGACCAACAGGATAGCCAATGGTGTAGTCCAATGGGTGTCGTCATAGACTTACACTCTGTCGTACCTACATGTCCGTCTGTATTTATGACGGACACCAGCCAATCATATTCTCGTGAGGGGGAACTCAGGTGTATGCACATTCCATTATATCACTTTTTTTTAAATGTCCGTTTTTACGATCGGCTGTTTTTTTTTATTTCTTCCTTTAATTTCCACACATGGTTGGCTAGTCTTGTAGAATGCCTAAAACTTTCTAACATAAAAGATAACTTGTGATTGTACCACCTCTTCATAATGTTACCCTCAATTCAATTCTCACCATTAACATTTATTATTACATTAAAACAAAGCAACCCCCACTCAACAAAATTACTTTTCAATCTACTCACAACACATTATCTGCATCTAAAAATATGACTCTGTTTTTAATACTTCTGTCTCTCGCGTGGCATGACGTCATAAAACTGCAACTTGAACTTACGACCTGCGTCTCCTATTCTCCGACCGTTATCGTAGTAATCTTTTATGTCAACATAACAAAATATATAACTTTTTTTTTACAGCAGGCACAATTTGTAATTATAATGTCGGTTATCAAGAGATAGAGCATTAATAATTATAAACAAAATGAATTAAATTTGTTTATACTTAGTTTCGAGAAATTACTTCCACTCGTCAGCAAACCCGATGGTAAATTCACCATTTCAGAAACAATTATATGATAAGTTAACAAAGGTGATTTATTTTTACATATATATATGTGTGTGTGTGTGTGTGTGTGTATTTAACCTAAATTTCCTTCTAGAACTGAGGTATCTCGGTCCCACACTTTCATTGTCGAAAAGAACCAATATGTATCCATCTCTTCTACTCAAACAGCTTCTTATCTCGCACCTCCCGACAGTGGAACTTCCTTCCTATAACTTGCTTTCCTGATAGCTATAAACTTCAAATATTCAAATGTAACGTCAATCTATATTTTCTGCTGCTTTGACCTTGATCCCTGTCCTTCTCTTTATCCTTTCCCCAAACACACCTTTTTACTCTTGCTCTCACTCTCTGTAACCCCTTGCATGCTAGTGGCATTCCAGGGTATTGTTTATTGCAAGACACATATTATAGTGTTCATTATTGTCGAAGACAAAATTGATGTGTTCATCTGAGAGTTAAATTTCTTACTTGTAATTAAATATTTAACAATAGTAATAATTCATTCAACATCAACTTATCTCGCGAGACACAGAAATGTGTAAGCAAACGGTACAAATTCAAATCAGTTCCTGATGGTTACATAATAAAGCATGCAACTCCAAGTTGTGGGGTCAACATGAGGCATTACGTATAATTAATATATATAACAGCTCTGTTATTTATCACTGAGCACTGTTTTTCTTACACCAAAGAACACACACACGCACACACACATACAGATAGATAGATAGATAGATAGATAGATAGATAGATAGATAGATAGATAGATGTACACGGACACTACCATATCGACTAGAATCCAAACAAACATTAACAACAGAAGACAAATATACATGTGATGCACTTGCCCAATGAGAAACGATCAACACACACAAAATAAAAGGGCCGGAACATTCTCTTCCATAATTAATTTTCGCAAAATTCTTTTGAAGCTCAAATAAAATCGAAACATGTTAACTTTATTAGAGTTTCTTATTTGTTACTTATCCTAGCATTCGGTTCGGATTATAATCCAAACTTTATAACAGTTTTTATATATATATATATATATATATAACACTTTCAAAGTGGCACCACCCATCTTAGACTTATATTGTATTCCAGCTCCGGTCTAGGTTGTTTTCTAATTTGAAATTACTACTTTAGTTTATTGAGCAGATTTTATCTTGTTAAGTTAAGGACTTTTAATGTTGATTTTTTTTTATATCTCTCTGGTGGTTTAGGCATGACTCGTTTTGTTTTTGTATTATTGTTTCTGTGATTTCATTGATTATATACACATACATACGCACACATATATTATATATATATATATATATATGTGTGTGTGTGTGTGTGTGTGTGTGTGAGTTTTCAGTGAACGCCACTTAACGATGTTAATGGAGTGTAGGAAAAAGGGAGAAAATCAATAATCGAACTTAGCGTGAACCAATGAATTACAATATACTAAAATAGTTCACTCGCTATCAGACAAGAAAGAAATGTCCATTTTGGATGTTTTTAAATGACATACACATCGATTTTAGGTTTTCTGGAGAAATTAAAAATCGATTAAGATTAAATTAATAATTTTATAGAAAAACATCTAAATACATGCAGAAGATACCTTAGCCATTCGTTCTTCTCTGTTCTTTTTCCTTTCGCCCTCATTCCGTTTCTCACAGTTTATTTTAAAATTGATTTTGAGCGAGTGTTGGTTTTAAAATTTAATAAAAATTAACTGTGATAACAATATAAAATGTACTGAGTTTAGATCAATGAGTAGCACGCTGGCCTTGTAACTTTCATGTTTTTTAATAAATTCCATCCAAAACAAGGTTCAAGGGCCACTCAATTTAAACAGTCGAAGTTATAATGCTAAAGGAAATGCTTGATGTAAATGGAAGAATTTGTTGTAGGAAGTGAAGACGGCGAGGATAAATTATCATTGACCATTTATTTAAAAACGTCAAAATTGAGGTATTCAAGGAAGTACCCATATGGAAGCTTCTTGCAAGAGGTGACATTTTGTGGAAAATAGCTGAGTAGAACTCTTCTCAGATTTGGAATATGGGGGCTGATTCGACTCCGTGGAAGTAGAATGAGGTCTCAAATGGTTATACAGTGCTGTTCGATAAAAGTGACTCATTTGATTTTTTTACTAAATGTTCTCTTCTCCGATGAAACTAAAGTTGAGCTAAATTCAAAGAATAAGCGATCTAAAATCCGAAGAAGAAGCTTTGAAAGCTCTTTGAATTTACCAGTAAGTACTGTCAAGCATCCGTTCAGTATAATGTTCTGGGGATGCTCTTCTTTTCATGGAACTGGTTTCTTAAAACCTATTGAAAAGACCCTCAGGAGCGAGCAGTACAAGAGAATTTTAGTCTTGTCTGCTCCCTTCTGCTGAAAGAGTGCGAATCGACCCCACCAAGCTCATTTTTATGCAGGATAATGCTCCCTGTCACAAATCAAAATTAATGAAGGAATACTTTGATGAGAAGCAGGTGAGTATTATGACATGGCTGTCACAATCTCCTGACCTCAACCCCATAGAAAACTTATGGAGCATTATAAAGTACAGGCTCTTGAGAAAGCAGTTGAGCAACAAAGAGGATTTGATTGTGAATTTCATATCCGAATGGAATTCAATGCTTGGAGATGAGATTTGCCAGACCCTAATTAAGTCAATGCCAAAAAGGGTTGAAAAGGTTATTCAAAATAAAGGAGGACCCATAGATTATTAAATATTTCGAACTATATTACCTATTATAAATAAATTATACCTCTATTATTTTTTATTTAAAGCTGTTCGGTTATGTTTCTATTGATTACTAGTTGCAGGAAATGAGTCACTTTTTTGCATAGAGTTTTCCTTAAAACTCATTTATATCCAAAATTATAATTATCAATCGAATACCTTAGGGTGAGTAAACTATTGGTGGTCGCGAAGATTAAAAATTAAAAATTAGTTTGACCCCAAAAACAATAGGCGAAAAAATTTTTGAGTAAAAAAAATCAGATGAGTCACTTTTATCGAACATCACTGTAAATGTCTGAACTGGTGGTGTTGAAGAATATACTTAATCAACATTCGCATTGGAAATACGGATACAGAGCCAATAAGTTTACTGCAATGTGTCTGCTGGGGAGAGGTTGAAGAGTGGGACATAGGTCTTCCTTCACAATTCTCCATAAACGATTTTAAAATAGATCAAAGCTGAAAAGTGACTAATGAACAGCTACAGTACATACATCGTAGCAATATTTTACTTTGCGGTCTAATCTGACTCTTATTAAGATAAACCATTACAGAATGAGTCAGAAAAATAGAATGAGCTGATTCTTTTTTTCCAGCATCTTTAGCAAAGAATTTTAAAAAGTTCCGCTTGAGATCTTGTGATCCGATAGACATTCAAAGTATGGGACCTCATGGAGAGTGGAAATTCTGAATAAAGATGATGGAATTATACTAGCTTAATGATTGAGGTACTGAAAGTTACAGGCCAGTTAATGCTCTATTGAGCTGATAGACTTCGGTCAGAAGAGAGATCAGCTGTAAAGCTCCGATCATATTGACATTTGAAAGTGCGTTCTTAACACCTTCTCCTCTCACCTCACAAAATAGATGTTGATTTGGGGAAGTTGTCTTTTACGAACTCTGCAGGACATGATTTTAGTCGTAAAACAGTATATTGCTTGTAAGTCAATATTTTGTCAGGAATGAGAAAAATTACGCAAATCCTTTTTTAATAGAACATAAAAGCTGTACACAGTACTCTCCCCTTATTCGCGCGTTATATATTATAATACTTTTATCAAATGCCTGAACCCACCCAGAAAGTGGGGGACATCCCTTCATACAGAAAAGTTTAAAATCGTCTACATCGTGTTGAATATGTATGTAAAAAAAGACGAATTTTTTGCTTAAAGTAAAAATATCGTCGGTTTCACTTATACAATAGGTTTGGATGCAGCTGGGTTCCCCTCCCAAATCGAACCCGTAGGCCTCGACCGCGGTGATGGAAAGCGGCCAAATGGCATTACCATTTTTGGGATGCGACCTGTGCGGATACATTTTCGGTCGGTAATTTAATCAGGTCCGCTGTTGAGCCGGGATCCGTCGCCCGGGACGCAGAGTTGAAAAAAATAATTAAATATTCTTCTCTTGCAGATAGATTTTTTTTTTTTACTCCTGTGGCAGTGGAGACTTCAGGAGTTATTGGCCCTCGTTCGATGGCGTTCCTTCGGAGGATTGGCGCGATTGCGTCCCGATTAAGGGACGAGCCTCGCGAAACGGAGTGGTTCTTGCAGCGTGTCTCACTGGCGATGGTTCGAGGTAATGCTTTCTTTGTGGCTGGCAGAGGATAGAAAAAAATTGTTTATAGTTACGTTGTTCTCGAATTTTCATCAATGGTCAACTGAACTTGTTTTGTTTCAATAAATTTTGACATCTTTTTTTCTTATACATATTCATAATAATTTACTCCTGACGTCAAAGATTACATTAGAATTCTTTAATATTATGGGGTTTTCCCAGCAAGTCTTTACAAATGTTCCAGTTTTTATTGCGACAATCTACTCCTTCCTCTAATTCTTTTTTTTTTTTTTTTTTTTTTTTTTCACATCCCCGCTTTGTAAACATTTTGTATTAGGTTGGTGCAAAAATAATGTCGTTTTCTCACATATGCTACTATGTGAGAAAACGACATTATTTTTGCACCAACCTAATATCAGTCCTTTACTTATATAATAATAGTATACACACTCAGCAATACACTTGACATATATATTAGGTTGGTGCAAAAATAATGTCGTTTTCTCACATATGCTACTATGTGAGAAAACGACATTATTTTTGCACCAACCTAATATCAGTCCTTTACTTATATAATAATAGTATACACACTCAGCAATACACTTGACATATATATTAGGTTGGTGCAAAAATAATGACGTAATAATGTCGTTTTTTGACGTATTTTTTAACGTTGACTGGATAATATACAGATACAAGTATTGTTTCCATTTCTCGTAGCATGGGCTTCCTTTCCATCACTCTATCTTATTTTCTTGGGGTAAATACCCGATGCTATCATTCATTATTGTTTAAATCTGTCATGCTTTTCTTGCATTTATTTTGTTTTTTCTTTTTTTTTTTTCTTTTTTTTTTGAGGGGGTGAGGGTTAACAACTTCAGGTCACTAGGTTTTATAATCAAAGGTATATTATTCTGAGACAGGTTGCCGACCACATCTTGATAATCAAATCATGCTGAGCTTCATAAGGCAAATCTCTGCTCCCTTACAGAAGAGTAGCAAGAACGCAATTTCAAAACCAAGGAACTAGTCTTTGGAAAATGTTACCTTATCAATATCGAGTCTGTGAGTCGTACTGTTTTCGGTTTCCTTTATTGCTATAGACAAAAGGCGGGAACTTTAGGAGATGAGATAACGGTGTGAGGTGAAACAAAAGAAAGAAAGATTCACGCCTACTCGAGAGCAGATGATGTCTAGAACGAAGATACCACCTGCGACGATGCTCCATTTCCGACCGTCGTTTCAGCAAAACCCTAACCCATACTACGCTGATGCAGTGCTAACTAAAAAAATGTAACAAAGCGTTTCTCTTAAACAAACCAGCAAAACGAACTGATATAATTTACAAAATACCAAACGTCACTTTCACTTATATAAATTGAGACTTGTATTATACCACTGCGTGTGTGTATTTAGGCAGCAATCCTTCTTTCATGCACATTTCATTAAAAACGACAGATAAGGTGCTTTTATTTAGTTTTTTATACAATCTCTCATGCGATATAATATTTTTTTTTCTTTTCGTATGATAAATTATATAAAACTATCTGAATGTTCTTTCTAACCGAACGCTTTCGGCTATACATTTAGCCATTTTCAAAGATTATATTTTAACTGTTAAAATTAGAAATAGTTTGTTGTATGTATGTTTTTGTTTCAAAACACGGTCAAGATATTATGTCCATGCTCAAAGTTAACATTATTAAGTGTTGGTTTGGTTGTTTTTATTAATAAGACTTCCATTATTTTTAGCCTTTTTTGCATGTAGACGATGCTATTATATTAGTGTTGTCGACAAGTATGTTACGAATAGTGTCCGATAGGTCTCCATGAATATTTAAATGAGATCTAATTGAGCTATTTTCAGAAAGGTTAAACATGTTGTAGTGTGGCCTATATAATTATTTACGTAAGTTGATTGTTGAGGAATATATATAGAGAGAAAGAGAGTTTGTCTGATGATCGCAAGAGCGTCAAACCCACTGTTACAAACTCACATCAATCCAAATAAATATGTTAGCTCTATCACTGATATTGAGCGCTTTCCAATAAGTTCCGCGCATATATAATATGTAAGTATATATATATATATATATATATATATATATATATATATATATATATATAAACTGTTGGCATGTTTGGATTATAATCCGAACCGTATGCTAGGGTAAGGAACAATAAAGAATAAAGTTAATATGTTTCGATTTTATTTAAGCTTCACAAGAATTTTGGGCAAATTAATTATGGAAGAGAATGGTCCGGCCTTTTTTAGTTTGTGTGTTGAGTGTTTCTCATTGGCAAGCACAACTCAGATATATTTGTCTTCTGGTGATAATTTTTTTAAAAATATGTAGTCATTTCGACACAGAAATTACGATGAATACATGTTTTCTTTTTAAATAATTATAGTATAATGTTCTACTATGTATCGAGCACTGTTTTTAAAGATAAATGTAAATTAACTCTGGATTATAAATCTGACTGTCCTTCTTTTCTTTCTTCCTTTATATATATATATATATATATATATATATATATATATATATATATATATATATATATATATGTATGTATGTATATATGTATATTAAATAAATAATCAAGAAAGAGCCAACCTTAAGGTTTCATGACTATAATTTATTTCCCCAGAAAATACATTTTTCTTGCTTTATCAGGCCACATCTCTAGTTACAAAAGAATTATTAAAATAATAAGAAAGCACAGTAAAATTTATAATCTGGTGTTCCTAGTAATTATTTTTATTTCTAAAATAACAGAGTATTGCAAAATATTATAACTATTTTCTTTTTAAAAAAACATGATTCCATCGCGACACAGAAATTTCTGTTTCAAAACTGAAAGTAAAGATGTAAATTCATTTAAAAAAATTGAACTTGAAATGCAGAGTTCCCCTCCATTGTCAAGCGATTTTAGGAATAAATTTCTCAGAATACACACACACACAAACATATATATATATATATATATATATATATATATATATATATATATATATATATATATATATATATATGGCCGAGTGGATAGAATTCACTATCAGTCGATTTGTCAGGAAGGCGACTTCCTGATGCTATCGGACTGGAGGAGTCGATCCCAGCTTGCGGTACCTTTGGAAAGTACCTGAAAACCATACCACGAGTTGACCCAATCTTTGCGAGTGAAATTGGGCCATCGATAGCTGTTCTAGCACGAAGTAACATGTCATCGTGGCCGAGAGATTGAGTGTTCTGGCTTTGTTGAAAGTATTGATCACGTTATAGATAACACGGTCTTTTGCAGAAATTGTAACTAAGGTCTGCTCAACATAGTTGCAGTATAATGTATGTGGATGCTGAATAAAAACAAATGCGTTTGACAAGCGTCTGCAAGTGTAATTGGCTATACGCCCTAGTAGACAGGCATCCTCGAATACGAGTGGCCAGCTATAAGATAGATAGATAGATAGATAGATAGATAGATAGATAGATAGATAGATAGATTAGGATGGGAGCTGAAAAGTTCCCAACGGAAGTGAAATTTTGCGTAAAGTTCTGTTTGGTTTGGCTGAGAACCATTCATAAACCCTTCATTCGCTTATGAAACTAACGATTTATAACATGATTCCTATTTGTCAGTGAAGGCTTTCATACGCTTTGTATGGTGTTTGATCGATCCTTCAACGGAAATACTATACTTTATTGATTTAATCACCATTGTTTTGGATTCTATGTATATTATATGCGCAGTGATATATGCGAGATGTTGATATAAAATTCCACGGCCACCTCTGAAAAGATTTTATGCCTTCATTAAGCGTGCTTTTCGACTTGCTCTCGGTTGAATTAAAAAAAAAATCTGAAAAGGTTTCTCAGGATCGGTTGCTTTTAATGCTCTTTCCAGTAGTAATGTCGGGGGATTCCTTCTTTGCCTTTTGTTTCGGGTTGGGTGGAACTTGATTGTGTCATTATTCTCTCTTTTAGTTATATGTGCTACCAATTTATGGAGTCCTGGGTAAGACGATAAACTACATCCAACAGCAAGGCCAGTGATCAGGAGCTTTTGAAGAGCGCGGAACCACTTTTTTTGCTGGTGTTCCCTGGTTCACTCTGACCCGCGGTGGTAGCACCTGTTAAGGTCCGAACTATGAGCAAATAGGTAACCCCTAAACTAAGGTCAAAACACTATGAAAGGGTAAAAATAAATTTTAATACCAGGAAATATAAGGAAAAATTATTACCAGCAAAACATTTTTTAAGAAAATAAATATTACCAGTAATACATTTTTGAGGAAAAATATTAACAGAAATACACTCCGAAAAAAATATTACCAGCAGTACATTTTGGAAGAAAAAAATAGTACCAGCAAATTTCTTTTCGGAAAAACTATTACCAACAATTATTGTCGGCATTAAATAACATAACATTGATTTGCCATAAAAACAAAACAAACCAAACCTAAGCAATTTATGTTATTGCTGCTGTTGAAAGTTATCAAGTGAAGCAGTCTTTGCTATCTGGATCAGATCAGGTTCGAATAAGGATCGTTTCGTCAAGATCCACAGACTTCACTCGTTCAAAACGATTTTAAACCAGGATAATTACCCCAAATACTGTTTTTTTTTATTATTATTTGTGATTCTGTAACGCCAGTCCACAAGGTTAATAGCTATATAGTTCTCACTAAAGCCTACACACTTCACACGCTTAACTTTATATTAAAACCATCAATCTGAGAAAGTGGTTAGATCTAATTGACGGTTTATATTTTCTAAACTGATTTGGCGCCAGTTGTAAGAGTCATAATCTTAAATGATTGATTTTAGAGTCATGGGCTTCTGTGTCAGCAGTCGTTAATTTTTCTGACTGGTGTAAGATATTTTTTTTTGTTTTTTAGCGTACAGCGATAACAACTCCATGTTGTCTTTACACTTTTGAGCAATTCCAGTTTAATTTGTAGCCCTGCTGGGTTATGACGTCACTACGAAGTCGACGTATCTCTTGCATACCACAACTTCATGATTTGTATTCTTGTCTTGTTCTAAAATGAAATGCTCCCTGAAATTATCTGATGCTTTTTGGACATTTAGTATTAAATTATCGAGAATCCAGAACTGCTGTCGTTTAAAATTATAAAAGCTTTCTCAGAAAACAATATTACAGAAAAATAAGTTTCTTAAGTCCAGTAATTGTTATCGCTCTTTCCAAGACTGATGTCGGGGTTCCTTCCTAACATTCTGTTTGAAGTAGTGGAGAACATTACATTCTTGATTATGTTCACTATTATTTTCTCTCCGAGTTACATGTGCTATACATTTTAGTTGTTGCTGCTGTTGAAAATCTTCAAATGATGTGTTTTCTGTTATCTAGAAAAGTTCTATGTTTATTATTCTGCAGCGCCAGTTTACAACGTTCGAATAAGGATCGTTTCGCCAAGATCCACAGGCATCACTCGTTCAAAGGCATTTTAAACCGGGATAATGACCCCAAAGAAAAACTTTGATTCATAAATATAGTTTTGTTTTTCAACTCCATTATACAGAATATTGAGATTACAGTTACATTTTATTTTATTCTAAATTCGCCATTATTTGCAGCAATTTTAAGCCACGTATCATTTTTACCCTCTCAAAGCTTTTTAGATATTAAAGAATCGGTTGACGCATAGTCAGATGAATATCTTGAATATATAGAAAACAGACTAACCGTGTTCCGGATTTTTTTTCCTGTGTTGTTCTTGCTAAACAATTTTATTTTTTGCTTTCACTTGAGAAATGCGCTTTTCGACCAAACTTTTATAGATACATGGAAGCTGCTGGATGTGTAAATGTAAATTTACTGTTTGCGTTTTAGGAACTCTAAATAATTAAAACTCCGATGATCCCACACCCCAAGCTCAATATTTCCTTTCTTCGAGAAATGGAGATTTACCCTTATGTGTTCAATATTGTAATAAAATTAATGATCATCATTAGAGATGTTTCGACTTGAAATCACGTTTCTCATCTTCAGCTAGTTTCCGATCATGCTCATCTGCTCACATTCATATGTGTTTCTTAAGTTTACTAATCAGGCATTAGTTACAGTTTCGTTAGGTACCCCAGTAGGGACATATGATATTAAATTCAAAATTGTTCTCTTTCTATATCGCTTTCAGAACCTGTACTACTACTTAACTTATAGCTGAGAAGAGAAGAAATTGACTCATACATCCCCCAAAGGTATTTTGTGCGAATGAGATTGTAACGATCTCGACTGGAATTCAAACTCGGCTCGCTGATTTCTCCTTCCGAGCCATTAACCATTACACCGTACTGTTTTTTTTATTTGTTTTTTGGTTGTTTTTTTGTTTTTTTTTATTAACTTATAATTAAGAAATGGATTTTCTATGTCTTTATAAGAGGATACTTATTGCTGGATTTGAGGATGAATCGAATTCCAAATTGTCTCCCCTGTTACTCTTACCGTATGCAGCTTTATTTTAGAATGGAGAACATCATTACCCCTACTGATTACCTCAGGGCGCTTTTCCAACAAATGTTTATGGGCATGCTGCAGATGCTGGACGTATAAATGTGGATTTAGTGTTACCTTGCGTTTTAAGAATTCTAAATGAATAATAATCTCAACAACTTTACTTTTTTTTCTATGGACGTTAACTGTTATGATCCTTATCAAGCGTTTTGCAGTGATCATTTGCTTTATGTGGGTACTCCAAATTAGTTTCTTAACTGCTATATGGGATTAGTGGGTCAAGATGATATATAAGACATGACAGTCGGTTCCTGACAAAACGGTTTTTTTATTACCGCATTCACAATTGTAAACTAATGTTTTAATATTTGCATTTTTCTTCCAAATTTAAAAGCTTCTTGTAATCTCAGAAAAGATTCAGTCCGCTTTCTATTCTTATAAAGATAAAGATCAATTGGTAACAACAACATCCGGACAAATCAATAAATTTAGCGAAAAATGCAGAGATTGTCTGACAGTCATGACTGTGTTCTCCTTCTTGTGTGACATGGTGCAGAGTTCTGTGGCCAGACATAGGGCCTTCTAGCAGACACTCTCCTGACCCAGGGTAGTATTACCCCATCAAAGCACTTGATGTAGGCCTCCGTGTTGTATCTGAGTCACTCACCAACAAAACTGATTTTTTTTTCAAACTGCAGTACTTTCATAATAGCCATTAGACTTACCTAAATCTTTCTGAATCCTTTGCATTGTCCTGCACTCTGAAATGTTCGTATTGATGCTTTCGCGAATGCCAAGCAGACTAGCAATTCATTTTCAAATTTCTAGCGGACTGAATTGCCTCATTATGCGCTTTTTCTCACGGACAGTGCCCAACTGACTCTTCTATACTGTGCAGTCAACAAAATCAAAAACAAACAATGTGCATGCGCGAAATTTAAAATATAAAATGACTTATCCTGTATATAAACGTTACAAGTAAGCTAAGTTAGGCTGTGCGAAATATCAATCCTCGTATATGGTAGAGAATGATGGAAATTTTCGTCACAGATAAAGAAAAAACCGGAGGTAACAGAAATGCTGAGAATTCCACGGATGGAGCGCGTAAGCAACGAATTCTTATCGAAATTAAATATAAACAGAGTACTTATCTTGACAAAAAAAATGAAATGTCTTAGACACATAATTATGATTGAAGGAAGTCACAGGACATATTGAGAGGAAGATGGACCGTGGAAGACAACGGGCCACCGAACTAACCAGCTTCTGTGGCAAAAACTGTCAAAAAGACGAATTTTACTAAGACTTACATGGTTTAGGAAGTTATGGCGAGCCATAATCGCCTACGTCCTGAAGGGACATAGAAGAATAAGGGAATTAATGCAAATAAATTGGAACTGGCGTGAAACGAGAATACATCTTGCCGGCGGGTTTATTACAATGATTGCTCTTTCTAACGAGCTTGTGTAAATGCATTGCAGGAGAAAAACTGAAAAAGATTATAGGATGATGAACATTACTTAAAGCTACAATCGGAGAGAAAGCTGTGGAGAACCATCATAACATACGTCCTTAAAGGAAAAAGTATATAAAAAAGAAAGGTAGGAACAGAAAAACAAATAGCTAGAAAGATTTGTATAGAGTGAGATAGATAGATAGATAGATAGATAGATAGATAGATAGATAGATATGAAGAGATTTGATAAATAGATAGATATAAATAGACTGAGTTAGATATGAAAGATTGAGATAGATAGATAGATAGATAGATAGATAGATAGATAGATAGATATGAATAGACTGAGATAGATAGATAGATAGATAGATAGATAGATAGATAGATAGATAGATAGATATGAAGAGATTTGATAAATAGATAGATATAAATAGACTGAGTTAGATATGAAAGATTGAGATAGATAGATAGATAGATAGATAGATAGATATGAATAGACTGAGATAGATAGATAGATAGATAGATATGAATAGACTGAGATAGATAGATAGATAGATAGATAGATATGAATAGACTGAGATAGATAGATAGATAGATAGATAGATATGAATAGACTGAGATAGATAGATAGATAGATAGATAGATAGATAGATATGAAGAGATTTGATAAATAGATAGATATAAATAGACTGAGTTAGATATGAAAGATTGAGATAGATAGATAGATAGATAGATAGATATGAATAGACTGAGATAGATAGATAGATAGATAGATAGATAGATAGATAGATAGATAGATAGATAGATATGAATAGACTGAGATAGATAGATAGATAGATAGATAGATAGATAGATAGATAGATAGATAGATAGATATGAAGAGATTTGATAAATAGATAGATATAAATAGACTGAGTTAGATATGAAAGATTGAGATAGATAGATAGATAGATAGATAGACAGATAGATAGATAGATAGATAGATAGATAGATAGATATGAATAGACTGAGATAGATAGATAGATAGATAGATAGATAGATAGATAGATAGATAGATAGATAGATAGATAGGAACGCAGTTTTTTAGCAGTTATCAGCTAACTATAACATCGTAGGCGAGGGCCTGCCATTCATATTCGCCCATTGATGTCTTCGTGAGAAAGAATAACACAATGAAGAATACAATCATACACCAGAATAAAAAGATAAACGAACTGAAATCAAGAATAAATATGTAAGTTAAAAAAGAGCCAAAACTATAGAAAGGAATGGCGAGAAAAAGGAACATGGGTAGAAAAATAAAAATAAAGCGGGCACGGAAAAGTTTTCGAGCAGAAAAAAACATGGCGAATGTTAACATGAGACGCTGTTGCGCACATGCCAAAAGCCGGTGTCGATATAACACAGCAAATAAAAATAAATGTTGTTATAAAACAATGACCCAGCTCTTCACCATACCACATTGCCAAAACAATAAGCACACACACAGAAACACTAACGTACACACACATACATACATATATATTATTTTTATATAATAACAATAAATATATATATATAATATATATTTATTATATTTATATATATAATATATATATATATATAACAGCAACAGGCTGTCATTCTTTGGTTGTTAATCAATCATTTTATAACATTCGGTCTGTTTCTTTTCGGAGTTGGCAACTTTGTTATTTTAGCTAAGCGTAAGAATTTTTATATCAATGGTGGCACAACGAATATATATAAGTTTTTTTTGTTTGTTTTTTTTGCTTTATTGTTCAATCGACACTCACACTTGTGTTGATGCGACCATATAAGCGGGTGCAACTCTGAATCCGAGGACATACGAATATCTGAAAACACTTACGAACATTCACACATAAATATTAGGTTGGTGCAAAAATAATGACGTAATAATGTCGTTTTTTGACGTATTTTTTAACGTCAAAAAACGACATTATTACGTCATTATTTTGCCCCAACCTAATACATAAAAATCCAGTCAACAAAGCCATTACTCGTGGCTCCATGTACATAACGAAACACAATCTTGGATTAGTTCTTAATGATGTAAAGTAAACGTGTCGACGACAAATACGCAGGTACAGATACATTTATATACGGACATTAAGCCAGACATTCTTTTAAATGTTTCGACGTTATAAAATTGACTTATTAACAAAACTGTAGAGAATCAAATCTACTTTCAAATATACTTAATGGATTTTCCCATCAAAACTTTTCATGCAATCCGTCTTTGTTTTAAATGAGCAAAAAGCTTTCTTAATTAATTTCCATCACGTGTTTAACGTACCTTTCTTTCGAAAAGCAAAATGCGTGCTGTAAATTAATTTTTAATTCGTACACATTACGCCTGCTGATGCAGTATATTATTTCTCGTCGACATCAAAGTTAAGGATCTCAAGGGCTGCTTTTCAAAGTATATCTCCAGATTTTTTTTTTAAGCATTTCATCCCAATCAAGGAAGTTGTGTCACTAGCACGCAAGGATATTGATTCAATGTTGTTGTTCCACTTCAAAAACGTAAGACTATTGATGTTAAATGGAAGCAGTTTAGTTTTGAATGCATTAAAATTTACAAGCCATTTCCTTCCCCTGTCAACCACTGATTGGAGGTCATCTTCGACAGCATCGGCCAGGCTAACTTTGTCAGCGCTGCCGGGTTTACTATTGAGACAGACGTAAATGGTACTGATAACAACATGGAGATCATTGAAGATCAGAAACAATGTAGGACCAAGGATAGAACCTTGGGGGACACCCGATTTAATATGAAAGCAAATGGAAATGTGTCTGTTCAAGATGACCTTCATTTCCTGATTAGATAGGAATGATTGGATTAAATCAAGTATTACCGTAGCCCTGAAGCTTACGTAGAACACCGTTTTGGGGAGGTTTTCCCTATTCCATTCGTTATATCAATTTATTTTACACGCTAATATATTTTTTATATCCTAGAAAAATAAATTTGTTAAGTCCTGGGACGAAACCGGTTGTTCTTTTCTAGCTTTTTTTTAAAAATGCCATATAAATTTTGCTTTTTTCCTAGATATTGTTAAATTTTTTACCATAAAATCTTATTTAAATATATATATAGTTATGGCCGTAAGCACATCAGCGATAGACCGGGAAATATGGAATCTTTATTGTTTGCCAGAGAGTAGATTGTGAGAGGTAAGATGCTTAACCACTTTGGTATTGATTAAAGCCTCGTACACTTTGCCGAAAATCGGTTGGAGACTGATAGGGCGGTAGTTAGAGGGGTCGTAGGGTTCTCTAGAGTTCTTAAAGACGGGAACAATAGAAGAGGACTTAAAACGAACGTCACAATACAATCTTCTGAAGGGTACCTGGGGCATTTACAGAAGGTTAAACAGATACGGATTCAAACATCTAAATTCCGATAAAACAGGTCTATCCAAATATTTAATATTAAGCGAAAATGTAGTTTAACATGCACAATAGTCCCATAGTTCTCTTCGAAATAGTCTCCTTAGAGTCGCACAAACATATCCCAGTATCTATTTCACTTTTCAAAACCATCATATAGACTTGTTTTTGATCTCATTCGGAAAACCAGTGGGTTTTCTCGTAATCTATTCAACGGTGTTTCAGTGCTTATTTCAACTTGGTAAAAAAGTAAAAGAAATTGTATAGATGCAAAAATGAATTAGTTTGTAAGATTGCTTTAGTTCCTGTGTTCATGTTCTGTATTTAAAAAGAAATACATACTCTTGAGCAGATCAATTTAAACAAAACAAATAGTTCCGTTACTTTTTACTTTTTCTTCGTATTTTCCAATGAAACATTACCCAGTGCACATATTACTACTTTGTATGTCGATTCCCCGAAGTCGTTCTTTGTAGATTGACCACAGATTCTCGATTGGATTTAAATCAGGAGAGTTTCCGGCCGAGTCTATAGTACTTTGATTTGATGACTTGTAAGGCTTGCCAGTGTGTTCGTGAAGCGTTAAAATTTTCGTACACTTCCTTGGAGTAACGTCCATCGCAGACAATGGCCATAGGACAACTTAATCGATAGTCAAGACAACAGTGTCTGGGCGTGATAAAAATCTGATGCACTCACGGATGACGCAATATTTTTCAAGGCCAAACAAATTTTATCATACACCCCGAAAATAGATTCATATTACTGCACACCACTGCAAATGACCTAATATGAGGGGAAAATAGAATTCAATTATACCGTGTCACACCAGTGCGTGTAAAACTGATCGTATAGTGAAAGAAAGGAGACTAAAGCGGTTGTTTCTATTAATTTGCGGAAGAGTGCAAATATGATGATATCGGAATGCTCTGACTGATATTTGAAAGATGGGAAAGAGGCAGAAGTTGAAATGCCAGACCAGAATCGATAACCTACCCGATTCTTTTTCCGATTTTGTCAAGCATCTTTCGATTCATAGCATAAGGGACCGTACCACATGTGCTAAATATGCTACCAGCTAACTAAATATGCTGACTCTACTCGCTATGTCGTAGTGATTATGACGTCCACAAAATCTCATTTCACAACCTTGAGTCGCTCTTGGGACTTGGGGTTTGTTTTGGCTCAAATATAGTAAACTTTTTCTGGACAAATAGCTCCCTAGAGGAGAAACGAGGTGTTTTATATGTAACTCATCCTGTGACTAAAAGATAAAAAGGAGAATGAAACTTTACAATCTGAGTAATGTTACGATAGAAATGTATGTTCATTGCTATGCAGTAAGGTCCAATTATATGAAGGCCACGCAACCAGTTCTTAAGAGATTCAAAATAACCAGACGAATTGCGAACAGACACCGTTTCTTGGGATATGCATCCATGACGCCTTTATGGAAGTACGTCAGCATCACAAATACCAAGTAACGATCAATACATTTGTCCACACAACGAACGAAGAAAGGAAAAAATGAACATAAAATATAGCGAAATACTCGGGGCAATTCGACGTGGTGTAATGGTTAGAAATCTTGTAATAGATAAATTGTGTCGACTCCATTGTTTCAACTTTGTACACATCTCGGCTACTCTTAGAGGAGTACTATTTTGATGTAAAACTGTTTCCATACAATTTTTATTTTTTGCCTTATCCTATATTATTCTTACTTTTTATCGTAACGTATTGTGGTGATGAACTGTGCATTATTACTGTTATTGCCATTACTGTTATTATCATCATTAATCTTATTATAATCATTACAATTATTATTACCATTAATATTATCATCATTACTATTTTCATCATTACTATAATTATCAAAATTACTACTATTATCATTACTGATACTATCATCATTTGTTTTATCATCATTATAATTATTATTATCTTTACTATTATTATCATTAATATTATCATTATTATTATTATCACCATTACTTTATCATCATCAATACTATTATTAATATTACTATTATTATTATTAAAATTATTATCATAATTACTATTATCATCATTACAAATATTATTATTATTATTATTATTATTATTATTATTATTATTATTATTATTATCAGCATTGTTATTATTGTCGTTACTATTATTATCATTACTATTTTATTAATATTAGTTTAGGGCATAATTAATACACTTTTTTTAGGTGAGCTATTTGTTAATAAAAATTGCTGTTTTGTTTACTTTTTTTTAATAAAAATATTATTTTATTTTCAGCTTATAAAAATGCGTGTCAATAATCATACGCCCCGGAATAATCATTTAAAAATGTTATTGTTGAATTATTTTTCTTTTTTCATAATAAAATAAGGTTAAAAAAAGCCTGATAATTATGCACCAACCCAATAGATTTATTTTTCTTTATTCATTCTTCGTCGATTCCCCCAATATTGTTGCATTTATTACTAGTTTACTTCATTTTATAACTGATTTTTTTTATCTCAACATTACGAGTCAATATATTCGACAGTTTTTATTTACTTATGGCATGTCCCTTCAAGAAGGAATCATGACTCTCTACGGATTCTTTCGCTGAATTACCACTTCGGGAAAGTTAGTGGAGTGGTTTCCAGTTAACTTCTCCACAGTTTGGAATTCAGAGTTTTCCGTTTCTTCAACTGACTGCAACTCAAGTCTGACGAGCCCAGAGGCTTACTATTTAACTCCAAGATTGGAGTAGAAGTGACGGATTCATGCCTTTCTCAATTGTATTAGTGCCAAAGTGAACGTAACAGATTAAACCTGAATTACGCGCCGATAACCTTTACACTGCCTGTGTACCCTCTTCACTAACACTAATTATTTTATTACTAAATTTCTTCCACCTTATTTATCGTTGCTTTTATATCATCTGATGACGTCGACACACATTTCCAGTCGAATTAGTGTGGATTATTATGCATCGATGATTTGGGTTTTGATTTAGGATTTACCGGACGTTAAGCCGAGCCTCGCTACTAAAAAGGTATTCAGTTAAATGGTTAATTATCTTTGGTTGACTTTTACATTTTTGTATTTAATAAGTATTCATTTGCGGTTGTAATTAAATAATGTTTTATCTGCCCAAATACGCATCAATATATGCAGGGTGTCCATAAATTTCGTGTGCACTTTTAAAAATTTATAACTTTATTTGTATTTACGATAGAAATAATCTGTAAAAAATGTTATAAAGTTTAATGTACCTAATCTTAAGTCTTGTTAAAATAGCTAATGGATTTTCAGGCTTTACTGTAAATCAGTTGGCAAATGTTTTCCGTGAACTGCAAAATCGTATTACCCTTTGTATTGCTAATGATGGAGGGAATGTGGAAACTTAAATAAAAATTCAATAAAACATTACAAAATATAAATTTACTTCTTTTTAATCCTATTTACAAATTATTTCTATCGCAAATATAAATAAAGTTATATTTTTTTAAAGTGCACACGAACTTTATGGACACACTCTCTGTGTGTGTATATATATATATATATATATATATATATATATATATATATATATATATATATATATATTATGTGTGTGTGCGTGCGTGTAGGTGTGTACATGCAAACCATATACTAGTTAGGTTATTTTCAAGTTGTAGAAGGTCTTTTTTTCCCGCCGACATTAAAATACTATACAGCTTCAAGCAATGGCTCAAATTGTTTGAAACTTTCCTGTAATAAAGTTTTACTTTATTTATTTTTTATTTTAAATTTCAAATGGATGTTAAATAGTGACGTCATCAAAGCTGAAAGTTTGAAAAATAAATAAACCAAATTCTTCAATGCAACGCTTCATTTACAATGGAAGGGATACCCGCTGAGTGTTCTTTAAAACATTTCTGTAGTCAAGTCATAATGACTGTATGTGAATGACTAAAGCTACAAGAATCTTCACATCAGCAAAAATATATTCTGACGTCAACATGCATGAAACAAAAAGTGTATTCACCATATTTCAAATTAACTTTAGAATCCTTAACAAAAATTCTTTCCAGATTGTCTATTTTAGTAAGGTATCTGACGTTTCAAATCAATACCTCAAACACAAAAGGAGCAGTATGAATCGAAAATGTGAGCTGGTAAACAAGCCACCCACTCCCAGACTGACTGGGATTGGGCTAATGAATTATTGTAGATAAAAAAAAATATATTTTCAATGTAATCTACCTGCTTGCCTGCCAATGCACATTATTCAGCGTTGAATGTTAATGATTGAGATTGAACGTTTGAAATTTTTTTAATCAGATCAAAATTCATCTAACAAGGATACGAACTGATGAGCTCATCTTATATATATATATATATGTGTGTGTGTGTGTGTGTAGTAAAGGTAACAAATATGTTGGTATATAATCCAAGTAGATCCTATTAATATAAAATATTAAAAATGATCCACAAAAAGAGCTCAATGTATTTATATATATATATATATATATATATATATATATATATATATATATATATATATATATTGACTTCAGGTGAGAACTAGTGTACGGGATGAGCTTACTAAACATCGTCGTACTTTAGACGCTCCGCGACACACACAAACAGACACACAAACATACATACATATATATACATACATACATATACATACATACATACATATATATATATATATATATATATATATATATATATATATATATATATATATATATATATATATATATATATATATATGTATGTGTGTGTGTGTGTCTCTGTGTGTGAACCCGATGGCATGCCCGTAATATTCCTTAATAAGTGTCCTCCCAAACTGTCTCGTCTTCTCTCTAAACTGTATAATAAATGTCTCCTGCTTTTCTGCCTGCTGGCAGTGATCACCTGTTGCTCCAATTTTTGAAAAACTTTGGTGAACCGTTCCTTCCTTTTAACTATCGGCTTATAAGTCTTCTACCTCTTTGTTTGAAAACTCCTGGAGGCCATAATCAATGCTGAATTCGTTTATCATCTCTTGTGTAGTTTTGGTAAATAAGATGAAAATGAGATGTCTGTGTTATTTTCGTTTTTGCGTAATTCATACGACAATTTATCCATCGCACCCAGTATATATTATATTATATAATTCCATATTAAATTGTCTAATCGAACAGTAGTTTCATACAATGTAATCAATTTCTATCCATGACAACTAAGTTGAATAAATGTAAACAGCGAGTTGCGTTCACAGCAACCTTTATCTTTGGCTAAACTTATAATTGGCATGGCAGTGTTAATTGTAGCAGTAATAACATTTAGGATAATATAATATTCATTTCTCATTAAAATTCATTATCCTTTGGTGTTAAAATAATAACACAATTTAGGATTGCATACAAGCTTTCTTTTTCAAATAAAAATGGTAGTTACATTTAAAACGTTTTAGGATTTTATAAAACTATTTTCCATCAAGTTATCAATATTAATAAAACAATAAACAATAAAACATCCCTGCTATATGTAAACTAAAAACCAATCAAATTCCTCACAATCATCAGTATTTGTTTCAAAAAGTTTCTCTAACACAGCACGGGGTTAATCATACATCCCTTCCTCGTATGGATTTCAGTCCGATTCTGGTGAGTCGACATCGGTTTAGTCGTCGCTGTCAAACATTAGTTCATCTTCGGTTCCATTTTTTGCATTAGAGGTTTTTTGAATGATTTTATTCCACTTTCAGCTTTAACATTCTCCCAAGCTTTTATCGCAAAATTGCAGAGAACATCGAATGAGGCAACACGCATAGCTCCACCTTTTTTGTCAAGGATTTTTCATTATTCATTCTCCAGTCACTTCATAACACTCTCACGTTAACTGGCTGTAGTATATAATTCAAATCACCTGTAATAGCAACACTATGGGTATTGGCTCGTGATGACTAGGTTTTAGTATTCACCTTTAGATTTCTACGAAACATATCCCAAACCAATAAACCGCGTTCGTTTCGTATTCCACTCTGGCGTCTATTCCAAAGATTCTCAATCCGTAGTTTCACACCACTCTCTTCTGCGCCCCATTTCTCGTGAAAATGAACAAAAACATCAGGTTTCAATGCTGAACCATTACCGATGCAGGATAACACCACCGTAAACCCCGTCCTGTGTATTAGGATAAACTACATCTGCGTCCTGGGTAAGACGATAAACAACATCCGAAAGCAAAGGCTTTGTTCAGGAGATTTTGAGGAGCACCTCTTAATTCCTGGCGTTCACACGTCCACCCTGACCCGGGTGGTAGCACTTGTCAGTTGGCCCAGCTATAATCAAATAGTTAACCTCCCAACAAGAGGGGTTAAAACACTGTGAATTATTTCCAGCAATACATTTTTGGAAAGAAAAATATTACCAGTAATACATTTTTGGAAAGAAAAATATTACCAGTAATACATTTTTGGAAAAAAAAATATTACCAGCAATAAAAATCTTGTCGGCATTAAATAACCCATTGAGGTTTTGATATGCCGTAAAACGAAACAAACCAAACTACCGTAAACCTCCTCTTATCATGTCCAGTAGTTTTAACGTGTATAGTTTTACTCTTTTAAAACCTACCATTTTCTTACACATTGTCTCAAAATTTAATGGAATTTAATCCATATTTCCAATATTTGCCAATAGAAACTGGTGCGTTTTCCTCAGCTCAATGAAGAACTGGAGAAAACTGGTCATTTGTGATCGATACCTAGCAAATCAATTTTCCTTTTTTCTCTTATTACTAGATTTTTTTCTGTTTATAACATGATCAGCATATTGTTGCTTTTAAATTTCTTCTTTGTTTGACTAAGCCCATTTTAGGGCATATGATCTTATTTTATTTCTAATTTCAATGTCGCCATATTGTCTCTGCTGGAGTATCCATTCTGCAACATCATTTTCCAACTTTGGCCAAAGAGTACTTGCTCTTCTCAGTGCACGTTTTTCGTAAATTATCTTCATTGTTTCTCCACTCTCTTTCCAACTTCTCTCGGTCACATGGAATTTTCTAGCCGTGGCACATTTGTTGAATTGCTTGACTACTTCAATAACTTTCAATTTAAACTTCGCTTGATACATTCTTCGTTTTTTTTTGTTTTTTTGTTGTAGTTTTTTTTTTTTCCTGATGGTTCCATGGTTTATATGGATATAGGTTAATAAGAAATATCAACTGGCTTAGACAGAAATTAGAAACAGACTGAATAAAAAAAATTTGAAAGTGTTATTATCTATTACCGTACATTTTCGTACTGTCATTAGCGATATTTTGTGATTGTCGATTAAGTGTAAGTAAATGGCCATTAGTTCACCAGGATGATTAGAACTGTTTAGATATAGAAAAAAAAAAGAAGAATCAGTATTCACATGAGATCACGTAATGAAACATAAACAAAACAATGGTTTCCCTTTCAGGGGACGTGTATAGGAAAAGCATGATATCGAATCTGTGTTGTTATTTCGTTTATTTTGAATTTTTAAGGATACAGCAAGTAACAACTTTTCCAATAACATTAGCTTTATATAATCAATAAGCAGTCGTCACATTATATTACAGGCATATGATGAATTGATGAAAATCTTCTAGATATTTTTAACTCATCTTATCTAAAGGTCACATTATACGCGGAAATATACAGTATATATAAATTATAAATATATAATATTAGGTTGGTGCAAAAATAATGTCGTTTTTTGGCGTTCAACTTCAAAAGATCATAACTCCTTTCATAATAAACTTTATTAATCGAAATAAGAACTATTAGAATCGACACATTTTTGCCAACGAGAAACAAGTTTACTCATCCCATTAGCATAGAAATCCGGAGTTCTGGAAGCGATGAAGTCATTGAAGGTGGATTCGGCATCATTTCGGCTTTTGAAGCATTTTTCGCGCAGGAAGTTGTCGAGATGCTTGAAAAAGTGATAATCGGTGGGCGAGAGGTCCGGTGAATATGGCGGATGAGGCAGAATCTCGTAGCCCAATTCGTTCAGCTTCTGCAGGGTCAGTTGAGCAACATGCGAGCGAGCGTTGTCATGGAGGAGAATTGGTCCCTTCATATTGACCAATCTCGGGCACATACGTTGGAGCTTCTGGTGCATTTCGTCAATTTGTCGGCAGTACTTCTCCGCCGTAATCGTTTCGCCCGGATTCAAGAAGCTGTGATGGATGAGACCGGCCGCATACCACCAGTCACCATAACCTTTTTTGGTGCAATTTCGGCTTCGGGAATTGTTGTGGAGCTTCTCCGGCATCCAACCACTGTGCCGAACGTCGCCGGTTGTCGTAGAGGATCCGCTTCTCATCACACGTCACAATCCGCTCGTGAAATGGGTCGTTTTTGTTGTGCAGAAGGATCGTAGAAGACACCTCAAAACGACGATTTTTTTATTATCGTTCAATTCATGCGGCACCCATTTATCCAACTTTTTTGACTTCCCTATTTGCTTTATCAACCGCAGTCGGCCGGACGCGACCGTCTTCATCTTCGAGGCTCTCGTCACCATTGCGAAATTTCTTGAACCACCGTTGTGCCACACGTTCGTTAGTGGTTCCTGGGCCAAACGCATCATTGATATCACGAGCTGTCTCGGCAGCTTTTCGGCCTAGTTTGAGCTGGAACAAGAAAATCGTGCGGATTTGAATTTTGTCCATGCTGTCGAAAAGCCTGCAAAAAAATGAATGAAGAGATTGAGAACGGTAACGCGCTTCAAAATTATATATAACATGGCTATATATATCAATGAATTAATTCAGAAATCATATATAAAATAACATATGTGAGAAAACGACATTATTTTTGCACCAACCTAATATATATGTGTGTGTGTGTTTAATTGAAGACGTCTGATAAGGCAAGGCAATTAAGCTTTTTATTAATTTTTTAATGCATTTGTAAAAGTAATTTCATTTCTGAATACTAAACATCTAAATATTGTCCAGATATTATCAGTTTTCAATCAGTACCTGACGATTGCGTTGTACATGAAACTGGTAGGTGTGCTATCCGTGGGGAAAAATATATATTTATTAATAATATAAATTATTGCTCTGTTATTATACATCGAGCATTATTTTATTGGTACCAGCATTTAATGCACAATATTATATATGTATATTCTAAATTTGTTTTTTTAGCGAAATCATTACTAGTGCTAATATATATGTGTGCGTGTGTTTGTGAGAGAGAGAGAGAAAAAAAAGAGAGAAACCGGCAGAAAGAGACAACGCGACGCTTTCAGTAAACATAATAAAGGTAAAATTCTTTGAGTATCAACGGGAAGATAAATGTGTGTGTTCTTCTTTCGCTAAAGATATTAAAGGTAAAATAGTTTAAATGTATCAATGATGTTATATAAATATATATATATATGTGTGTGTGTGTGTCTGACACTATAAACACACTGAAGATAAAATGATACCTTCTTAAATATATTGTCCTTGGAATTTTCCCAAATTCTTAATCGTCCATTTAGTGTTTCACGATAGGAGATTTGGTGGCGCCTCAAAATGTATATGTCTACATTTCAGACAATCTTTACTCACAGTTTTGTTGTTAATGCCCTACACTCACAAAGAAGAAGAATCAAAAATATATATTTTAACCGACAAGTCTGGACAAAGAAACCCATGAATTTTATTGAATCCGTCTCATGCCAATTTCTTACTTCGTGAAGAAAATCATTTACCAGATTGTAGCAAAATCTGGAAACTTATTGAAGAGCGATGGTCGTGAAACTTGCCATCCAGTTCATAACTCGTAAGATATTCTTTGAGCGTACAATGATTGTGACCTTATGTCAGACTCGACACACTCTAGCATTTAGTTAAATATATGTATTATTTTTATTTTTGCGTAATTTAGACGAAAATTCATCCATTGCATCCAATATATATATATATATATAAAGAGAGAGAAAGAGAGATAAGAACAGAAAATATATAGCCTACAACACAAAAAAATGACCATGTGACCAAAAATAAAAAAACAAAAAAAAACGACGGGGTGGTAAATCCTGACGATCCGCGTAGGTAAAAACCAAGGTAGGTTAGTCTGGCTGTTTAGGTTTATGTACTTATATATATATATATATATATATATATATATATATATATATATATATATATATATATATATAGAGAGAGAGAGAGAGAGAGAAGGAAAGAAATAGAGAGAGAAGGATTTGGGACTCTCCCGTCGTATTCGACGTATGAGGGTAAAGCAGCTCATTTCCTAGGAACCGACAGCCCTGTCACCAGCACATATGATTTGATTATAGTGGTAAACTTTTTGTGCACAACCAACCACACTTTTTGAAGGCCCGAATACAGAGACCTGGTGCATTAGGTGGCACAAGGTCCCCAATCAAGCCTCCGCAGAGTTTGAATTAAGTATTGTCTCCTAGACCAGTTGCCATCCAAGGCTATAGAACCCAGTCTTGTCCTACTATTTACGCATAGCTGGAGGGAGAAGAAGAGGTTTAATACCTTTCCCAAGGGTATTAGCACGTAAGTTAATGTAATGATTCTACTGAAATTCTAGTCCTATCCACTACTCCACTGTGCCTCCCATATATATATATATATATATATATATATATATATATATATAATGGTGTATGAGTGTCCGACAGATCAGTTTTTTTATCCAACTTGATTATAATTTAATTATAGCAGTGAAGGCTTGTGCAATACAACCACAATTTTGGAAGAGCTGAATACAGTTAACTGGTGCACACCGTGTCATAAGATATTCCAAATAACTCTACCAAAATTCTGAATTCATATTTATCACTAGCAGTAGAGCCTGGCGTTGCCCGGTGATGTAACAGTTAGAGATAGATCAAGTATCGACCATCATAAAGACTGAAAAATAAAATTGACAAAGATTATTGTTTAATGTTGATGGACACGCATGTCTTATTTAGTTTTTTTTTTTTTTTTACGAATTCGTCAAACCCAAACACAAACAAAAACATTGCTTTCAATCGTTATGAGTCTACCGATTGAATAGAATTTTATTATAAACAATTGTCTTGTAAATGGAATTTTTAAAGCATTCTGAATGTAAAAATAAAGAAAAAAGTGTGCAAGACAATAAGAAACACTACGTGCCAAAAAAAAAAGTGAAGTTTTGTTGAAATCGGTTGAAAAATGTAGGAAATCCGATCCCATATATAAACGAAAACACACACACACACACACAAACAACCTGGGTTTTATAATAAGTAAAACTCAATATGAGTTGTCCCCCTTCCATTCTCGTGATTTCTCTTAATCTTGTTTTCAAATTGATTTCGTGCAAAAACAATTGTGTTTTTTCATATTTTTGTCGCTGTTAGAACCACCGCAAGGTAATTTTACGTAGTCCTGTGAAGTTTTGTTGAAATCGGTTGAAAAATGTAGGAAATCCGATCCAATATATAAACGTACACACACACACAAAAAAAAATCTCCGTTTTATAATAAGTAAGATTCTTTTAGACCTGGTTCCACCAGTCGGTCCTGCTACTTTATATGACGTCACGGTGGAGTAAATGATAGCGGCTCGAACTTGAGACATTAATTCGAATACAAGTCGTTGCATTTACTTACTTCCAAATACCTCAGAGAAAGGCATGAATCCATCCCTATACATAAGAGGGCTTCTTTTTAATAATTTAAAACAGTTCACTGTCATGTTGAAAAGAAAATTTTCAATTCTAAAACCTTTTTTTTTAAGATGATTTTTATTTCATTGTAGCAAAGATCAACGTTGTCTTGTATCTTAATTGATTTATCACTTCTTTCAGATGATGTTTCTCATTAGTATTATATTCATTATATTCTAAAGATACTTTATCGGACTGAGGTGCCGTTCCTTCAGTAGTATTTCGTGAAGCTTAATATCATGAACCAGGTGCCGGTTTTTAAGCATGTGGCATGGAGTGGCATCCTGGAAAAATAGTGCTCTTTCTAACGGGAATGAATGGTACCATATATACGCGAGTTATAAGTTTTCTCCATTTTTTTTTCTCCAAATTCAAAGAGACGTAGAAAGGTCAACATATCTCATTCGAAGCTAAAGTTGATGTTTGCAAAAGTAAACCAGACACTTTCTTCATAGAGAGATCTTTTAGAAAAATTTGAAAAAAATATGTAGCTCTAAATGAAGGCGATGTTTAAAAAGAAACTTTGGTGACCTTTGGAAGAATATTTCTGTTAATGTCACATTAAATATATCCCTTAATTGTATGAAAAATAACTTTGCCTACGTCTCGAGTACGAAAATAATGCAGATGTAAATTTTGAAATGTCCCAACAAGAAACCTGCGTTACATAAATAGGATAATTGATATTTGCTTTGCTGTGAAGGCTTCCTGTGTCACAATGGCAAATAACACTTGGATAGATTTCATTTAATAAGACTTTCAGGCCAGTAGACATTAACTTCACTACTTAAAAAAAAATATGTATGTCTTCGAAGCACGTGCACCCACTGAATATAACATTTATATTAATAAGAAATATACATTTCGCTTTTATTCTAAAAGTGGATGTCTTCCCAATAGGATATATGTGTGGATTGAACTGCCTAATTCAGACTGGTTTAATATATATATATATATATATATATATATATATATATATATATATATATATATATATATATTAGTTTGGTGCAAAAATAATGACGTAATAATGTCGTTTTTTGACGTATTTTTAACGTCAAAAAACGACATTATTACGTCATTAATTTTGCACCAACCTAATATATATATATATATATATATATATATATATATATATATATATATATATAGGTATGTGATTAGAACGTTCGTATTCTGACTTGAGACAAGGGTTCGAACCTCATCATGGTCGATTTATAGGTGTGCAGCCCATTTGAAAAATGCTTGAAAACCATACCACGAGCTTATCCAAGCCTTCTGAGTGAAATTAGGGCTGTCAATGATTGTGCTAGTCACAAGTCATCGTGAACGAAGGTTTGAGTGTGCTGGCCTTGTTCAAACTACTGATCACGCTAGTTAACTTGATCTCTCTATTGCCCCCCTGGTTTAAAATTACAGTTTTTGTTCCAATTTTTGTTCCTACATGAAAAGTTATATATTATTAAGTTTGTAAAAAATAAAGATTTATTAAATCAAAGAAAAGAAATAACTGTTTTTGAAGACACTGGACTATGTTTACTATCAAACAATTAATTTTTTAAAAATTCATAATTATATATGTATTATTTGATAACAAAAACAAGAAAGTAAGAAAATTTATAATTAAATTCTAAAATTATGATTTTAACAATACTGTATCTAGTATAATAATAAATATAATAAACATAGCATTTTAGATTTTTATAAATAAGAATATGTAAATATATAAAATCAGACTTAATTATATTTGAAGGCCCTTTAAGAAAATCCGAATGTGTTTTATAAAAAATAAAAAAAATGAATAATAAATAAAAATACCAATGTATTGTAGTGTATTTCATGTATGCCCCTAAAAAAACAGGCAGAATGACACGTTCTCATATAAGGAAGACAGTATCGACAGGCAGAAATTATAAACCCACACCTAACCCTTAACCTATATTTACAATTTACCATCTTAAATCTGATTCGTCAAAAAAGACATCACCTTTTTAAAATTTGGTATTCCCTTTACCCCTCCCATTTAAACTTTATAGTACTATTTAGCTTAAAAGAGTAAGTAATTTTTTTAGAAAGTTATTTTATCACTTGAAAATGGAACAAAAACTTTCATTTCAATTTAAAGTTTAGTTTGTAGTCCCGAAACAATGGTAATTTTTGTGTCGCGATGAATACATATTTTTAAATAATAATATTATATATGCTTTACTCTGTATCGAGCACTGGTTTTAAAAATAAATGCTAAAGAACGGTTGATTATAAATCTGACTGTTCTTTCTTTATACTCACATATATAAAAAGACATTTTTATGTTTATACATTCTTTTTATAGATATAAGTATTTAAATAAATAGTAGTAAACAACATATACCGGCCTGAAATAGCGAGACATTTTCACAGGAAATATACGTCCTCCGACAGGATTTAGAACCTGTATCCTATACGGAACCGTCATTTAGCTTGACGTGCCTTTACCGATTTGGCTACAGAGGAGCGTTCGGCTGGGAAGGTCGAATTTACTGTATTTGAACTTTAATCTTCTATGAATCTCTCACGTACATTCATATCTGCTCATGGCGTATCAAATGTAAACAAATGACGTCACACATTATGAAATGGACAAAGTCCGACAATTATTTTAAGACATTTTTATAATATATATTTTTATATTTTCTATAAAAAGTATGTCTAAACATAAAAATGTCTTAAAATAATTGTCGGGCTTTGTCCATATTATAATGTGTGACATCATTTGTTGATACGCTACGAGCAGATATGAATGTACGTGAGAGATTCATAGAAGATTGAAGTTTAAATACAGTAAATTCGACCTTTCTAACTGAACACGCCTCTGTGGCCAAATCATACAGCTGGAAGAGACTTCCACAAGCGAGAAATACGGGGCGAAGAAACTCTTAACATAGAACTTTCTGTTACGTCTAGCCATTTAATCTGTAAAAAGGTTGAAACCTGGCTGCCAATCTAATGCGCTTAAATTCTTTAGATGGAGGTGCCAACGAGGAAAGCTCATCAGGACAATTACCATGGAAATATGGGAATGTGACTGAAGTCGAAATGGCAGATTTTAATTATGAGACCTGAAGAAATTAACTTTTAAATAATGTTTACGAGTACCAATTTTTTTATTATGAAAAATCTGTGCAGCATCATTTTTATTTATTTTTAAATCCAAGTGAAATTGGTCATATAAATTTATATTTAACTTAATTTCCTATATACTTCAATTGAGCTTGCTATATGTAACCGTAAGTTCTGTACTGAGAGTTTCTTCCCCCCCACTTCTTGCTTGTGCAACTCCCTTCCTACCAATCGCTATCTACTGTCCTAGTTATTACTCTTCTTTTGTTCTCGCTCCTTTGTAATTTTTCTATTTGGTATTTTTTCCGTAACGAGGAACCCCCTTGTGTCTTAGTGGCTTTATTGCCTTGCTTGGGACAAACTATTTTTTTTTAAATTGTTATTTTATTATATTTCAAATTTATATGGCCCTGTAATATTAATTCATTATTTTTCTCCCTATTAATGTCAACTTTTTCTACTTTCTCGATTTCAACATCTCGCAGTTCTTATTGCATCGCAGAGATCTTTCTCTCTCTCTCCTATTTTCTTATATACACTCCTTAATAATGGAACCCCAATTTTTATGTTTGATCCGGACCAATCACGATGAACGCCTACTAGACCCTTAAACTCAACGCAGATCTCAAGTGGAGCTTATACATACGATTAATCTTTAAAGAGTCATGGAGTCTAAAAGCATTTCTGCGTCCTTGTGGGTGGAACATTATTTTCCACCCTACAACCCCTTTTCTCACAGACGAAATGTCGCAAGACTCTCACTGCTCTATTGCTATTTCCATGGAACGTGTTCAGATGAACTACATTCCACCAGTTCCATCACTTCTAACCTTCAAGGCTAAGACTCGCCATGCCACGCACATTGCAGCGAACCTCTTTTATTTACTTCGTATTTCATTTCTGAGACCTAAGTTCCAATCGAGCAGATTTTTTTTACGAACTGCTTTGAGCAACCGACACCCAAGTCGATGCTTCCGGAAATCACTACTAACCTTTATCTTCCCCATATAATTCCATAAACTGTGCCTCTTACTCTATAACCCTCTACTTTGAGTTCATCCCGGGCCTTGTATGGGATGGACATCATGTCTGTGTGTTGTACCTGAGTGTTTTACAAGTGCTTGTGTCATTTGCTGCATATACAAGTTCATGCACATGCATACACAATTTGAACAAATTGGAAATAAGACACTGGAACATTACATTCTATACCATTCTGTCTGGGGAACACCTACCCATGACTGAGCAATAAAGTCACAAAACTAAAATCACTGTAAAAAATGTTCTGCAAGACAGTACTTTCATGCCATTTTTGAAGACAAGCCACCTGTCTGCGTGGTTGATTGTTTCAAAGATCACCATTCGAGCGTCTAGTTTGGGTACTGGACAATTCTGTTGCTTCTAAATGCTTTCTTTACGTTTTATATCTATATATATAAAGTTGTAACCTCTGTCTGTCTGTTTGTTTTCGAACTACTCCCAGGGTTTTGGATATAGACTCCCATAACCATGTATATTCTGAAACTACATTACTCAGGGTACTTGGATAAGTATATTTCATTTTGATCAAAGGAGGTCCCGTGGGGTGGGAGCCCAACTGATTTTTCCCCTTTGATATAAATTAAAATTTAAACAAGGGAATGACTCCTACGGTATTTTGATAAGTATGTTTCATTTTGATCAAAGGGATTCCCTGATGGACACTACACCACCCACTGAAAATGTTCCCTCTGATTCAAATTAAATTTAAACTTGAACAAGGGAATGACCCATCCAAAATATAGGAGAAATCCAGAAGATAGAGGTGACATCGGAAAGATCATTGATTAATACTGAAATGCAGCGTTTTTCTCTACTAATAACGATAATGATTTAAAATGAATCATTATTTTCTTACAAAATATATGTGACAGGCAGCAAGGTGCGGGTAATTCGGCTAGTTTTCAATAAATTTTTCCCATAAAAAGTTTGTTTTAGCTGCAAGTACGATTTTCGATAAGACGTCAGGTACTGGTTATTTACGTTAAGACCATTGAAAAATAACTTGTGGTTGTACCCTTGATGGCAAGATCACAAAAGCCAGATAACTCGTGGTCGGTCAGTATCAAAACTGCCAACCACAAGTTATCACGTGTTTTTCAGTTAATTTGTTAAACATTCTTTTGCCAAACTGGCCGAAAGTATGCTTTACGGAATCTGAATAGACGTTTTGAGTTCCAGCTTCTTACTTGTGATCTGTACTGCTCCAAAACGTTTCTTGCCCAACTTTGATGATATGTAGAATTCTACTGCTTATACCGCTAGTTTCAAAAGTTTTTCCAATGCCATCCATTAATATTCTAACGTATTTGACAGTATATTTCTAGGAAGGTCCCAACCTCTAGTCACTAGCCATCATGACGATCAAATTGAACTCTAGATTAATCACTAAAATGACTCTTGCGAAACCATGTACTTACACTTTTTTTCTCTTTGTTCTTCATACTCTGCACTTTCCCTCTTTTTTTTTTTTTTTTTTTTGGACCTTTGTGAGAGCAACTTATTTTCTTGCTAGTCAATCTAATTTTCTTGGTTATTAGCCCACACAATTTTCCCCACATCTCTTTTTGGAAATTTCTTAAAACCATTTTTCTTCTTCTTATCTAACAATGTTTTCACTTTCTGTTTTGATTGTTTTCTCACCTCTCTTATACCATTTGCAATTTCCGAAGTTCTATTCCCATCACTCAATAACTTATCAATATCATGTATCTCATTCGAGGTTCTATCTTCAACGCATCGCATTATATATATATATATATATATATATATATATATATATATATATATATATATATATATAGATAGATAGATAGATAGATAGATAGATAGATAGGCACCAGTAATTGTCATTTGTGTGTGTGTGTGTGCATAATTATAAATAGCACCATATATAATGAAGAATCCATAGTGTGCATAAAATCACGCGCCACCAAATAGATTCACTCGTGATTTTCGATGTGGGATGTACGTTGGAGTAGCGAATAGAGTCTCAGATTAAGGAATCGGAGAGCAGAGTTCGAATTCAAGTCGAATCCATTACGTTCACTTGGGAAAGGTATTTATCCTCTTCTTCTCCCTCCAGCTATAGGTAACTAGCAGAAAAGACTGGTTTCTATAGCCTTGGATGGCAACTAGTCTAGGAGAAGGAAAACTGTGAATTCAAAACCTGACGAGGGTCGTTTGGAGGCCTTGAGGCCCATAATTCACCAGGTCTCTGTATTCGGCCCCTCAAAAAATGTGGTTGGTTCTCCACTATAATCAAATCATATGAGCAGGTGTCTGAGCTGTCGGTTCCTAGCAACTCCGCGGCTTAACACTCATATGTCGGATACGGTGGAAAAGCCATATATATATATATATATATATATATATATATATATATATATATATATATATATATATATATAACAATAATTATTGGGTTATTGTTAATAAATTTTTACCCAGTACCGTGAAGCTTTTTACATTTATTTATATTTATATATATATATATATATATATATATTAAATATAAATAATAAAAACGAAACAGTATTTTTAAATATATTAAATATTATTATTATTATTAATAATAACAATAATAATAATAATAATAAAGAAGAAAAATAATAATAATGTGGAAAATATTGATGTCAAGTTGCAAAGTATTGGTACAAGCCTGTGCCTTGCAGAACAATTAAATTAGTTGGGAAGTCTATAATCTTCTGGGACTATGATTTTCAAACAGTCAGAGAGACGCACCATCGTCATCCGTATTGCGTTAGATAAAGGCACCAGTAATTGTCATATTATTAATGTTGACATACTAAATGACACAAATATGGCAAACAATGTGATTGAGAAAACTGCAAACTACTTTGAATCTAAAGTTGAGATGGCAAAATCTTATGAATTGGTGGAAGGGACTGTCAAGTTGATCTCGGTGTTGATTGGCGCATTGGGATAAATCCCATTAAAACTGTGTCTTCTTTGACCAGCTAAGGATACCACAGTAAGTTGGACTCATCCAAAAGTCATCTCTTCTTAGGCAATGCGTACTTTGAGGAAAGTTTTGTCTGTATGATCTCCTTGCTGGTATTTGAAAGATTAATTTACCAGGTGCATAGATTTGAATTGTTCGCCAAACTATTATTGGGCGAAACAATTATTGAACCAAGCTATAATTGGACCAAACCATTAATGTACCGAGACATTATTGTGCAAAACCATTATTGGGCCAAAACATTATTGGGCCAAACCATTATTGGACCAAGCTATAATTGGGCCAAACCATTACTGGACCTAGACATTATTTGGCCAAACCATTATTGGGTCAAAGCACTATTGGGCCAAATTTTATGAAAGAATGAAACGAAACAATGGTATCTATTCCGAGTTCACAGACAAGACATTTTTTGGACTGTTAAGTGATCCCAGCCTCGCAGTTTCAAAATGAAGTGCATATTTTTCCATGACTGTGCTGCCTCTCGTGTACTTAATGTTATGCAAGAGTTTCTTAAAAGTAAAAGGATTACAGAAGACAAGATAATTGAATGGCTGCCATCAAGTCCCGATCTAAATCAGATCGAAAATCTTTGACCAAATTTGAAACGAAAATTATATGAAAGTGACAAAAATATGACAACAATGTTGACCTTTGGATAGCAATTAAAACTACCGTGTTGGAAAGTAAAGCCTGCTGAAGTCAAGAACTTAACAAAATCAATGAAAAATAGATTTGCCGACTGTGATGGAGAATAAGGGTCATCCCATTAACCACTAAATGATTCGAAAATTTATCATATGGGTTCGCTATTCTATTCTAAGTATTGATCAGTTTTGGTTGATTGTGTTAGCCTGTTGTTGAAGTGATTCCCTGGTGTTATATAATAACTTCAGACAGCAGTGTTTGGATTAAAGCAAATATATTTGATAAAACATGTTAAAATTACCTTAAAATGTAAGCAAGGAAATGTTTGATTTCATATTGATCATTTAAAATTTGATAAAATTTTTCAGAGCGAATTCGATTTCTTGAAGTTTATGTAATTTTTATAATTACTTCAGGCAAGTTGTATGTACACAGATATAGTAGATAACTCCAGAAAAAAATCGATACCTAATGTTTAAAAGGAATTTTTTTAAATGACAAATCTTTCTTTTGGCTTTTGTTTTAGTTTTAATTTCAATTTTAAATGTAATATTTAAAATTAGCAAAATACTTTGCTGTATCTAAAACTAACTTAAATTGACTAGAAGGTGTTTTTTTTCTTTCTTTCTTTGCTAAAATAGCTCATAGATTAGCGCACCTTATATATATATATATATATATATATATATATATATATATATATATATATATATATATATATATATATATTTCAATAAAGGTGCAATTAATTTACAAAAAGTTAATGATTGAAATGGCGAGAAATCCATCTTCGCGAACAATTCAAATAATATACAAAAACCCCGAACCTGTTTATGAATGAAAAGATCAGGGGTTTTTGTATATTATTTGAATTGTTCGCGAAGATGGATTTCTCGCCATTTAAATCATTAACCTTTGTATGTGTTTTATGTATGAATAATTCATGAATTTGTAAATTAATTGCACCTTTATTGAAATTAAATAACTGATCCAAGTGCAACTTTTGGATAATAAGTGCGACATTACCGTAATTATTGAACAATATAGTTCATGTCACTATCTACCAGTAAAAAAGAATTCTATTTATCACTACATTTGTACATAAACGCAGAACCTTAAAATTCAAATTCAAACTCAGCGTTGCGACTGTACGTTCCAAAACAATAACACACATTTCTCATAGCATTTTTCGGATTACAACCCTGTTTTCGTTGTCCACTTATTACTGAGAGTAAAAACAAGAACACAATCTATTTCATACTTGAGGATTTCTGTAGGAACAGACGAATAAAAAGACCTAATGCAACTGAAATTTATAAAACAGGATATTTTCATTCATAAACAGGTTCGGGGTTTTTGTATATTATTTGAATTGTTCGCGAAGATGGATTTCTCGCCATTTAAATCATTAACCTTTGTATTTGTTTTATGTATGAATAATTCATGAATATATATATATATATTTATATATATATATATATATGTGTGTGTGTGTGTGTGTGTGTGTATACATGTATTAAATATTGTCTACGATTTGTTCGCCCCCGTATCTGAAACTTGTTTTACGCGCGAATTCTTTCCGCTCGACCAGTTTTTAAACACGGCCCAAAGACATCATGTTTCCGTCTCTTGCACTCTGAAAAGACAAACATACAAATCTGTAAGTAAAGAAGAATTTGTTCATTTATTCTTTAAATTCTTTTTGAACCAGGAAGATGGTTCTGCACATGCGTGATTCACATAACGTCTTTCTCTTCCTTGCTTCTGTCCCAAGCCAAGTCACAATTCGACATAAATTTCCAGCAGATTTTACCAGCCACTCAGTGGGGACGACTGCTTGTTTCTAATAGTAACGGGTAAGCATCTAACAATTGGCGGTACCCCTATTCAGAAGAGAAAAAAAATCAATACAGATTTCACACTTGACAAATTCTAGCAAATGGGTAATTTGCTCTTTTAAAAGATTTTTTTTCCAATCCCAGATATTATAAAATTATTGTTTGTTTATGTGTGTACATATTACTGTAGTTATTTTTTCGGGCAGCTTGAGGTGTTGTAATGGTTAGCAAGCTTGTCTCGCTAGAATAATTACGACTGAATAGTGAGTTCGATCCTCACTGGGTGCCCCATACTTTCGGTCTTGTGCCACACTTGATCTAGGTTTAGAAAATAACTATCACTGTAGATTCTTTTTTTAGGCAGCTTGAGGTGGTGTAATGGTTAGCAAGCTTGTCTCGCTAGAATAATCACGACTGAATAGTGAGTTCGACCCTTACTGGGTGCCCCATACTTTCGGCCTTGTGCCACATTTGAGCTAGGCTTAGAAAATAACTATTACTGTAGATTTTATATTAATTAGTTTGATACGTAATTTCTAAAATATAATGTTGTACATGATTTTATATATATTTGCCAAAATTCTATATCCTTATCGATCTATAGTGATTTTCCAAGCGTGGCTCAGATGTGGCATAAGGCCAAAAGTATGGGACACCCAGTGAGGATCGAAATTACTACGCAGTCGTAATTATTCTAGCGAGACAAGCTTTCCAACCATTACACCACCTCGTGGTGCCCTTCATCGACCTGTAATTATCTATTAATAGATATAAATATCCGAGTATACGGGTCTGATAGGGTGGCCAGCTATTCCCCACTGCATATTCCCCCTCAGGCACATATGTTTTTCTTCTACACCCACAAAGCCAAACTGTTGTTTATACTGGAACTATGATAGGCGGAGCTTAGTTAGAGTTTTGGGGGGCCTGTGCGCGTAAACTGTCAGGGGAGCTGAACAAAGCCTGTACGCCCAAACCTCCGGTCAGGATACCGCATCGTGATATTACCACAATCGACGGCTTCAAAACAGTTTCGTCAACCGAATTTCGCTCACAAGTCTTGGATCAACCAGTGATATGGTCTTTAGACACTTTCCAATCGTGCTGAAGGCTGAGATCCTCGACCCCAGCACTTATAGTCATATCCTTGGCAAAACGACCACGAAGTTATATATATATATATATATATATATATATATATATATATATATATATAACCGGTCTGAAGATATTATACAAATCAAATAAACCTCATTAATTCAAAAAGTTCTGACCCAATATTTGTCAAATTTAAACTCGTCTATTTCCTCCCTTATTAAAATATTTGATTAAATTTTCTGACATTTTAGATATTTAGTTTATGATATATCTAAAATTTACGAAAATGGTCTGACTGAATTTATGATGCAGATTAAACTAATATTAGCTTAAGACCTCTGAAATCTAATAAAAGATATTTTTCTTTTTGTCCCTAATATATGTTGAAACATTGGTAATGTGAAAGATCTAAGAAGTGGTGAAAGACAGAAAATAAAACAGTTACTGAGCGAGGGAATGTCCACGTTGCTAATATCAAAGCAACTTTACAGGATAAGCGAATGCTAAAGAAGGCTGTTGAAAATATAAGTTGAGACCTCGAAAAGAAATGGCTTTAAGAATTTAATTCCTCGTGATGAATATAAACTAAAGCGAGTTATAGCGAAACAACCACTTTTGACCAGCGCTCAGATTTTTGAAAAGTCTGGAATTGAAGGAGTCAAGAAGGACAAAGTTGGAGAATACATTGTAAACTGGGATCTGTAGAAGAATCTCCTATGCAATCTCCTCTCACTAAATTAAATATTTTAAAGAGTCAATAATTGAGACAATAAATACATGAAAACTGACTTTTCTAAAGCAATTTTCGCAGAAGAAGCTCAAGTGACATTTAATGGAGCTTGTGGATGGGCCAATGGGTGGATTTTATCCAATTTACATTTACCTGTGGTTAAAAGAAGGCAACAAGGAAGCGTTAGTGTTATGATATGGGCTAGAATTGTCGACCAAACCGTTATTCGACCATTCAAAGGAAGGAGTTAAATTGAACAGTGTTAACTATTGCGATTTGATGAACACGAATTTATTTGCATGTTACAAGTCACAGTCTCGCAGTTTCAAAGTGAAGTATTTATTTATGCACGGCAATGCTCCTTCTCATGTATTTAAGTTTCGCAGTAAATTATTTGACCGTAAATGATTTACAGGAGAGAAGATAATGGAATAGCCAACATCAAACTCTGGTCTGAATCCAATCGAAAATCTATGTTCAACTGTGAAGATGAAATTATATGAAGATGGCAAACAATATCAGAGTAAAGTAAACCTATGGGAAGTAATTAAAACTACCATATAGGAAACTGAACTTGATGAAGTAAAAATAATAACAAAATCAATTAAGAATAGATTACTGGCTGTTATTGAGAATAAGGTCACTATATTAAAATGAAAAGAATTCAAAAACGCATCAAATGTGTTTATTATTTGTTCTATTATAGGTTTTGATCAATTTTTGATGATTTTTATTAACTTTTTATTGAAGTAAAATGTGATTTGGCTTTGCCTGATAACTTTAGACAATAGTTTTGTTTTTTTAGAATACACCAAATAACTTCAATAACTTCAAAAAAAAACATATCGATACTACCAATAATTTTAATTTGGGCTTTGTTTTGACATCTAAATTGACTGTTAAAATTTTGACAATATTTTCAAAGAAAATTTGAATTATTGAAGTTTATATGATTTGCTTAATAACTTCAGACAAGGTGTAATATACATTATACTATATTTTATTGAATCCATACTGCAAACTGGAAATGGAAACAAACTAGAAACAAAAAAGGAACTTATACACAAAATTAGTAGACAGTTGAGATTTCTTGAACACATCACGATAAAGGAGAGCTAGGTAAATTTGACACTCATAGGAAGGCAAAAGAGACGGGCGAAAAATACGAACCACCTACCTGGCCACCTTGTGAGAATGTGTGGCTGCACGTTACTAAGAGCTACAAGGGATAGGAGGTTGTGGGGAGCCATGATCGCCTATGTCCTGAAGTGAAACTGTTTATAGAAGATGGTTACTATTACTGGTATAAATCTTGCAGAGTGACTACCAAATTTGAAACTCCAAAATAGAAAATAAAAAAAAACTGAAATATAAATTATTATTTTTATTATTAACAAATTAAACAATAATTTTAACGAAATTTTCTCAAAAGATGAACCACCACTGGCAATGTACACTGAAAATCTTTCCTGAAAATTGCGAATAGCATATTCAGATATTTTTTCTTAAAAAGAAATGCTTAGTTGCTTCGTGTTTTCCGCATTTTTAATATGGCTTCCAAAACAAACCAAAAATATAGAAGCGTTATATCAGAAAACATTGTTTCCTCGATCGATGACCCTGTTCTCCTAAGCCATCGATTTTTAAAAATTTCTTTCCAGCAAAAACATGCAGGTACACCGACCTGTTGAAATGTTGTTTCCAAAGAGTTTCTGGATAATTATGGACAAAAGCAATATTTCCAAATGTTCAATAAATTTTCATCAATAATGTTTCCATCAATAAGATATTATTCCTCGATATTTTACATGAGTGGATTTGACCGTCGAGAACAACGGACGTGGGTTAAGTAAATCATAGTTTTTTTTACATTTTGGAGGTTCTATGGCAGAAGGAGATATTTCCTATTTGCATTTCCCCCAATATTGGCATTAATATATCCATGATACAATAACACCTTAATACACACGGGAGGAACAGAATAGCTTAAAGGAAACGAATGACAAGCATGCTATGTTCTCAAAGATAGTAATATACTGCTAAGTCATAAACACAGAGAAATTATAACATGTATGACAAGCAACTTGGAAATGGTGAAGAGAGATAGCGTCTTACTTGTAATAATTCCTAACAAAAATTCGCGCTGCCGGCGTATTCTTCTATGTTTCTCGAGAAGCCATATTTTTTTTTTCAACGGAAAAACGACTAGGAAGATGAGGCTAATATTTTTATACTAATATTAATATTTCCCAATGGGAATTCGGACGGGCAGATATATTTACTATGGTTATTTTTTTCCTCACTGGCAAACAGCGAGACGTGTATTTCCCACAGAGAAGACTTCGAGCCGAAATAATTTCTATATTTTTAAACGAGAAAATGGCGCTGTGGGCTTGTGTGCTGCTGATGCGGCAGCTGGCCCGAATAAACCGGTATAGATTTGGCGTGCTAAAAAAATGCTCGTTTTGAATCCTGGAGACTAACTAAAATCTCACGGCTCTCTTCACTCTGTCAACTAATGTCACTCAGCGATCATCACGTGACCCTCGTGACTTCATCTCAACCGATGGGAGTTAATCGTCTTTTGCATCCCTTACATACTGAATAGCTTGTTCAGGAGAATTACCAGTGCTCTGAAATACTCACTCTCTATCATAGCACTATGTCATGTGCTGGTGCACTGTGTACCGCATGTTAGATGATGCTACAATCGCAGTCTTTTGCGGAAAGGAGTTTTCCATCGCCTCGATTTATGCTGACCTTTGGTTCTAACACAGGAGCACATCCACCCTTTCCTAAAATGTGCCAGGCAGATTTGGATCCAGAGTTTTCGTTTTCCTAGACTGGTTATCAATGAAGGCTATAGATCCCAGTCTAGCTTGCTGTTTACCCATAGCCGGGGCAGTTTGTTCGGTGTTGTGTCTTTCCCAAGTATATCTGAGCATAAATGAATGTAAAGAAATCGACTGGAATTCGAACTTAGCTATCAAATTTCTCATTCCATTATGCTATCCGCACATCTAACCTTGCAGCAGCTGGTATTCCCAAGAAATCAGATCTCGGTTCCTATATTTTTTTTATGACTAATGATTTGTTTTACTTATTTATTTTTAATTTCTTTCTCATTTATTATTTTTTTATCTACTTAAAAGATATAACAAAAACTCACGAAAACAAAATTTACATAATGAACCTTTTTTGTTCAGGTCTTACAATTATTTGCATGAATTTCCCAGTCATATACCAGGTGTAAGAACAAAATTGTCCAAATCGTGTAACAACATAATTGTCCATCCCATAAAATGTTTAATCTCTATCTATAAAAGGCAGGATGTGTGTGTGTGTGTGTGTGTGTATGTGTATGTGTGTGTGTGTGTGTGTGTAACGAATGCACGGCCACGATTTTCGACGGATTTACACCAAATTTTACATGCACATGCTCAAAGTTAGCGGAAAGGCCAAGCCCGACTTTGCATTTCCCAACTTCCATCGATAATGGAAATATTCGATTTTTTCATGCTTCTACGGCAGTTTTCATGTAGTTTACGGCCATTTTCTACTGGCCAGAGTGAGAGCCTATAGCTGGCTACCACGAATAGGCAGGAAGATTCTATTGTCCAGCGTGAGAGCCAACAGCTGACTGGCACAAATGTTAACTAGCATCCTAGCATGCAAAAAAAAAACGATAGCTGCATTCGTCACAAGTAGGAAAAATTTAAATCTGCATGGCACTTTACTCCAATTGGCTCATTCGCTTGCTTAAACTCAACGTTGATTCTGATTCCGCAGAACTGGGTTGGGTGTGAAAAAGTATTTGTTGTTAACATTCTTTTTTCATTCGGTTTTTCCAGTTACGAGTCTTTTTTTAAAGCTGATCGTTTTGTGTTCATTTTGTTTAGTTCTTTTTTCGTAACAGATTTAATGTTTAGTATAGAGCTTAGAAAAAATTCGCAGTGTGAGATAGGCAAGAAGTAAGGCATATAGCAACATCAGCACGTCAAAGGGCACTTCTTTAGAGGCAACGAAGGGCAAAAATATTTTAATTCACGTGATAGCGATTGCTGTATGAGTCGTACGATTTTTTAATCAAGCATGGGCAATGCCAAGACATGCTGCTGATATATATATATATATATATATATATATATATATATATATATATATATATATATATAAACACTACACCGATTGAGTTTCTTTTTTCTGGTTTTCAGATAAGACGCTTAGCCATCTTGACACCATTTGTCGCAAGAATCACTGAAAAACACTTTGAATTATTCAGCTAGAAATAGAACAGTTTAAAATCGTTTTGTGACAGCCCCATTTTCTTCCCAACTGAGCAATGGTGAGAGGAAAAAGATCATTCAGTCTTCAGTAATTGGTACCAAGATTCATGCTTTGGCTTCCATCTTCAAAGTCCATTCAAGAACCAACAAGAGAAGGGCAAATAAGTTTACAAAAGAGGGAACAGTAGAGAGGAAAATTGAATCAGGAGGTCACAGCAGGAAGAGGAATCATCATTTCAACTTAGAGCTAAAGAGATCAATTAGAAAATATCCAACTCAATTCATTAGTTGTTAAGGACGTGAAAGAAAAGTTTCAGCTATGATAGATAGATAGATAGATAGATAGATAGATAATGACAAACTTTTAGCTAGATAAGGAATAGGCATAGATAGATAGATAGATAGATAGATAGATAGATAGATAGATAGATAGATAGATAATGACAAACTTTTAGCTAGATAAGGAATAGGCATAGATAGATAGATAGATAGATAGAGAGAGAGAGAGATATTAAAAAAGCGTATAGATAGATAAATAGATAGCTAGATATGAACAAACTGATAGATAGATAGATAGATAGATAGATAGATATTAACAAACGTATAGATAGATAAATAGATAGCTAGATATGAGCAAACTGATAGATAGATAGATAGATAGATAGATAGATAGATAGATAGATAGATAGATAATGACAAACATTTAGCTAGATAAGGAATAGGCATAGATAGATAGATAGAGAGAGAGAGAGAGATATTAAAAAAACGTATAGATAGATAAATAGATAGCTAGATATGAACAAACTGATAGATAGATAGATAGATAGATAGATAGATAGATAGATAGATAGATAGATATTAACAAACGTATAGATAGATAAATAGATAGCTAGATATGAGCTAACTGATAGATAGATAGATAGATAGATAGATAGATAGATAGATAGATAGATAGATAGATAGATAATGACAAACTTTTAGCTAGATAAGGAATAGGCATAGATAGATAGATAGATAGATAGATAGATAGATAGATAGATAGATCATTCTCCCCGCTATGTCATTTACAATTTGTATCTGTCACTACTGCTTATCTATACTGTTTTTGGTGGGGTGAGGGTGGGGAGCAGTAGTACGCTGGGTGTTGGGGGTCATATAAGCATCTGCAACTTTAACACATTGACTGTAAACCACGATTTAATGCTTGTCAGTTTTTTATGGCACGTCTATGATCTATCTCGAAAGATTTATTGGCAGTGATGCTTTTAGCGTGAAAACAATGTTAAGATTTCACTTGTAGCTATAAATTAACTCATAAAAAATGTTATTGCTAGCGTTGGCTATTTGAAGTCAGATTTCGTAATTGATCTCTGGCAGTCAAAGTGTTAATGAGTCCAGGACGCGCTGAGTTTATGGCAATATTCCCTTCGATCACGATTTCAACAATCGAAACTCGTTGTATCAGTTTTATTGTTTGAAATTCATTTTTCCCAGTCGATCAGGACTTGTCGATTGCAGCTTCTGCTTGAAATAATCAAATCTAATCGAAAACATTTGTCAAAGAAATGGAAATAACAATTCGAATTAAGTTTGGGGAATATTAGAAGCATTTTATTTGTAATAATTAAATTATTCTACTCAACCAACGGTTGTTATTCCCAAATCGTTTTAGCCAAATAAGACTTTTAAAATGCATGTGTACATATTTCAGAAGGATTAGAAATAAATATATTTCCAATCAATCTGAAAGTCAAATGGATATTAACTGACTCGTAAATTCGATAAATAGATAGACAAAGAGACGGCAATGGGGAGACAAGCTATTTACATGCAGGAAATATTTTTGCATTTTTTCTTTACCTAAGAAGCAGTGTTGCTGTTTGCTGAAATTTAGAAAATCATCTTTTCTCAAAACAGTTTCAAGATATCAGTTTTAATAGTTATATTTTTATAGTTCCTTTTTAAAATATTGATTAGTGTTTCCTCTCAAACATTTTGTGAGTAGTTACCTAGTTCTAGTTACGTAGGGTCGCCATTTTTGTTTTTGCTTCTGTTTCAAGATTTCATGATGTGGCTTTGTTATTTAGTAAAGATCTACGTGTTTAGTTTTTCTAGTGTCAGTCTTAGGATCTGATGAAGAATCGCGTTCTTTCAGATTTGAGCAGACTTTGACAGATAGATAGATAGATAGATAGATAGATAGATAAAAATGAATAGAATCGTATTTTTATTATCGAGAATTGCAGTGTGTCACGATGATTGATTACAAAATTAAGAAATTCTAAGTTGACATTCGATAACTGTTAAAAGTTTCTACTACTATTTTATTTACATACATATACACATAGACATAGATAGATAGATAGATAGATAGATAGATAGATAGATAGATAGATAGATAGATAGATATGTACAGACCTCTTTAAACAGATATGAAAAGATAGATAGATAGATAGATAGATAGATAGATAGATAGATAGATAGATAGATAGATAGAAAAAACAAACGAACAAAAATTTACTTAGGAATTTGAATACTATAATTTCAGTGTTATACAGGTCCCTCATTCTAGATACTTTTCTGTAGCATGTAAAATCCAAATAGAATCCTGACCTGTCATCTCGGCTTCAGTCAGATTCCTAACTCCCTCATGTGTCTTTTCTATAAATACTTCCATGGTAATTTTTTCTAATGGTTTCCATTTTATTACCCATACTTTATGAAATTAAGCGCAGATCTTGATTAGCAACAAGGAATCATCAATTTACTATTGAATTGCCAAGATGCAACCGTAAGTTATCGTACTTCTCGCTTGTGGAACTCTTTTCCGGCTTCTTTCTTTCCAGCCAACTTTGATCTTCAATAATTTAAATGCAATGTCAATCTATCTTCTGTCTTCTTGTATCAGCTTTTTTAATTTTTCTCGCTCTTAAATAATGTTTCTTTTTTTCCTATTATTTCAACACTCAGACCCTTATGTCATAGTGTATTTGCTTCTTTGCTCAGTGTGAATTGATTAAAAAAAAGTAAAAAACTGTAAATTTCGGATAAAAATATATAAAAAATGAAGTTGCCAATGAAATAAATTGGATGAGTTCCAAAATCATTAAAAATTTTAGTTGAAGTGTTTTATGTTTTAAATCCAGAAAAGCATCATCTAAAAATGTACCTTTTTTTGAACAAGGGAGATGAAGGTAAGTAATGAAGGGGTCTCTAAATTCGATTAGCTTTTTAGACTGTTAAGGCGTAAATCCGGCCATCTATTCAAGGATTTTTTTTTTAATTTTATTTTTCTTTACAATTGTTTTCCAAAATCAGAAGTTACTTATAACTCAAACAAATATTTACTGTAGAAACAGCGAAAAAGTTGAAAAAAGTTTAAAGCTGGGCGTGTTTTGCCTGGAAATTATAAAACCTCAAATGTAGCCTTCGCACTTAATGATTCCTCTGTCAAATTCAAAGTGTCCACTTTGAGTTCTTGTACACTATTCATGTTCCCTTCCACTAATCAAAATAATCTGCAGAGTTTTTTTTTCCAAAACTACTTTCAACGGCCTCTTCTTGTTCTCCTTGATCTCGCTCACGATCTTTATATTTCCTTTCGCCTGTTATTTTAATTTTTAGTTAAATCAAAAACCGTTCACTGTTATTGTTGATTTTACTATTTAGGGGTTCTGACAGAGTTCGATATGGATCTGTTTCTCTCCACCAAAAGAAACCTCTGTACGAGACGTGGGCATTCAAGATTTTCAATTTAGCTGAATACGTTCCGGACAAAATCTCTATGTACATGAAATTACGTCTGTGGGTTAAAAAATAAAAATCATAATTTCTAAAATGTTCTTTTGAAAAGTAAAATCCTAACTTTGATAATTTCAAAGAGATTTGTTAAATTGAAAAAGGGGCGGGAGACAAGGACGCGTCTTCTCCCCAGATTTATTAAACCTATACAACGACGTTATCCTAAGATAACTGGAGACCCTAGTGTGACGGGTATTAAAAGCAGATAAGCTAAACATGCATATACGCACATATAAAGGTTAATTTCCGCCGAGCAACAGAATAAAGATTACGTGAAGTCTTATGACATTTTGGGAAGGCAGGTCAAAAGGGTCGACTGACCCAATTACCCGTAAAGGAAAACGTCTAGACAGAAGCTAAACAGGGGACGGAAGTAAGTTAGAATTCGCGCCCAAAACCTAAGTCACGTGACAGTCAAAGATTCACTCGAGGATCAATTGTTCTCTGGACTTTGAAAAGGCAAGACCGCAGCCGAGGCGCTAGTGGTTCACGAACCGAAAGATAAGACGCATTTGATAGTGATGACTTATCCAGTTCGATTCAGGCAACTCCGGACAGAAGTGTAAAGAAATATTCCTGTTCGCGAATCCCAATTTGAAGACGCGGATAAAAAATATATGCTGGTGGTTCAACCTGCGTAAAGAAAGTGTACATCCCTGTTGCAAATCGAGCCGTCTACAGAAGAAAGGAAGGAAAGAAAAAGACGAAACAAAGAGAGAAAGAAAGTATATACCTCTATTACAGACGAGCAGTGCGTGAAATTGTGTTTGTGCCGAAAAAAGGAAAGAAAGGACATTAATATAAAAAAAAGAGTGAACTGAATACAAAAGATAAGTAATCACATTTTGGACCCGCAGTAGAAAAGATATACACACACACATGAATATTATGTTTTTTTTCTCAAACACCTTTCCACATGTAAAACAATAATTGTAACTCCTCTCCCATCTCTTTTGTATATGTGTGTTGGCTTCTGCATCCAATTCATAGTAATTCATACTTGTATTTTGTATGTTCGGGTTCAGTTGAATCCATTTGGTGTTCGGCGAATTTGATATCCCAAAATAAGTTCGAGATCCGATCGTCGGATGTTTTAACTCATACTTATCTGTTCGTTTATTTTTGGTATATGTATATTTGTATATATTAAAATTGTTTATCAAAAATCGCTAAGCCTTATAGTTCATCCTTGTATTGTGGATCAGTACTCGTGTTGAAAACGAAGCGGACCTGGGGAAGATTACTGTTCGATTATCCCAATCGAACAGTGGTCTTAAAAAATATTTTGTTTACCAATTTTCCACTCTCACGATCTGAAAGAGATAGCTTGTATCTCTCCATAGGTGTGAGAGTGTATATATCTTCTAGTCGGCGTATGATCGCCCTATAACCCATTCGTTGACTGGGGCATATGACATATGGGCCCTTCGTCCGGGATAAAGATATATTTTGCTTCGTAAACAAATGGGGGCTCGTGCCATAATTTTTTTTTTACGCTTCTATTAAGATAACACTTACTGACCACAACAAGGTGAACGAAAAATATATATATATAAAGTAGAAATGTAGAATGTAAATGAATTCCTGAAAGAACCCACCCGGAAAAACTAAGTCAATTGAAAAAAGACGAAGTATATGAGATAGGGGAAAGGCTGGAATTAAACGTCAGGAAGTCGATGGGAAAAATTGAGATAGTGAGGAGAATTACAGAACATATGGTAGATAATAATGTGTTCGAGGAAGAAACCCTGGAGAAATTCCCAAGAGAGGAAGCAAGTCTGTCAAATGCCCAGGTAGAATTGGAGAAAGCCATGATACTAGCTAAAGCAGAAATCGAGAAAGCCCGTATTGAACAAGAAACAAGAATACGCGAGTTGGAAATCAAACAAGCAAATGAGGAGAAAAATTTCGAAATCACCAAGCAAGTGCATCTTCTGCCGAAGTTTGTAGAAAGGGAAGTGGAAGAATATATTGATCATTTCGAAAGGACGGCTACAAATATAAAATGGCCAAAACAACATTGGGCGATATTATTCCAAGCAGTATTGACTGGTAAAGCTCAAAAGGCATACGCAACGTTGTCGACCGAAGAATGCGCAGACTATGAAATAGTGAAGTCCACGATATTGAAGGCATATGAACTCGTGTCGGAGGCCTATAGACAGAAGTTTAGGGACTATAGAAAGTTTGAGGGCCAAACATACGTAGAATATATCAGGCAGAAGGAGATATATTTAGACAGATGGTGCCAAGCCAAGTAGTCGAGAATTATAATGGACTGAGAAATCTTATACTGGCGGAGGATTTTCAGAACAACATATCTGAAGAAATGAGAACATACCTGAGTGACAGGAAAATAGAATCATGTTATGACTTAGCTACGCTAGCAGACGAATATAACATTACCCATAAGAAAGCTCGTTCAAAGAATAGTACACCCATAATACGCCATTCAACACAGACGCGTGGTAGTGAAGAATCCAAGCGCACCAGAACGCAGATATGAGCAGGGAAACGAAACTTACCCGAGCGGGAAGCACCACAAATAGTGTTCTATACATGCGGAAGGCCAGGACATATCGTTACAAATTGTAGGAGTCATAAGGATATGATGGAAAATGCAAAACCCCAAGGGGCACTAATCACGAAACAGATAGACAAGAGTTACTGGCCATACACTGCAAACGGTCAGATTTTTTATAAGAACGGAAAGGAGATGAAAACCCTGAGAGTGTTAAGAGACACAGGGGCCTCCCAGTCGTTGGCAAGGCGAAGAGATGTGCCGGAAAATATCAGATATAGGACAGGGAAGATAAAGACGGTGATCGGCATAGGGGGTAAACCTATGAAAACAGAGATATGGAAAATTAGGCTAAAAGTCTAAGTGGAAAGTTGGCGACATAGAAGTCGGACTTCTAGATTAACTTCCGATGAAGGGAATTTCGTTGTTGTTATGAAATGATATAGGCAGAAAACAGATAAATGTTGAGCCTCGAAAAATATCAGCGCATCAGATGAAAAGAAGGAACTATAACTCGGAAGACGAGAGAAGGAAAATTTCAGCAGTAGTTACAAGGCAAGCTGAGAAAAAGCTCCATGAAGAGAGGAAAAACAGAAGGGCGAGATCACCCACGATAAAAAGAATCGATAAAAAGAACGAAGTGGAGAAATATAACCGAATATAGATGCGTCCCAAGTTGAATGTACCCAGTGAAGAATTAAGAAAAGAACAAGAAGCCGATGTGGAAATAAAGAAGCTATATTCTCTAGTTGGGAGAAGTAGAGAAGAAGAAAACAAGTCAGGACGCTACTATAACAGAAATGGTATCCTAATGAGGCAGTGGAAACCGCGGGTTTATGCCGGAACGAATAAATATAATAGATATGAGCAAATAATAGTTTCTACAACATACCGTAAGAGGTATTATCAATAGTACATGACAGTCAGTGGGCTGGACATTTGGGCATGGCGAAGACGCACGACAGAGTTACTAAATATTTCTACTGGCCGGGAATAAGGAGAGATGTAAGGTCATTTTGTCGGACATGTAAAACATGCCAAGTTGCGGGCAAACCTAACCAGGCGATTCCAAAAGCGCCCTTACAACCAATACCAGCCATGGAAGAACCATTCAACAGAATTATAGTTGATTGCGTTGGACCTTTACCGAGGACCAAAAATTCGTACGGATATCTGTTAACCATAATGTGCTCTTCAACTAGATACCCTGAAGCAATTCCGTTGAGGAACATATCAGCAAAGAAGGTAGCAGACGCCTTAATAAGTTTTTTCACGAGAATGGGCTTACCTAAAATTATACAGACGGATCAGGGATCCAATTTTGCATCAAGTTTATTCAAGGAGGTCACAAGTCAATTGGGAATTACGCATGCGAAATCGAGTGCATATCATTCACAATCTCAGGGAGCATTGGAGCGATTTCATGCTACGTTAAAGACCAGGTTGAGGACGTACTGCATGGAGAATCAGGAAGATTGGGATAAGGGAGTACCCTTAGTGTTATTCGCAATGCGTGAAGCAATTCAGGAATCCACCGGATTCGGCCCGTTCGAGTTCATTTTTGGACATAGAGTGAGAGGACCACTCCAGTTATTACAAGAAAAATGGATGGTAGATCAGCCCAGACGTGGCAATATGAAGGAGTATGTGGCGAATATGAGACAGAAGTTGAAAGCTGCGCAGGAACTGGCAAGGGAAAATCTGCGAAGTAATCAGATGGATATGAAGGAGAAATATGATAGAAAGGTCGTTAACAGGCAATTCAAAGAAGGGGATGAAGTACTCCTAATGTTACCTTCGAACGGTCGACCATTTGAGGCAAAGTACCAGGGGCCGTTCAAAGTACTGAAGAAATTGAACAGTTTGAATTATTTGATACATATGCCTAGCCGAAGGAGAAGTAAAATGAAATGTCATGTAAATATGTTGAAAATGTTTTGTAAAAGTGAGGAACAAGCAGTAATGCTAGTGAGTAAACAAGAGAAAGAGAAGGTAGAAAGATATAAGGAAGATAAACACTGGATAGAAAAGGACCAGCCTCTTAAATTGGAAAATTCCAGAATATTGGAAAATCTGGAGGAAAAGTTAGCGCACCTTACTGATGAGGTAAATCAGAAACTGGGAACTTTAATAAATAAATATCGGGATATATTCTCGGATACACCCCACCAGATCAATGCCGCAGTACATGATATAATATTGACGTCGGAACAACCGATCAAATAGCATCCATATCGTCTAAACCCCAGAAGGTTGAAAGTTATGAGAAAAGAAATTAAATATATGATGGAACATGGAATTATTGAACCTAGTCAAAGTGAATGGGCATCACCCTGTGTATTAGTAGACAAGCCGGATGGCACTGTACGGTTTTGTACGGATTATAGAAAAGTGAACAGCGTCACGAAGGCAGATGCTTATCCAATCCCCAGGATGCAGGATTGTATCGACCGGATTGGTCAGGCTAAATATATCACCAAGCTAGATATGCTGAAAAGATATTGGGCCGTACCGTTAACTGACAAAGCGAAAACAATATCAGCGTTTATCACCCCAGAAGGAACTTATCAATATCGAGTTATGCCCTTTGGTATGAGGAACTCGCAAGCTACATTTGTACGTCTAATGAATAGATGTTTATCCAATATTCCAGGAGTCGATGCATACATCGATGATGTCATAATCTACAGTGACACAGAGAGTGAGCATCTGGATACGATGCAAAAAGTCTTTGAAAGATTAAAAGAGACAAGATTGACAGTAAACCTTGGCAAGAGTGAATTTTGTAGTGCCAAAGTGAAATATCTAGGACAGGTAATTGGGCAAGGAAGAATTAAACCCATAGAGGCAAAGACTGCAGGCATCGCAGACTTTCCTCATTCCACTAATAGCCGAAGTCTCAGAAGGTTATTAGGAATGGCTAATTACTATAGGAGATATTGTAAGAATTTTGCCAAAATCGCTACACCGCTAACAAACTTGTTAGGAAAGGGGCATAAGTTTGTGCGGACCACGGAATGTGAGGTCGCATTGGAGACCATTAAAAGTAAGTTAAAATCAAATCCTGTGTTAAAAGCCCCAGATTTCGACAAGCCGTTTCAAATGCATGTAGATGCCAGCGATGTGGGAATCGGAGCTGTATTAATGCAAGAAGATGAAGATAAAGAGCTACATCCAGTAAGCTTCTATTCAAAGAAATTGAATAAGTTCCAGAAGTCATATTCAACAATAGAAAAGGAAGCCTTAGCGTTAATATTAGCTGTTCTACATTTTGAGGTTTATATAACCAATTCTCTTTCTCCTACAGTTGTATATACTGATCATAACCCGTTAACGTTTATAGATCACATGAGAAACAAAAACCGAAGATTACAAAGTTGGAATCGTATGTTGCAGGAACAGCAAATAAATTAGCGGATACTTTGTCAAGATATTGAAAACGAATGTAGATGTTAACCATAATTTGGGAAGGATTAAATAAAGAAAGTTATATCTTATTTGAACTGATAAAATTTAAAATATGTATGTGGAAATTGAAAGAAAAATGTATATGTTTTAATAATATTCAGTGTGTATGTTATTAAAACTGAGAAAAAAAAAATGTGTGTATATTTTGACAAAGCTGTAATTTTTTTTGTTCTGGTGCATATTTGAAAAAAATGTATAATGATATAAAGAGTATATATCTGTTGATGTAGTAATCAGAAAAAAAAAGAAAAGAAAAGACGACCCATTGTTTGTTCAGACGGTGTTGGGATATATATTGTTAAAAAAAAGAGGGAAAAAAATTTTTTTTTTCTTTTTTTTTTCGGTTATGTTAGAAGATGTGACGGGTATTAAAAGCAGATAGGCTAAACACGCATATACGCACATATGAAGGTTAATTTCCGCCGAGCAACATGACATTTTGGGAAGGCTGGTCAAAAGGGTCGACTGACCCAAATACCCGGAAAGGAAAACGTCTAGAGCAGAAGCTAGACAGGGGACGGAAGTAAGTTAGAATTCGCGCCAAAAACCTAAGTCACGTGACAGTCAAAGATTCACTCGAGGATCAGTTGTTATCTGGACTTTGAAAAGGCAAGACCGCAGCCGAGGCGCTAGTGGTTCACGAACGGAAAGATAAGACGCATTTGATAGTGATGACTTATCCAGTTCGATTCAGGCAACTCCGGACAGAAGTGTAAAGAATTATTCCTGTTCGAGAATCCCAATTTGAAGACGCGGATAAAAATATATGCTGGTGGTTCAACCTGCGTAAAGAAAGTGTACATCCCTGTTGCAAATCGAGCCGTCTACAGAAGAAAGGAAGGAAAGAAAAAGACGAAACAAAGAGAGAAAGAAAGTGTATACCGCTATTACAGACGAGCAGTGTGTGAAATTGTGTTTGTGCCGAGAAAAGGAAAGAAAGGACATTGATATATAAAAAAAAAAAAAAGAGAGAACTGAATACAAAAGATAAGTAATCACATTTTGGACCCGTAGTAGAAAAGATATACACACACATGAATATTATGTTTTTCTTTTTGCAAACACCTTTCCACATGTAAAACAATAATTGTAACTCCTCTCCCATCTCTTTTTGTATATGTGTGTTGGCTTCTGCATTCAATTCATAGTAATTCATACTTGTATTTTGTATGTTCGGGTTCAGTTGAATCCATTTGTTATTCGGCGAATTTGATATCCCAAAATAAGTTCGAGATCCGATCGTCGGATGTTTTAACTCATACTTATCTGTTCGTTTATTTTTGATATATGTATATTTGTATATATTAAAATTATTTATCAAAAATCGCTAAGCCTTATAGTTCATCCTTGTATTGTGGATCAGTACTCGTGTTGAAAACGAAGCGGACCTGGGGAAGATTACTGTTCGATTATCCCAATCGAACAGTGGTCTTAAAATATTTTGTTTACCAATTGTCCACTCTCATGATCTGAGAGAGATAGCTTGTATCTCTCCACAGGTGTGAGAGTCTATATATCTCCTAGTCGGCGTATGATCGCCCTATAACCCATTCGTCGACTGGGGCATATGACACTAGTATTTATTATCGGTTTGGCGCAATCTTAACAATATAAGACACGCAAATGAATCTGTGTTATTGGCCGACATGAAAAAGAAAACTACAGGACCTCCTAGATAGAAACTATGGTAATCAGTAAGAGAAAAACCTCGAGAGGTAAATTACGACACTGAGATATAAATATCAAACAGACATTAAAATATCTGAGAAACGTTTTAACAAAGGATGGAAAATGAGACACCGAAATTCCAACATGCATTGGACAATCGAAAGAGGAATTCCGAATGCTAAGCTCTGAGAAACGGGAAAATTTTGTTAGAAACAAAAAAAAAAGATTGCTAGATTATTATGTGATATTAAATGTTTGATAATCTCCCGGCAGATGAGAATTAATCCCTATATTTGGTCTAAAGTCATTAAGGACACTAACTAATTCACTGTGTAACACAATTTTCTCCTTGGGTGGCAACTGTTATTTCCTATTTGCTTACGGCTAGAAAGTACGAAAAATGGCTAATGTTTCCTTCAAACTTTACTTTTCTGACAAGGTTAATTATATTTCTGTAATTTACTTATTACCCTTGGGAAAACCGGAGAATATGAACATTCTCGGAAAAGTAGGAAAAAAACGACAAGTATCATTTTTTTTTATTCTAGTATTACACAAGAGAGACCAGAAAAAAATTAAAAGTGTGTAGTTTTTCGCGATTTACGCATATACTGCAAATAACTTTCACGAATCAGCCCTCAAATATTGTCACTCATCATGTTTTCGCTATGCATAGTAGCGGCGTTCAACGTTCAGGATATCCTGGCAGAAGAGCTCGCCTTGCTCATCGGAGTACTCCACCGTGTTCGACTTGAATTTATTAAGATGAGCATCAAGGATATGAACTTTGAGAGATAGCCCATTTTACCGTGGGTCTTCACCAGCAAGCTGCACCTAGTTTTTGACCTTGTGATTCCACAGGAAACCCCGATCTACTGTGACAAGGCTTTTCTCCACTGCTTACTCTGTCTTCGTAAGCTTCTTGATTCATTCCTTACAGTCTACGATCTTCTTTATCTGTGGTCCGAAAAAGACGCCGACTTTTGTCTTAGACAATTTAGGCTAGAAATATCTGAAAGCTACAACTCTTTATCTAGAGCTGTGACAAATTGTTTCATGAGGCTGATTTGTTTAAGTGCAGTGAAAGAAGCAATACTTTAAAGTTGTAGAAACTTCTAGAAAAGTCTCTTTCAGTAACTCAGCGATGATTCTGTCTGGAATTAAATGGAAAATAGGTTAGTTTCAAAACATCGATGTCCAGGTCACAAAAGCAATGTTCCAAGGAAATAGTAGTCATTTTCTTTGCTTTATAGACAGAAGCAATTAGGAAATACTATTTCCATGTGTTTGTACATATATATGTGAATAAAGATAAAAGAAAAACTTATCTTAGCCGACGCGTTTATTCCTCTGAGGAAATTATCAAGGAAAATGCAAGGATTTTATTTTGTAAAAAGTATTTATATACAAGAGCAAAATGTTATTTTTTTTTCATTGTTTCTTTTTTTTTAATTTAAAAACGCTCAAAAATATGAATCAGGTTAGCCGAAATGTCAGACAAGCTATGGAAGACGCCAAGTGACACGATTCAATGTCTAGTAAATGAAATTTTGTAAATGATGTTCTAGATATTGACCTAAGACTAAAACGTCAAAATTGTGTTACACAGTGATAATAATGATAAGTAAATAACAAAATTTCATCTTATATTTTTGGAAACATTAACTTTTAAGGCTTATTAAAAGAATTTGTGTTTAAAATCAAAACACAAAATTTTCTATAGGACGTCTTTACATAATAATTTTATGTGAGGAATAGATAAAATAAAGTAGAAACTGGAAATTTTAGTACTTAGCATCAAATTTAGCTGTCCAGTTTTAACATTTAACACCTCAGACGTTTTTTGTTCACTTCCCGACACATGTGCCAGGCAACGATTAATCTGATGAAACTGCTGTTATAAACTCAACAGCGGGACTCTACAGGGATAGCAACACGATTTTATGTGATCAGCACAGCATATCATTTAATACTTTAAAATCTTTTTTTCTAGAGATTTTTCATCGTAAATTCTGATGAAGTTTTTGAAAAGTTACAAATGTTAATTTTAATGTATAAAAAATGAAATATTTTTTTTATCTTCTTGTATTTCAAAGATTGTTCAAAACCAAAGAAATCAAATTCTTTTTATATTTCAAATGAGACTTAAATAAAAGATTTCATATCGTATTAAAGTCGGCTGTTGATGTAATGTACGCATGCATGGGCGGAAATAGACAAACATCTCCATAAACATACGGATGACATTGAGACAGGAAACGGATGCCGAGGCAAATGTTTCAAGCGCACGAATAAAGGCAGGTCACCTCGAATAAACCGAATTATTACTTCCGACGTCTTGCGTAATTGACTAACGAAGCCATGATATTTGAAAAGCAACAACAAAACTCTTCTGACCTTTTTATTTGATTTTACTTGTTTATTTGTTTATTTACTTTAAATTCCCAAAGAAATATCAGAATGTATTTGCAAAATGCCAGAAAAAAAAGTAAGACGGGGAATCCACCAAAGGGAAGTTGTTCTTAGGCCATAATACTTAATGGCCAAAGATTTCCGAACGGAAACTGATCAAATCACGACATTGGAATTATTTAAGCACTTGTAAACAAGCGTTTTAAACTGTCGAAATTTCGGGAAAATGTCAGCTGCCAAAAAATGTCAAAGGCTTACAGATGCCAATTTCGTATCCGTGGATTTATGACTATATTGCAGAAATGTCTAAAAGATACTGATAAAATCACAATTCATACAAAATTGAAATATACGTATATATCGATAAATAAATAAATATATATATATATGTGTATGTGTGTGTGTGTGTGTGAATATATATATATATATATATATATATATATATATATATATATATATATGTGTGTGTGTGTGCCTGTGTATGTGTGTGTGTGTACATATGAGGGAATTTATTTGTCTATACACGTAGAAACACATGTGCATGCATGTGTTTGTACATATATATGTGAATAAAGAAAAAGCAAAACTTATCTTAGCCGACGCGTTTATTCCTCTGAGGAAATTATCAAGGAAAATGAAGGATTTTATTTTGTAAAATGTATTTATATACAAGAGTAAAATATTACTGTTTTTTGGGGTTTTTTTTTCATTTTTTTATTTTCAGAACGCTTAGAAATATGAATCAGGTGAGCCGAAATGTCAGACAAGCTATGGATGACGCCAGTTGACATGATTCAATGTCTAGTAAACGAAATTGTGTAAATGTTGTTGATTTTTTTATGCAAATTAGAATTTAAACTTTTTTAGTTTGGGATTAGTTGGTGTGTTATATATTTTAAATAACATGTGGTGATGTATTTAACCGTTTTCTTTTAATATTTTTAACATTTTATAATCCCTTATGTTGGCTTCGGATGATAATGATTCTTTCAGATATTGAGATATTTGAAAAAATTCGAGGCGTAGATTTACATTTTGATAACATTCGGTAGCAACCCTCTCGAGAATTTCTCCTTCTAAGTTACTTTCACTTTTAATAAGTGTGGCATTCTTTCGATCAAAGACATGATGAATTTATTTTTATGTATAACTAATGCATTTGATAAATTGTTGTGTATAAGATCCCTTTTGTGTTTATAGATACATTTTTATAACCCACAATAGATTTTACATTTGCATCTGGGTCTAACGACATTTTACGCTTCCTCGATATCTTGCTGCATAGGAAAATTAACGAGCTCCAGTTTGAAATTTACAAAAAAATCTACTAACAAGAATGAACGTAACAATTTTATTCCTACATCTGTAACAACATCAAATATGGAATAATTATAGGATTATATTAAGAGCACTAAGAATCTGCAGTCCCCAGTATTTATTCAAAGAAAAAATATGCCTAGAAAACATTTTCGAAAACCTAACGTATCCATATTACTTCATCCACAATACTAAGAGAAAGGCATACTTAATATAAAACCGCACAAAAGAAAACAAGATTATTAACAACGATAGCAATGACAATAAACTAGTTAAAAATAGATGCATACTACGATTAATTCCGTAATATCCACTTTCAAAAACAATTTCTCCAAACTAAACAACATCATTGGGGAAACTTACAGAAATGTAAAAAGGGATCTGATACAAAAAAAAATTGTAAAATGGATTAGTTATACGTAGAAATTATTATTATTATTATTATTATTATTATTATTATTATTATTATTATTATTATCTTTAGTTTCTGGCGTTTACACATTTCTTTCCGTGTCCCACCCAGGGACCTAAAGTTAGAAATGTCATCATGACATTTTCCACTGACAAAAAAAAATTACGTAGATAAAGCCCTTCGTAAAGTGTGGGCTGTACTTCTGAGAACAATTTTTTGTATCTCTTTGAAGCATGGACTTCCGGGAATCCCTTCAGTTAGTCTACTGGAATCTTTTCCAACCAATCCTAAGGCTCCTAACTACAACAGGGATTGTTGATGTTCCCATGTGCCACATTTTTGAGATTTCTATTTCAATGTCCTTGTATTTTGACAGCTTTTTGAATATCTTCAAAGATAAATTGCAGTCTGCAGGGTCTGCCATATCAATAAGGAGACACCGTTTTTTATTTGTGGTCTTTAATCACAATATCTGAGCGGTTGGCTTTGATTGCTCTGTCAGTGTGTATTGTGTAGTCCCATAGAATTGTAACAGGACCTATCTCCGTAACCGGGTCTGGGTGGTGCTCATACCAGTTTCTTTCAGTTTCCTTCCCGTAGAAGTTGCAAATTTTCCAGTGCAGATATTGACCCACTCTGTCATGCCGGTTTTATACTCAGTGGGTGCCAATATGGCGCAACCTGATACAAGATGATTTATTTTTTCTGGATATTTATCACAGAATCTGCATTTTGGCATAACACAATATTTTAGTATATGTGCTTGATAATTCCTAGTTAGCAAGCATTGGTCCTGTTCAGCAAGGATAAAACCTTCAGTTTCAGCTTTCAACCCTGCACTACGTAGCCACTAATGGGTACGGGTTTTGTCTACGTCTGCTTGTTTGGTACGGGCCGAGTATTGGCCATGAAGCGGTTTATCTTGCCATTGTTTCTGTATCTGATCGGTTTCATTTGTCTTTGCTTTCTTTTTTAAGTATTTTGCAGCTTCAGCCGGTGTACTGGGCTGTACTTGTATTTCTGCGCCCATCTGAAACTCCATTTTGAATTTGTTGGCTTTCTTTATTACAGAGTAAAGACGCTTACTATTTTCATGTTCTTTGACACTTATCATCATCCAGTCTTCTGTAGTTTCCAAGTTTGGAGGTCAATTGTTTTAGTTTTGTAGGACAGTTCTAGTTGAACTAATCCTCTGCCTCCTTTGGATCTGGGCACATACAGACGATCAACATCAGCTTTGGGATGTTGCATGCGGTAGCAAGTGAGAAGCTTTCCTGTTTTGACGTCGATTCGCTTAATTTTAGCTATGCTCCAGCTAAGGGCATTAAAGCTGTATTGCACTACAGGGACAGCCAAAGTGTTTATGGCTGATATTCTGTTTTTTGAGTTTAGCTCGGTATTTAGTACCCGACATACACGCCTGTAGTAATCTTTTCTTATTTTTTCCTTCATTTGGGGGTGTTGTATGCCATCTCCTTCGCTAATTCCTAGGTACTTATAAGCTTCATCATGCTCCAATTCCCTAATCTTTGTGACAAAATCTAAATCTATTAAAGGTGTTTCTGTAATTCCACCTTTCTTGAATGTTACTTTTGCACATTTATCTAATCCGGACTCCATACCTATGTCGTCAATGAAGTATTTTACAATATTGAGGAGGCCTTTCAACTCATTGTCGTCTTTGGCAAAGAGTTTGAGATCATCCATGTAGAGTAGGTGATTGAATATTTTCTTATTTATTTTGTAACCATAGCTACTGTTGTTCAGTTCATGTGTAAGAGGGGTTAAGGATAAACAAAACAGAAGGGGTGACAGAGAGTCTCCTTGAAAGATTCCACGTCGGATATTCAGACGGTTGGATATGGCAGTGCCCCCGGTGTGACTAAGGTATAGTTTGGTGTTCCACATTTCCATGCTGTGCTTAAGGAAATTTAATACCACAGGGGAGACTTTGTACATTTCCAAAGTCTTAAGGACCCAAGAATGTGGAACACTATCAAAGGCTTTACGATAATCAATCCAGGCTGCACTTAGATTTCTGCGTCGTCTCCTGCAATTTTCCAGGATCATTTTATTTATCAGAAGTTGATCTTTACAGCCATATGAACCTCTACTGCATCCCCTCTGTTCCAGCGGGAGAATGCTGTTTGTTTCGAAAAAGGAATAAGTACGGTTCGTTAGTACAAATGTGATCAACTTATACGTTGTGGAAAGACATGTTATCGGTCTATAATTTTTCGGGTCGTCTGTTTCAGTTGTTTTTGGTATGAGGTATGTAATACCTTCAGTAACCCATTCCGGGATTTTATTGGGATTATTTACAAGCGTTGATAATGTTTTTGCAAGAATTTCATGGGTAGATGAGAGATGATACACCCAGAAATTGGGCAACTTGTCATTTCCTGGGGATTTCCATTTTGGGGATTTCGTTAGAGCTTGCCTAACATCATCTGTGGATATATTTTCCGATTCTTGCAGAGGTGTATCCAGCAGTCTTTCTTCTTCACGCCGTATCCATTCTGCATTTGGGTTATATTCTTTTGGGCTGCTCCAAATATTTTCCCAAAATGTCTGTACATTATCAATCGATGGTGGCCTTTCGACATGTATAGGTGTTTTTCCAATTTCCCTGCAAAATTTCTTAAGATCTGTTCGGAATATTTTATTTTGGCGGTAGAACCTACAACGTTTTTCGTATCGTCTTGTTGTCTGTGCCTTTAGCTGAAGTTTCTGCTTCAGCATTTCTGTGATTGATGGAATATGAATTAGTGATTTAATTTTATATTTCCGCTTGATCTTTTTGCACTTGCTCGTGGAAATATTAGGGTTTCTGCTGAGCTCATCTAATATAGAAAGCTCACATCTAATTTGTTTTATTTCTCGTATCAGTTTTGCTTTCCAAGCTGGTTCTCTGTGTCTGTTAATTTTATTTAAGATTCCGAGTCGCTGCTAAAGCTGTTGCGTATATTACAGTGTTAGCTTATATGATGTTTCCCAGTGGTTTATCTGTTAGCAGTGTTTCCAGAGCATCGTTGTATATTTTCGCAATGTGCTTGTTGGAATTCATCATATGGATTTTGGGGAGCTGGTCTCTGTCTGACAATTGTATGAAAGTTACTCTGCTGAGTACTTGGAGGACGTGGTTTTTCGCTTCGGTGATTTCAGCTTTGTGCTTTTCAAGGAATTATTATTATTATTATTATTATTATTATTATTATTATTATTATTATTATTATTCCAGGTCGATCAAATGTTTGGAAAGTTAAGTAATTCGTTTGATAAATGTTTTTTCTTAATGATTATATAGTGTAAATAAGATTTTTTAATTATCTGGAAAACGAGATTTTTTTGCTATATTATCTTGGGGTTCACTCTTTTGCACCAGTATTATATATATATATATATATATTTATATATATATATATTCATATTCCTGTATAGAAAGATAGTTATATTTTTATATGTATATAAATGCATGGGTGTATGTATAAAATCATATCAACTTCTTCAACCCTTGTCAACAAGAAAAATTACCTATGGTAATGTTTCAAGACCCGAAAAACTTTTAAATCAGAACAGAAATTATGGCTCGTTGTATACATGCTAAAAAGTTACTTTTGAGTTCATATCAAAGGCTGAAACCAAGGTAGCGGGATCGGCTGATCTCCTACTTTTTGATACTATATATATATATATATATATATATATATATATCATAAGCATGACATATACATATAAATAAAGAGAGATACTGGAGGAGAGGAACAAAGAGGGAGACAGCTATATATAACTATGATGATAATATAATATTCTATATAACTCTGATAACAATAATATATATATATATATATATATATATATATATATATAGTCAGGGTTACAATGCTACATACGTATATGTATATTCCTCTTACTCTTTCTTGTTATATACGTGTGTGTGTGTGTTTGCGTTGATATCAAAAATATAAATATGTACAAATTAATACACATGAATATTTTACACAGTTACACACACACACATGAATATATACTTAATATAAAAAATTAAAAAATAATTTTCACAACTCTATTTACATATATATATATATATATAAATATATATATATATATATAAATCCCGTTCATTTTAAATGCCACATATATTTTTATAATTAAAAACGGTATTCCCAGTATAATATAGAACTACGCGAACACTGTGATAACCAGATATTTTTATTAAAATTTAAATGACGTAACGCTCACTCTATACTCAGCACCTGAAGACTGCGTTGTTCATGAAACTCTAAATCATACTGTCGGTAAGGGATAATATGTATATTTATTATTATATACTTATTATTTCTGTTGTATTATATCGATCACTGTTCTATTACGACCAGCACTATATATGCTATATATTATAATTATATTTGGGCTCCTTTTGATTGAGCACTGTTACAGGTGTAAGAAAGTATGTATACTTCGTATCCTATCTGTTATTCGAATATGGGACCATTTAGTTCGAACTGCTCCACTACAAACGCCATAGTTCCTGACAAAAGGTCGTATAAGCTAACACTTTTCCACAAGATCGAGACCATTATAAAAAGAATGAGGTGGAAGCTATCCCTAATAAAACACAAGAACGAGATTTATGGATTTAATTCCTCCAAAACCCCACCACTATTATTGGACTTCGAGAAAGATCTATTCTCAGTAATAGACAAAATTAAATTCGCTAAAACTACCAACGATCTTTAGCAAAAAATGCTAAAGGACGTTTCTATGATCAGAAATCCGCTAAAATAATTATCGAAGCAGTTAATACGGCTAACCAATACAAAATCATAAATCTATTAACAAAGAAGTTATTAAGTTTTATAAAAAGGCACTCAAGAACTGGAAAATTACATCAATAGTGAAGACAAGAAAATAGCACAAATCCTTGAAAGAGCATGCAAATACCAGAAGCCATAGAATGGTTTACTAATATAAAAAGAAATGAAGAATGAATGTACATTCACCCAATTCGATATTTGTAACTTTTACTCGTCCGTTACGGGGCATCTGCTAATATCTGCTATAAATTTAGAAACAAAATTACTGCCCTATCGCGAAATAAATCTCATAACGCAGGTACGAAAACCTATATTATTCCATAGTGGTTATATGTGGACCAAAAAAAGTAACCCAGAATTTAATATTGCTATAGGAGCAATTGATTCAGTAAAGGTCTGTGAATTAGTTGGAATCTTGTTATTGTGGCGACTTTGATTTATTTTCGACATTAAGGACACCGGACTCTATACAGATGACGGTGTAATTCTCCTTCGTAAAAATATAGGCTGATTGGGAAAGGAAGTGACAAAATTTTTCAAAGATCACGAGCTAAATCTTTACGATTACCGCCAATGCTAAAGTGATCAATTTTTATCGATGTGACGTTGGACTTGATTATCGGTTATTACAAACCATATACTAAACATCTATATAACCATGGATAAAACGAATGAAACCACAATCATACAATTCTAGATAATTTATATAAATTAGTCCATGTTAGATTTTCTACTAACTCCAATAATAAGGAAATATTTGATAGTAATAAATTAAATATATAAAAGCTTTAGAACTAAGCAATTTAGTAAATTTAGAGTATTTAGAAAAAAAACAAAGAAGTTGAAAATAAACAGAAACACCGTAAGCGTACCATCATCTGGTTTAATCTGGTTTAATATCGGAAGAATGTCCCTACATGTAATTCATAAGAACGTTAATCATTCACACACTAAAAGAGTTTCTTTTTAAATAATGTTAAGTTCAGCTATACCTGCGTTAATAATTTCGATAAATCTATATGCCAACATAACAACATTATATTAAATAAATGCAACTGCCAAAAAAATATGATCTGTCCCTTAAACTGACAATAGTTTATACCGTTCTAACATACATTCCGGAAACGATGTTAAATTTTATTTTGCTTCCACTGAAAATCCTTAGAAATTTCGTTTCAACCATCATCGAATGAATTTAGTCAATATAAAATACAAAAAACAGGACGGCTATGTCTAAATATTTTTGTCAATTAACGAATGGTGCTAATACATCTTTGATCACCTAGGATATTGTAGCAAGAATCAAATCTTACAACGGGGATGGAAATAGATGCAATTTATGTCTTGTTGAAAATTTATTTATCTTAAGACACTTAAGTAACCCTAGCTTATTAAACAAGAGAAATGAATTGATGTTTACATGCAGGCATAAAAATAAATATTTGCATAAATATGTTGATCCAGATTAATTTTTAATGTAAATTATGGTTTGTTTGTTGTTTAAGGAACAAGTAATCTCCCTTTCTCCTTAAAATAAAAAATTAAATTAAATTTCACAATTCTAAAATATTTATTCATTTTACATATATAATATATTTTTTAATATAAAAAAATATAATTCCATTGTAATGTATAACTCTGCAAACATTGCGATAACCTGTTTTTTTCTTATTATTAAAAATTATATTACGTAACGGTCAGTGGATACTCAGTACCAGAAGATTGTGTTGTATATGAAACTCCGAGTCCTGCTAAAGGTGAAGGATAATATGTATATTTATTAATATATACTTAATAGTTCTGTTGTATTACATCAAGCACAGTTTTATTAACAAAGCACTATATGTGCGATATATTATATTACTAGCGTAAAAGCCGCCTTATCGGGCGGCATTTAAGCTAGCTCCTGCTGAGGACTCTTGATCTGGCCTTCATCAAAATAGGTAGGGAGAAGTAGATGAGATAGGCAAAAGTAAACTACAGAACTCAAAATTAATCGCTGCATTTAAGTATTAATATATTAAAGAAAAGTTAATGTACGTAGGTCCTTACTTTCTGTACAAACAATTATTTCATGAGTGACGTTCGCTGGATTTCGCAATTAATTTCGATTATTCCTAAATTTTCCTCAAAAAAATCACATAAACATATCGCCGAAAACAATCGCAGTTCTAAAAACTTGGGAATCCAAATTTTCAGGATTTTGGGTGTGGATGCATCCCGGAATGTTTTTAATTTCTTCACAGACTCTGTCTGATTCGAAAATGGTATGCTATGGTAAGCTTCGGCCTCTAGGCACAGGTATGCAGAAAATAGAAAAGAACACGTTGGGTGCATAATCCGGACTTCCTTAGTATTTTTGTTTTTATTTTTAAGGAGAAACAAATAAATAAATAGATAACCAGATAGATAATAATAAAACACAATCCTCCCGACACATAACGACCTGTAGGCGCGCCATAAAAATATCCCTCACTGGGAACTAACTAGAGGATGACCGCCAACATTAGCCTTGAAATACATACCCTACCCAACCTTAGCAAAATCTCTCAGATGATGAATCTATAGATAAGAATTAACTCTCTGGCAACTTAACGGAGAAAACGAGCCTAGCCACTCCCACAATAACGAATGTTATAACGAACCATGCCTAAAAAGACCACGTAAACCAAGAGAGAGCTTATTCCTAAAATTTCGCTTGAAGATGAAACGGGACTAAACATTTCAATTCAACTTAATTTTAATAATTATTTGGATGGTTTCGGCTCTCGTTTTTGAAACATGAGAACTCTTATGTATCGAAGGAATCATATTTTTAAACAAAAAATATTATATATATATATATATATATATATATATATATATATATATATATATATATATATATATATATATATGAGTTCTTATGAACCAGGATGAAAAGAAAGTATGCACTTTTCATTTAACTCCCCGGCCGATACATTTCCCATGGCCTTGCATTTCTCTTCCTCACCTCCCCTTCTATCACATTTCACGTCGGGTGTTTATTTATTTATTTATTTTTTTATTGTAAGTCCTCAAATGATGTGGCTTCTGTTAATCCTGTATAGCAAGTTCTAATGATAATATTAATTAAAAATAAAACATTGATGGAATTATGCATCGGTTCAAAGTTAACCGTTAATATATTAAGTAAAATAAAGAAACTATATAGAAAAATATATAACTTGAAATTTTAATTATCTATTATTATGTTAATATCTTGCACTGATGAACATAAAAAACAACCTTGTCTCACAGGAAATAATTTCGTCATAGATAAAGGTCGAGTGTACGTTAAATACTAGGAGAGTAAGACAACACTCCGGTGGGTTCTGTGGAAGGAAACATGTTAAATATCACATTAATTAATTGTTTAGATAGTTCATACACGATATCCAACCTCGAGTAATATCAACACAGCATGCCTTTCTTTATATATATATATATATATATATATATATATATATATATATATATCCACTGCCGCAAAGAATACGTTACACATTGAATGTTCAATCCTATAATAGCGTGCTGTAAAGAGAGTTGAATCCACAGAAAATAAATCCACATTTACTTTCTAGCCTTAGGCTTTAAGGAAACTTTGCTAACCCCATTAGCAACGTGACCATACCTGCCTGGAGAGCACTTTGCTGAAGAAATCACGAAGCCAGAAGGCAAGTAAAATTAATTTGATAAGGAAAATAGTTTCGTGTTAAACACTTCTGTCCAGATATAGAAGAAACTTTCACAGGTTAAGTCCTTGTTATTTTCATATATTTTCTTGCGTTGTCTCGCACGCCATCTTGCGTGTTAAAAGCGCATGATTGGACATAGCTAGATAGAGGTGGTCAATGGGGTCGTCTGCCTGAACGTGGGCGTAAAAATAAAAGGGCATGTGCAGGTAATTTTTCAGGGTTTTTGTTTGGTCACATGCTTATGGGGTAAAGAAGTCCGATGTGTATTTTCGTACACTCTTCTTCTCATATATACCGTGTCCTTTAAGGACGTTGATAATTTCTTTGTCCTTTTTGTCTTTTTATTTCTCTTAACACTTGCTCCGTCATACATTTACTCAAGCTGGCTAGGGAGGTTATGCGTTGTTTTCCTCTGTGTTTCTTGCCTTCAATCTGACCTGTGAGTAGCAAATTTTCCAAGCCCTCTTTCCTCAGTAAGTACCATAGAAACGTCATCTGTCTTTTCCTGATGTTATGTATGAGTGTCCTTTTTGTTTCCATTTTCTCTAGAATTTCATCGTTGCTCACGGGTTCGGTCCATGGTATTCTCAGCATCCCTCTGTAGAACGAAATGTCTGTTGCTTCAAATCGCTTCTTCATTTGTGGGGAGATTGTCCAGGATTCAATGCCATATAGGAGGACTAATATTTCAATATTCATTTCTTTGTAATCAAATTTTACTATGTTCCTCACTAAACGGTGTTTATTACGTCTACCGACCACCTCATTAGAGAAAACGTAATAAATATAACGTTCCCTCCGACAGGATTAGAAACCTCGTCCTCGTTTACAGGTGAAACTACCGTTTGATCGGTCATGTTTTGACCGCTCGTCCCCGGACAGTTTCACCTTCAGGATTCTCCTGCAGACTGATAGACAAACTAAACAAAACGTCTACTCAAATATAGGTATCCACGAAAAATAACGTTTGAAATAATAAAAATATGGCAGATAAAAAAAATAAAATCGATTAATCCTTTATGTATCTCTCTCCCTCTCTCTCTCTCTCTCTCTCTCTCTCTATCTATCTATCTATATATATATATATATATGAAAATTTCTCCGAATTAACCAGTAGAGAGACAATATTTATGAATATATATATATATATATATATATATATATATATATATATATATATATATATATATATATATATATGATGCGATGGATAAATTGTCGTCGAAACTACGCCAAAAATTAAAATGACACTGACATCTCATTTTAACAGGTATATTTACCAAAATTACACAAGAATATCTTGAAATACTAAAGAGCAAATCTTTTCAAGAAAATCGCGAATTGGCTTGAACCACGGACTCCAGACGAGACGCTTTGGACGCTATCGAGGTTATAAAGTGACGACTGGGCAGCTCCAAGCCATTTATGACATTGGTACTCCAAATTAGACTGGCAGAGGATGTCACGAGGTGCCATGTATTTACGAGGGCGTTACAAGGAACGGATCACTTTTCCTGAATGGCTCCTTACTTATTTACTGAAATAAGGAAAAAATAATTTTTTTTTTAGTTTTTTTTTTTTTTTTTTTTTTTTGGGTGGTCCGATATTTATACCCGTGCAAAATACCCGTTTAGACAAGGGAAACACTGCTTATTATGATAGATGCAGTGCGTTATTAGTCTGTTCGAATTTCCCAAAACTTTTGGATAGCTTCTTCTATATAGTAAACGTTTGTCAATATATATTTCCAATAACGAAAACACATACCCTTATTATTATTAATTTGTATTGTATAATTGTGAAAATCCTTCACCAGACTTTCACATGGAATTCATAGTCTGTACCAATCCCGTTCAGAAATATCTAAACTGTCAGTTGTATGCAACTCTTTTTCTCTGATCAATGGTTAATAATGGCTTTAAGTATTTATACGCTGTGGTTCTTGGTAAAGATCACACTCCTTCGAACCTTATGGCCTGCCGCTATAGAACCAGAAAGAAAGAACTGTACCAAATAACAAAATCCACATGACTTGAGGACTTCTAGCAAGAGCTGAAATGGATAGCAAATGTAACTGAAAGAGAAAATAATGAAATAATCAAACTGCAATGTTCCACACAATCCCAAATAAACAGTTAGGAAAAAGCAATTAATACTGGAAAGAGCGATAATAGCTACTGGACTTGAGAAGCTTATATTTCTGAAAAACTGTTTGAAGAGAAAGCTTTTTCCAAATTTTAACCGACAATGGCACTGATTGCTTAGTCATTGAATGCAAATCGTTTCCTTATAAGGAAACAGCTAATATTACTATTAGCATTACCATTAAAATGTCCAGTCTCTTTCTCAACAAGAACTATCCTTCTCGGGACTTCGTGGACTGGATCTACATAATCACACAAAAAGAAAAGAACTGTACGAAATGTCAGAATAGCTTGGTGATTTTCAGCAACATAAAAAGCTAAAATGGATATCATGTAAGACGAAGAAGGAACAATGACGTAATCAAGATGTTGACACGCCATCTTTCCTAGAAAGAGCTATAAAAACCTCTGGACTTGAAAAATTATTTTTTCTGAAAAATTATTTTAAGAGAAAGAGTTTATAACTTTCAACCGAAAACAACACTGGCTGTTCGATCGATGAATGTCGAAAGCTTCCTTATAAGGAAACAGTTACTACTAAAATGACTATTACGATTAAGCTATACATTTGATTCCTGATATCCTTAATGGTGTAGAAGTATTGAGATCCTTGCAATTTTGAGACGTTATTTTAACATGGGTCTCAAAGGCGTTAGAATTATGCAAGTGGATTGAAATCAAGGAATATCTGACTATGGTACCCAAAATTTGTTTAGGAATGGTAGTAAACTCGTATAAATTAAGACCAGAAGTGAACGCTTGTCATTTGCTGATAATGGTGCTTAAATCGCAAAGAAGATGAAATTCACTTGATGACATTCAGAAAAGTTAGGATTCACGGAACTAAAAAAATTTTAATACTTCTTAATATATTGAGTAAAAAAGTCAGTAAAATAGATAAATATTAGGTTGGTGCAAGAATAATGTCGTTTTCTCACATAGTAACATATGTGAGAAAACGACATTATTTTTGCACCATTAGATAGATAATGACCAGAATGAGATAGATAGATAGATAGATAGATAGATAGATAGATAGATAGATAGATAGATAGATAACCAGACTGAAATAGATAGATAGATAGATAGATAGATAGATAGATAGATAGATAGATAACCAAACTGAAATAGATAGATAAATATATAGATAGATAGATAGATAGATAGATAGATAGATAACCAGACTGAAATAGATAGATAGATAGATAGATAGATAGATAGATAGATAGATAGATAGATAATGGTAATAGATATACAGGGTGCGTTGGCTGAATTGTCACCATTTTATGTTATTAATTTCGCGCTTGAGCGATGTCTGTTTTTGATTGTGTCGATTGTACAGTATAGTAGGGTCAGTTGGGTACCGTTTGTAAGAAAAAGAGTACCATTTCTCAATTCATTCAGCTAGAACTTTTGAAAAAGCACGGAATAAACAATAGCTAATTCTTTAAATATACTCTCAATAAGTAATCGGTAAACATTCTTTTTTTTTTCATAACATATAAACGCAATAAAATGCAAAGATAAAATCCAGAGACCAATCTTTAATAGTATTGGTTTCTACCTTGCATCTTGCCTTC
>OZ010579.1:26016100-26073600 GCA_963932145.1 Acanthosepion lycidas | reverse complement strand
TAACACCAGGAAACTCAGAAATTGTAACCATATAACGGCCAATTCATTTATTCTTGAAGATTGCATAGTGTATGAATCTCCGAGTTGTACTGTCGGCGTGGGGTATTATATATATATATATATATATATATATATATATATATGTGTGTGTGTGTGTGTGTTTGTGTGTGTGTGTGTGTGTGTGTATTTAGGCAACAATCCTTTTTTCATGCACATTTCATTAAAAACGACAGACAAGGTGCTTTTATTTTGTTTCTCATACGATATATTTTTTTTTCTTTTCGGATGATAAATTATATAAAAACTGTCCGAATGTTGTTTTTATCCGAGCGCTTTCGGCTATACATTTAGCCATTTTCAAGGATTAAATATTTTAATTGTTAAATAAGAAATAGTTTGTTGCATGTATGTTTTATAAAATGTTTTCATTTTTCAAAACGCGGTCAAGATATTGAGTCCATGTTCAAAGTTAATATCATTAAGTGTTGTTTTTTTGTGTGTTTTTATTAATAAGGCTTTCATTATTTTTAGCATTTTTGCATGTAGATGATGCTATTATATTAATGTTGTCAACAAGTATATTACGAATAGTGTCCGGTAGGTCTCCATGAATATTTAAATGAGATCTAATTGAGCTATGATCAGAAAGGTGTATAGTGAGTCTGCGTGTCAAACATGTTGTAGTGTGGCCTATATTTCTTATTTAACAATTAAAATATTTAATCCTTGAAATTGGATAAACGTATAGCCGAATGCGCTCGAATGAAAAGAACATTCTGACAGTTTTTATATAATTTATCATTCGAAAAAAAAAATTATTAGATAGCATGCGAAATTGTATTAAAAAAATAAATAAAAGCACCTTGTCTGTCGTAATCAAGGAAATGTGCATATATATATATATATATATATATATATATATATATATATATATATATAGTGGTTGTGAGGTTGTGTAATGTTTATCGCGCTATGTATACGTTGTACTGACGCTAAATTTTAAATTGGCGTTCAACGTGTCTAGACGTAGAATCCAATCGTTTTCATTTGGTTTCCCAACATTTGGTTTACAGTTTGTTTTTTGTTTTTTTGTTTTTTTCATAACTCTTGTTTTTAAATATCCCATACTGGGCCTACAGAAGATGATTTGTTAAGAAAGGCGAATTGTTACAAGTACCAGAACACAAATTTCAAAGACTGAGAAATGGGCGCATTTTCTATACCATTTCGCCTTAGTAAGTTACTCAATCTCTTAACGATTTTAAATTAAAATCATGATCACATTTATTCCGATGAACGAGATATATATTGATTATGTTGCTCTGTGAAAAAGCTCTTTTGTCTTCATATAATTTAATTCCTTAAAAGTCTCGTCTATAAATTTTTGGTGACAATTATTACAGTTTTATGGCATAAATTTCTTCTCTATGTTTTAGATTATTATTATTATTTATCTTGTATCGTATTAATTTTATTATTGTTTTAGAAGTTAATATTTTGTTAAGTTTTGATACATTCTTTTCATTTGATTGAATTAATAGATAATATTATGTATTCAGTTTTATGAAGGTTATATTTATCGTTAATTATAACGCAAATCTCCTCAATTATGAATTGAGCTCTCTGGCTGCTGATTTCGCCTTTATTCATCACGTATATAATACGTTAAAAGATAGCTTAGGCGTAGAATCTCTGGCTGATGGAAAATCGGCCGAGCTTCTTCGAACCTTGCTTGAGACAATCGAATGTCTAGCCATATTGATGAGCTGTGATACAACGAAATAGACTTGTATATAATGTATATAATAATCGACTCTCCCGTCGGTTTCGACTTATGAAGATCTGACTCCTTATTGATTCAGTGATGAATGCTTGTCCGATAATCTTAAGTGGCATTTAAGACCCGCTAGTGATTTACAAAGGAGGCCACATATGGAGCAAGTGTGAGGATTGTTTGAATGTGAGAGATTATATATATATATATATATATATATATATATATATATATATATGTATATATATATAAAATTGTCTTCATTATGACTGAACAGCCAAACTATCCGCATATATGATTTGATTATAGTGGAAAAGGTTTGTGCAGAATCATCTATGTTTTTCGGAATAACCGAATATAGAGAACTCGTGCATACAGTGTGCAGGAAAGTCTTCAAACGACACTGTTTGAATTCAGAGAAACCTTTCTCGTAGACTAATTGCCGACCAAAGCTGTCCTACTATTTAACCCACAGCTAGGGGCAGACGGAAAGAAGAAATAATTCCTTTCCAAAGGGTATTTGGTCATAAGTGAATGTATAGATCTCGACTGTAATTCAATTTGGATATTCCAGTCACTCATTACGGGTCGCTATTCAGTAGAGCACTGACACTTCCACACACACACACACACACACACACACACACACACGCATGCACACACACACATACACACAGACATATATATATATATATATATATATATATATATATAATTTTTCATCTATTAATCTTTCAATTTAAAATAATAATACAGTGAAAGAAAAAGTTAATGAATTAGAAAAACGTACATAAATATATGAAGAACCTTAGATAGATATGAACAAACTGAAATGGATAGATAGATGTGAAAAACTGGTAGATAGTGTTATTGTGAAACACCTATTCTATAGTTAATAGACTCTCCGACCTAATATAAGTAGGACTAGTAAGAGTAACGAAGGTCAGTCGATGTCGGACGACAGTAGTCGACAGTTAGTCGAATACGAAAGTAGTCAGCGACCACAACAAGATTACTCTGCGTAATACCTATTATATCAAGTTCCTAACGTTTTGTACGTCGAAGCTATTTTGGACCGATTTAGTACAAATACAAGCCTCCACTGTGAAATGGCTCCACAACAACTTTGGTGACGAGGGATTTGCACTCATTCGGAGGAAGAAAAAATTCGCTCGCCACAATAACTTTGGCGACGAGGGATTCGCACTTATGCGGAGGAAGAAAAAATTCGCACGCCACAATAACTTTGCCGACGAAATTCGCACTCATGCGGAGGAAGAAAAAATTCGCTCGCCACAATAACTTTGGCGACGAAATTCGCACTCATGCGGAGGAAGAAAAAATTCGCTCGCCATAATAACTTCGGCGACAAAGTCTCAGATTCACACTTAAAAAAAAAAGTTGGCAAAGTTTTTCGCAAGCCAAGACGTCAACTTAGTGACGAAAAAATCTGTCGTATTCTCAACTGAGAAAGGAAATATTTTTCCCGATAATACAGTTTGCTCAAATAGGTCACGAATTGCAAATTCGTAGGAAACCCCCTCCCCTCTACAGTATTTAGGCATTGTGTAAACTTTTTGCGAAGATGGAGGAATGCAAAAATATATTCCGGAAATTCTTTAAGTTCCAGTCAGAACAACAGATGATAATATTAGACCAACATAAACATTCCAGATGCAGCTACAGGAGGAAACTTTTAATAGACAAATGCAATTCCAACAAAAAAATGGAACTGATGCATAGGAGTTTCAAAACAAAATTCTGGAAATAACTGAGAAGAGAAAAGAGAAAAATCTACAAAATGATTCTATCCCAGAGAATACAATATGGAATTCAAATGAAATATTCACGTACAGTACAGATGAAGAGATAAGTTTCGAGCAGTATTATAAATAATATACGGACGTGTATAACGAGGTCTCCCACTCGTGGTCTGAAGGAAAGAAGGATAGGCTTCTTTTAAGCAAGTTAGGAACTGCTGAGCATAACAAATTGGTAAACTACATTTTACCGAAAAAAACTAGCGAGTTGACATTTACCGAGGCGGTAAATATATTAAGTGAATTATTTAGTAAAAAGACATCTTTGTTTCACAAGAGGCGGAAATGTTTGAATCTTATGAAAGATGACGAACAAGACTATATAACGTACGCAGCCAATGTGAATAAACATTGTGAAGAATTCAAGCTGGCAGAGTTAAGCGCACACAATTTTAAGTGCTTCGTGTTTGTTCAGGGACTGGTATCGGAAAGAGACGCAGAGTTGAGAAAATTAGTACTGGCAAAATTGGAAAGCGATCCAAGTATTACGGTACAGAAATTGGCAGAAGACTGCACAAAGTATGTTAGCGTAAAGAATGATTCAAAAAAGATAGAACATTCTGGCGTTTCGCATTTAAGGAAAATACGCTACAAAGAAGAAAGTCAGTCTACCAAAAAGAACTCTAAAATTGCGGATTATCAAAGAAAAGGTGAAATACCAGAGAAACATAAACAAAAACTCCCGAAGCCATGTTTTGCTTGCAGTGAACTACACTGGTACAGATATTGCGATTTTAGAAATAAAAAATATTTCAACTGTAAAAGAGTGGATCAAAAAAGCACGCAATTTAGGTAAAAAATAAAGACAATAAAATAAGAAAATTAAAGTCCAACGAGGTGAACGATGGAATAACCAGAAAATTTGTTACCGTCGAAATAAGTAATAAAAATATAAAAATGCAACTTGACACTGGCTCAGATCTATCTATCATAAATTTGCATACGTGGAAGAAGTTGGGGAAACCAACTTTAATGAAGACAAAGAAAATCGCAAGGTCAGTTACGGGAGAAAAAATACAATTTATTAAACGTTAAATAAAAAAACGCGAAAAGCTAAATTATTTGTCATAGAAAATACCACGAACTTACTTGGTACGAATTGGATAACAGAATTCCAATTATGGGATCTACCGATAAATTCCTTCTGTTACAAGGTAGAAAGTTTAAACACCGAAGTCCAAAAATTAATAAAGAAACTTAAGGAAACATTTCCTACTGATTTTTCTCTAGAGTTGGGAACGTGTACCAAGATGGAGGCAAAATTTCAGCTAAAATAAAACACTCAGGTGGTATTCAAAAAGAAAAGAAATGCGCCGTTTGCCTTAATTGAACAGATAGATAAAGAATTGGACAGATTAGAGAAAACCGGTGTACTTAAAAAAGTTGAGTATAGTGAATGGGCAACACCGATATACGTGAAAAAAAAAGTCCCAGAAAGTAAAGATGAAGCCAACACCGAGAAAAACTGGGGTGCGAGTTACCCGCAGCCAAGGACATGCAATATTATTAAATGATTTAAGTCAACTGAAGTCACCACAGAAAACGTTAAGAAGCACGAGATCAAAAAAAGGAAAGCTAGAGGCTGAACAAATAGAACCACAAGAAGAACCTACAGAAATTGTGACTCCATCCTTAAGAAGCTCAAAGCGGAAGGTTGTTTCTAGTAACACTATGGAGGTACCAAGAAATAGAAAAGCGGATTGGCAATATGATGTACTTTGTGAAAGGCGAAAAATTCACGTGCGGACGGCACATTAACCAGATCAGACGATGCTCTTCAGACGTGGTTGACAGCGACCCCCCGGAAAAAAACACCAATAGAGGTGATTTTTGATAAGTTTGATTTAACAACGCCTGCGACGATTTTACCTGAGGTACGGCGATCTAGGAGAAAAAGAAAGACAACTGCTCCTTTAAAAGTGGATCTAAAACGTAGGAGATACGCTACGATGTTGCTAAAAAAAAATGAAGTTTTTTTTTTGTTTCTTCTTCATATATCTTGTAAAAAAATAAAGAAAGAAAACTGTTTTCTTCCTACGGAGTAAAGTATTAGGAGGGGGGTTATGATGAAACACACCTATTCTATAATTAACAGAATCTCCCACCTAATATAAGTAGGAGTAGTAAGAGAAACGAAGGTCAGTCGATGTCGGACGACAGTTAGTCGAATACGAAAGTAGTCAGCGACCACAACAAGATTACTCTGCGTAATACCTATTATATCAAGTTCCTAACGTTTTGTACGTCGAACTTATTTTAGGACCGGTTTAGTACAAATACAAGACTCCACTGCGAAATAACTCCACAACAGATAGATAGATAGATAGATAGATAGATAGATAGATAGATAGATAGATAGATAGATAGATAGATAGATGTGTGTTTGGTTGTGTTTAACTCATTGCATCTATTTTATTACAACCACTAGTCATACTTCAAATCTATTCGGTAAAAGATAGAAAAATGAAATTAGAGAAGTAGAGAATACAAAAATGTATAGGCTGGGGGTCTGCACTTCTGTTGACCAAGCGGTTGGCTTGTCTCTCCAGTGAAAACTGCCTGCAGCTGATCAACAGACATAAGCAGTACGCAATGGAATTGGACAGACCCAGGATAGACAGGCATCATATGCTGGTGCTTCGTGCGAACAGTGAACTCTTTAGGGAATTAGTACAGATTCTGAGGCAGAAAATAAAATGCGTACGACAGAGCAAAGACGAACGATAAAAGAATGGTAGAAAGAAGATGAAAAGAACAAAATCAAAACAAACTTTTTTTTATTTTTATTTTTTTTTTTTTTGCTTATAATCTTGACTTTCTCTTTTTGTTCGTTAATGTTTTATGTTATTTGTTTTATTAATTATGAATTAAGTATTTTACCAGGAGTAAACATTTAATAATTGCTACAAAAAACAAACATGCTAAAACGAAACTCGTGGAACCAAATAGCAAAAAGATTTTTTTTTATATTTACCATAAAGATGTAAATCAAAAAATAGGACAGAAAAGGTATTTTATGTCTCTCTCTATCAAGAGCTTAAAATTTTTCACAGCCAATAAATTAGGATATACAAAAATTGGATGTATTTTAAATGTATTATCATAAAATGATAGCATTATTGTTATACATATTTATTGTCAACAAAGTCTGAAAGCAGGAATATTATTAATGAAACGACAAGAAAGATTTACAAAAAGATTGCAATTACAGAAAAGTGGTAACCTGCGCAGAGAACAAAAACTATCTCTCTAGCGATCTATCTATTCAGATAGATAGATAGATAGATAGATAGATAGATAGATAGATAGATAGATAGATAGATAGAAGTATTCCGAACACTCCGAGTGATAGGCGTGACTGATGTTTAGAAGAAATCATTAGAATAATAAAATTCAATAATCAAAGTCAACTATTGAATCAAAGAAATGAATAAGTGTTAAAATATCGACATAAAAACTAATTCAACTCTTCAAATCACGAAAGAATAACTAATTATAGTTTCTATTCCCCCACCTCCAATGGATAGCGGCTCGGATTGAGGAATCGGAGAGCCGAGTTCGAATTCCAGTCGAATCCTTTACATTTACTTACGTGCTAATCCCCTTGGGAAAATTATGAACCCTCCTCTTCTCTCCCAGCTATGGGTAAATAGCAGGATAGACCGGGTTCTAAAGTCTTGGATGGCAACTGGGCTACCGCAGAAAAAAATGGCAAACTACTGCGGGAAAAAATCTGCCAGGTCAGTCATTTATCGCAAGATACATGATCGCCTAAGTGTGTATCATGCGTGACATATAACTGATAGCTCTTTAAACTATATATATAATTTGTAAACTTTCCTTTACTCTAAGATCTCCCGAACACTCTTTCCATTAATCCCTTACATCCTTTTATCTCTATATATTTTAAAGTTATTTTTAAATCCCTTTTTATTCCTCTTTTAATTTTAAATTAATATTTCATTCTTCATATAACCCCAAATTAATGTCATAAGATTAATATCCGGGTTTAATTTTATAAAACTTCTTCCATTTAAGACAAATACCTTCCACCCTCCACGGACCCCTGTTTTGTGCCTTTCTTCGGACTGAAACATTGAAATGGATTTATTCTGTATTAGTTTTTCGACTGTTTTTTTTTATAGCTTTCATAGTTAAATTTCTATTTCCAACATTAAGTCAACCTGTGTTTTCGTCTGCCGAAATAGACTGTTCCCCATATGAGGTGATTTGGGATTTTATTGTTTATTAATTATTTGCTCTGTAATAATAAATCCAGTTTTTTGTGGATCAGTTTTAATATTTTATATTACTAGCATCTACTAGGATTAAATACCAACGGATTTGTTACCTTTAATATATATACATATATATATATATATATATAGATGTGTGTGTGTGTGTGTGTGTGTTTGTGTGTATTTAGGCAGCAATCATTCTTTCATGCACATTTCATTAAAAACGACAGACAAAGTATTTTTATCCAATTTCTCATGCGATGTAATATTTTTTTTTCTTTTAGGATGATAAATTATATAAAAACTATCCGAATGTTCTTTTTATCCGAGCGCTTTCGGCTATACATTGAGCCATTTTCAAGAATTATACTTTAACTGTTAAAATTAGAAATAGTTTGTTGTATGTATGTTTTATAAAATGTTTTCATTTTTTTTGTTTCAAAACACGGTCAAGATATTATGTCCATGTTCAAAGTTAATATTATTAAGTGTTGGTTTGTTTGTTTTTATTAATAAGGCCTCCATTATTTTTAGCCTCTTTTTGCATGTGGATGATGCTATTATATTAGTGTTGTCGACAAGTATGTTACGAATAGTGTCCGGTAGGTCCTCTTTAAATGAGATCTAATTGAGCTATTGTCAAAAAGGTGTAGAGTTAGTTATATATCAGTTTGTTTATATGTATGTATGTATGGATGTATCTATCTATCTATCTCAGTCTATTCTTATCTATTTATTGGTTAGATGGAACCGAAAGTTCTATTGAACATTTTCTTCTCTCGCGCTTCTCATTTGTGGAACTCTCTTCCAAATTCTTTATTTCTAGCCAACTTTGACCTTCAAAAATTTAAATGCAACGCCAATTGTTATCTGTTCTCCTCCTGTTAGGTAAAAGCTATCTTTCGCTGTAACTGACCAGATGATCCGCGTACATGAACGCCATCATCCTCTTTAAAATGGATACCCCACCCTACCTCGGCTTGACCTCTTTCAGAAGGTGACTGATATGTGGATAAAAATTAACTGTCAGACCCCTTATCAAATTGTCGCCCCAGCCGTTTCCATAGTAATTAATTTTGCGAGCGAACATGCTTATAAAGATGCGTAAATTTCAAGATTGGCTATTCCTAAATTTTCGCTTGAAGATGAAACAGGGCTTGATACTTTAATTTAATTTTATTTTATATTGTCTCATTTTGATCTTGCCGATGTAACCTCCATCTTCTGGCTTTCTCCTTCTATATTTTGGACAATAGTCATTCCCTTGTTCAAATTTAAATTTAACTTAAATCAAAGGGAAAAATCAGTGGGGGTTGTACATCTCGGAGACCCCATTTGATCAAAATGAAATATTTTTATCCTAGTACCCTGGTTAATGTAGTTTCAGAATATATATGGTAATGGGGTCTATCTCCAAAACCCTAGGAGAAGTTTGATAACAAACAGACAGAGGCTACGGCTTTATATATAGAGATTAGTCATTTGTACAAAAACAATAAAATATGGTTAATAAGGTATTCAAGAGATTAATTTTAAAAGAAAAGGCTGTGAAGGAAAATAGAGACATGTGAAGAAACGAAGAAAGGACAATGAAGAAATAAATTGAAGGCGAGCAATTGAAATACAGAGTCACAAGAAGAAATGAAGAAAAAATAAAAAGTCAAATAGTAAAACCGCGAGAAATGAAGAAAATTGTTGAAACAGAAGAATGGAAAATGATAAGGAAAACTCAAAGAATGTGTAGAGCGAGATGAAGAATAAAAAGGCAAATGAAAATGAAATCTAAACTGAATTAAAGAAGAGTAGCGGAACAGATAGAATTGATTATTATGAAGAAAGCTTATATGGCTAAAGAAAGAAGAGAGAGAGAAAAAATTTAGGCTTTAAAAACAATGATATAAGAAAAAAAAGAAGGAAGAAAGAAGGAAAGAAAGAGATAAATATAGGCTGTAAAAATAATAATAAAAGAAAGAAATGGGATATATATATATATATATATATATATATATATATATATATATATATATATATATAGACTGTAAGATTATAAACAAGCAAAGAAAGAAAGAAGAGATATATCGACTGTAAGATGATAGAAAAGTAAAGAAAGAAAGAAAAAAGAAAGAAATATAAATAGACTGTAAAATGAAAAAAGTAAAGAAAGAAAGAAAGAAAGAAAGAAAGAAAGAAAGAATGAAAGATATAAGACTGTAAGATGATAAAAACGTAAAGAAAGAAAGAAAGAAAGAAAGAAAGAAAGAAAGAAAGAAAGAAAGAAAGAAAGAAAGAAAGAAAGAAAGACCTCATGATGGATGAATGGATTGGATAAAAGTTACAAAGAAAGAAAGAAAGAAAGGATGGATGTTATTGATAGATGGTCGGTTTGATGGATGGGTGGATAAAATAAAAAAAGAAGAAAGAGAAAAAAGAATGAAACAAAAAGATGTTTGGATGTATAAAAGAAAGAAAGAAAGAAAGAAAGAAAGAAAGAAATATATAGAGACTGTAAGATGATAAAAAGTAAGGAAAGAAAGAAAGAATATATATATATATATATATATATATATATATATATATATATATATACACTAAAAACAATGGTAAAAGAAACAAAGAAAAAGATAAATGTCGACTGTAAAATGATAAATGAAAGAATATAAAATAAACAAAGCTAAATAAATGATCAAAGAAGGAAAAACTGAAAAAACCAAAAACAAACAATAAATGAAATGAAAATAAAGTTTGATATAAAAACACAAAATGAAACAAAGAAAACAAGAAGAAAAATAAAAATGAATATGTAAAGGGAAACAAACAGGAAGAATAGATGGCAGACACAATATGAAACCCACCAAAGAAAATAAGGAAGAAAGTTTGACAGTCGATGATCGAAAAGCTGATGGGAATAGAGGGACAGAGAAAAATAAAGCATGAAAGAATCGAAGAAAAAATCAAATGAAAGAAGAAAATGTCTGAAGAAAAAAAATGAAGCATTCGCAAGACTTCTAAAGTCACGCATGCGCACAAATGCACTTAGTTTTTAACACGCGTGTACTTACAGAGACATATGCTGGGCACGAAGATGTTTTCAATAAACTACACCGTTGTATCACATACTCAGGCTTAACTATAGAGTCAAACTCTTTCACATAGATCAAACCGAATTCGCACCTGTTGTAGCGTGCTAAGCTTTGTAAAGAATAATTAGTGAATTGGTGCTTTTGTTTCTTACCGTATGCTTCAGAAAAGTAGCTTGGTGTTTAGTTCCCACAAATATCTTGAGCAACAAATAGTTCATTAAGTTACTACCTGATAGGTTGGTTAGCGTACTATCCTCACAAGTTATTGTTGTTATATATAAATATATAACCAATCATTTTCACTTCTTGCAAGTTGGTGCAAAAATAAAGACGTAATAATGTCGGTTTTTGACGTTAAAAAATGACATTATTACGTCATTATTTTTGCACCAACCTAATATATATATATATATATATATATATATATATATATATATATATATATATATATATATATTAAAGGTAATAAATCCGTTTGTATATAATCCAAATGGATGCTAGTAATATAAAATATTAAAACTAATCCACAAAAAGAGTTCAATGCATTTATTATGACAGATCCAACATCGCCAGTCTTATTCAAACCCGGTTGAATAAGACTGACGAAGTTTTCGTCGGTTGAAATAGATCTACCCCCCATATGAAGTAATTTGGGATTTTTTGTGTAATAATAATATATATATATATATATATATATATATATATATATATATATATATATATATATATATATATGTATGTATGTATGTATGTATGTATAAATATATATATATATATATAATTTTTTTTTAAGCATTTCACCCCAAGCAAGGCGGGAAGCCACTAGGACGCAAGGGGTTACAGAAAATTTAGAGCAAGATCAGATAGGAGTGATAGCAGAAAGGATGAGGGTAGTGGATAGATCAAGGCAACTGGAGATGTTGATTGACATTACACTTGAATAGCTGGAGATTATAGCTCACAGGGAAACAGGAAAAGGGAAGAGAGTTCCACAGGCGAGAGGTGCGACACTTGAAGCTATTAGGGTAGAAGAGACGGCTACATTTAGGAGTTTCGACAGTGAAGGGGTGAGAGCGGGATGCCAGCCTCGTAAGGCGCTGGAACTCATGACGTCTGGGAATCAGCGAATGCAGCTCCTCGGAGCAATTTCCATGAAAGTATTGCGACGGCGTGTCTGTGAGAAAGTGACTGTAGACGAGACGCCAGGGCAGGGCCAACTACATTGCATATCCGCCTCTGGAGCCTATCAAGAACCCCGAGGCAAACAGAAGGGGCACCAGACCATATATGGCAGCAATACTCCATGCAAGGGCGAATTATTGATTTGTAGATCTGGAGGATCAACTCCGGGGAGAAAAACTTCCTGTCGCGGCTCAAGGAGCCGACTTTCCTTGCAGTGGACGAGGCAATTGTAATGTATTTATTCCATCTCAGGTCAGCAGTCAAAGTGAGACCGAGAAGCCGCAGAGAGTTGCTCTCGAGAAGTTGAGCGTCAGCCATTCTAATGGAGGGAAGGGAAGGATCTCTGTGGTGATTAATATAGAGCAGTTTTGTCTTAGAAGCGTTGAAGTTGACCAGCCAATTCATGCCCCAGTTCACAATCGATTGGAGGTCCTTTTCGAGACGCACGGCCAGGCGAGTTTTGTCAGCGAGACTAGATTTGTTTTTGAGGCAGAAATAAATTGTGGTGTCATCCGCGTAGATGCCAACTTGAGAAGTTATTGCGTCAGGAAGGTCATTTATGTAGATAAGGAATAGAGTGGGGCCTAGGATGGAGCCTTGAGGAACACCTGCGTTCGTGGGATAGGAACTGGAGGAGAATCCATTGAGAACGATCTTCAATTTACGGTTTGACAGGAATGATCGTATTAGGTTATATAATCGACCCGTAATGCCATAACCCTGGAGCTTGCGAAGAAGGCCGGCATGCCAAAGCCTATCAAATGCTTTGGAGATGTCTAGTGCCACGGCTCGGGCTTCCCCGTTATTTTGAAGAGCTCGGTAGACTGTTTCAGTGATGGCCGTAAGCACATCGGCTGTAGATCGGGCAAAGAGGAAACCATATTGATTCTCTGAGAGCAGATTATGGGATGTGAGGTGGTTAACCACCCCGGTATTGATTAGGGCTTCGAAGACTTTGCCGAAGAGGGGAAGGAGACTGATAGGACGGTAGTTGGAAGGGTCAGAGTGGTCGCCGGAGTTCTTGAAGACAGGAACGATCGAAGAGGACTTCCACCAGTCAGGAAAACAAGATTCCTTGAGGCAGTAGTTGTATAGTTTAGAAAGGGCGGGCGCCAGTTCAGGCGCGCATTTCTTCAAGACAATGGCTGGTATCCCGTCTCCACCACTAGCCTTGTTGGGGTGTAAATTTGAGATAACGCCCAGTAGCAAAGATGGGGTTATGTTTAACCCACTCAATATGGCCTCAGTTCTAAGAGGGAAGTCGGGTATGGGTACACCGGAAGAGTCAAGCTTCGAGTTGAATGAAAATTTCCGAGCAAAGCATTCAGCCTTGTCGGCAGAGGAGGTCAGGACTTCGAACTGGTTGAATAAAGGAGGTATAGAGGGTTTGCAATTGTTCAATACGCTCTTGCAGAGACGCCAATAATCTTTGGAGCTAAATTTGTGAGATGCAATACGTTCCTTCATCCGAGCCGCAAATAGTGACTTAGCATCGTTGAGGACACGCTTACATTCGTTACGGACGGAGGCAAAGAGACGTCTATTGCAGTCAGACATGTCGCTACTGAATAGGTGGAAGTAGTGGTTCCTATGGGCGATGGCGGCTGAGCAAGCAGCCGAGAACCAGGGGGAGCAGCGCGACTTGACCCTATATTTCCTTGATGGGATGAAAGCGTCGATTCCAGCTTTAACCCAGGAAGAGACTTCAGAAGCACATTCTTGGACGGGCAGCTTAAAGACACCATCCCAAGGGACATCGCGGAGGAAATCACGGAACGCGTCCCAGTCAGCTTGTTGATAGTAGAACGAAGTTCTAGTGGTAGGAGTTTCTTTATAGGGGGTAGAGTTGAAGGAGATGTTAACTGATACTACTGCATGATCAGAGTTACCAAGAGGGCAGAGTTGCGAGGCGCTGCAGGATTCGGGGATGGAGGTAAAGCACAGGTCGAGAAGAGAGGCTTTACCTTCCCTGTTGAAGGCAAAACGAGTGGGGAAGTTAACTATCTGTGTGAGGGAATGGGAGATTGAAAAATTGAGCGTTTGAATGCATGCGTGGTCAGTAGTAGCATTCTTAAGCTACAAGGTGTGATGGGCGTTAAAGTCACCAAACACAAAAATGTGAGCAAACGGGTGGAGGGAGAGAGCCTTGTCTATGCTGTCAGAAATGCTATCGAGTATCTCACAGTCTTGAGAGGACGGAGAACGGTAAAGGAAGAAGAGATAGCTTACCTCATTGAGGAGAGAGAGTCGGAGACACATGTATGACTGGTGGTGGCGATTCGAGAGAGGACTCTCTAGCCAGAGGGAGATGTTCCTTGACGTAGACACCAAGACCGTGCATGTGGGTTAGAGAGTCTTTTCTGAGAAGAGGAAGATAGCCGGGGATCGAGAGATCAGAATAGGGGATAGACGAGAAAAGGTTTGTCTCACAGAGAGCCAGTATATCCGGGCCGTTTGCAGTGAGGAAAGATTCCAGACTGCAGAAGTTTGTCCTAATGCCCCGGATGTTGAAGAACGAAATGTTGAGGGGTTTAGGTGGTTTTTGAGAGGCTAGTTTAGGGTTAATCTTTCGGTTTTTGTAACTCATGTTGAATTTTGTTTGTAAGATGAGAAGGCCCGAAGTAAAAGAAACAGACAGTTTCGACCGTGACGCGGGCAGAGAGGAATTGGCAAAATCTGCATCATTATGTGGCCTTAGGGCCGCCCACCGGAGGTGACTGCAGTGACACCTTTCCATGCGCGACATGGCACTACAAACACCCCGGTATTATACAACTGTTGATCAGAGCGGCCGCTCAAGACGCTACGCAAGAGTTAGGGCTCCTAACTACCAGTCGGAAACAGCAACCAGAGAACTGTCAACCGTGTACCCTCAAAATGAAGAGGTGATGCCACAGACTGCACATATCACGGGAGAAACAGAGCTGCCCTAATACAGAGGCCGGGGAGAGAAAGAGTACCGGGAACCCCTTCCTAGACAAGAAACAAGGTGTAAGCCTCTACTCATGTCCAATAGAAGGGGGAGGAGTGTTGACCGGGGAGTAGAAGAGACTACCTACTCCTATTACAGTTAACACAAAAAAGGACGACACAAACAGAGGGAAAGATTGGGGGGGAGATAACAGGTAAGGAGTCCTGGATCACACTTGGCTATACCCTATCACATTAAGTTTTAACTTAGTATAAGTCCCATTGTTTATTCTAAGAAGAAATTTAAAATAAGGTTACCCGGATTTAATATCGCATCTAGCCAAAGACATTTAATTTTCCATTTTTCCTGTTTTTCTTTTCTTTTTTTTCTTTCGAACCGGGATTTCTTACTAAACTATCAAATAAGGGAGAGTCATTGGAACAAAATGTCTTTGGGTGGGGGGAGAGAAAAAATAGATAAATTTAAAAACAAAGAAAAAAAAAACAAAGAAAAATGTAAATGGATCTCTGCTAGAGCGAAACTATACTCACACGGGCCAGCAATGCATGAGCTTCGAGTTTTCGTCTAAAATGAGTCATCGTCAGGATTGTGAGCAAGTGAAAGAAAGAAAGTCAAATGTATTTTAAGCTGCGCCTTGTTTTAAAGTGTCATAATTTGGGTTTGAAGATATTTCTCGAATACACAGGCCAATAGACGTAATACACTCTGTTTCAAATACAAATGGGACGTCTATTTCAAATATGCGTATCCACTAAAATAACGTTTGACGTAATAAACAATTCAAACTAAAAATAAATAGATTAATACATTCGAAATTGCTTTGTTTACGTTTCGGATACGAAAATGAGCAGATGTTTTGTTTTTTTAAAGAAAAATATCTTGGGGAAATGTGTTTTCCTTAAAAGGGAAAAATAGAATCTTGCTCCACTGTGACGTTTTTTGTAGATGATCGGTAAAGTACAGCGGATCAAACGGTGTCTTTTCCTACTGTTTTAATTCCTGTTGGAGCACACAATTTCTGTATTAGGATTACTCGAATGTGCAGGTCGATAAACGTAATACACCCCTAAAAGATGAGATTAACATAAAATATGACGTCTATTCCTAATACCTATATTCGCTATAGAAAGTTTGAGGTAATAAAAAAAGTTGTAATTTTGTATTTCCCTTATGAGACAAGTAAATGCCAATAATCTTGTATTATTACGAACTAGCTGATTTAATTGTTATTACTAATACAACATTTCGACAAAGTACCCACAAGTGGGGCTATGGAATATCTGTTGTTTATTGTGATATTTTCCCCTCTGATATCAGTAGTCATTCGTTCAGGCTGACCGAAGGATTGAACTCATGACCACCAGATAACAATGACACATGTATAACTGCTATATCCACTACGCTACTGTCCCGAAGGACACATTAGAGGCGTGTTTTTGAGAACCTTTTTATATTCAATGTCAGGTGTTTTTTGACATGTGATTATGATGGAGAGTTGATACCGCATTTCATGATTTGGCAAAATATAATGAACTCATATTAACCAATCAATGGACACCTGATGATGACCAGAAGTTACTGAGTCGAAACGTGTTGATAATAACATCTATATCAACTAAGATGAGAACAATATTTCGAAATAATACAAGAATAAAAAAACGTCGTAAAAACAAATTCATTGTTATTTTACATGTTTATGTATGCGTGTGTGTCTGTGTTTGTGTGTATTTCTCTGTGTGCGTATATGTGTATGTGTGTGTGTATGTGTGTGTATGTGTGTGTGTGTGTGTGTGTGTGTGTCGTAGTCCACCATCTTTGTGAATAAAACATTCTTGAGATGAAAGCCGTTAAACAATTTCGTCTCGAACAACCATCATCCTAGTATTTCATTGAAACGAAATTTTGTCCTTATAATTTCTTTGTAACAACTGAAAACCTGTTTTTCGCCGGAAACTTTTGTGCGCACGCTATGTCTTTATTATATTGGGACAAATCGCAGCTGGGAATAGTAAATGAAAATAATTGTTTGAAAAAGAAAAAAATCGTCTGATTAAATTTCTGACACGATTGTTTACTGTGTTATCTGAACAGTTTCTTTGGCTTGTTTTTTATATATATATATATATATATCTTACCTAAAGCTGGTTGTCTTCTAATGATACTAGAAAAAATGTGATGTCAATATACTTTTTCAAGTTTGTCTCTAGCTTTTGTCGAATTTTAAAAAGTACTCCACTACGTTTTTTCCAAATAGTCATATCTATTTACGAATTATGAAAAGTAAGTTGTGGAGAACCATGATCTCCGACATCCTGTAGAGTCATATCATAAAAAAAAAACAAGCTAATTAAAAACTTAGAATTGCCTAAACGAAAGTCACAGGGTTAAGCAGTGGTCACTTGGATCTAATAAAATTCTACCAAACCAATTTCGAATTTGGTCAGTAAAATATTCTATCTTATTGTTTCCTCATTGATAAAAACCAGCATTAATTTCTGGAAGTTCTTGTACACTGAGATCTCTTCGATTCTCTTCTAATTGTCAAAGTGATTTTAAAAGCATTTATTTTAAGTTTTCATTTCTTGTTAACGTGTTTGGCAAATTATAATTCTTTATCACTAACTGGGCCGGTTTTCATGTCAATTAAATAAAAACAACATCACAAGACTATGAACTTTTTGAAAGTGTTCTTCAGTGTACTTTCGAGAAGTACAATTTGAAATCCCTGCAATGAGAAACGCATTATCTAAAATAATTGTTGTATTTTGCAATGTTAAGTCAAATTTCGTGGAATGTGAAAGGTTTAATCTAAATTTTTAAATTGAAATAAAGAATCTCTTCCAACAGAGAAAATAAAAGTCAGATGATTAACAAATAGCAATAATATTTGGTAAAATTAAAACTAGTCAAAGACGTCATCTCATATTTAATACTATACGAAAACCTACCATCAGTATTCGGCAAAAAAACTGAGGGTTATAAAAGTAAAAGGGTCACAAAGATTACATTACGATGAAATCTTTCAAACCAAGAAGTCATATTTCGACCAACCAATCAGAAACTGTCCCGACCAGCATACGAACACCGCGTCTAGCAAGCAAATAAACGAGAGCTGCTCCCAACCAGGATAATAGGTCATGAGCCAATGAAAAGCGAAGCGGCGTATTCGAAGCGGATCCCTAGATATGTAGATAACGAGATGGAAAATCAACTTGAATCAGAATCGATTAATTAATTTTAAAATTTCTCCGATGCATTGATTATCGTAACATACCTATAGTGGAATACAACACATGGACGCCCCACTGACAACCATACACAGCCAAACATTGACACTTCAATGGACATCCTTTTTTTTTCATTCACATTTTAAGCAGGCGTCTACTACATTTGAATACCTCCATACATATACGTACACACACACACACACACACACACACACACACACACACACACATATATATATATATATATATATATATATATATATATATATATATTCATTTTCACGGATTTCTCTCTCTCTCTCTCTCTCTCTCTCTCTTTCGTATACACAATGACATTCTGCTTTCAAAACTTGAAACTACAAGTATTTTATCCATATATATATATATATATATATATATATATATATATATATATATGTATATATATATATATGTATTATTTTTATATATATACATATTACTTTAATATATATATATATTGCTTTAATAGATAGATAGATAGATAGATAGATAGATAGATAGATAGATAGATAGATATTAGTTTGATTCTGTTTTTGTTTTTTGTTGTTTTTTTGCTTTTTTTGTCTTTTCTTTCTCTTTCAAAAAAGTTGAATTATTCTGCTTTTGTAATGAATCGTTCACTGAACAGTAATTTATCAACGTCCGAAGAGACAGATTTGTAGTGTTGACACACGATTGCTATTGTGTAGCGATTTTTAACATGTTTTCTTTTAATCTCCTATAATAAATAATATATTGAGGCCTCTTTTAAATTAAATATTACGGACGGTGGAATAATACTCAATTTGTTCTTATCTTACCTGGATATATATATATATATATATATATATATATATATATATATATATATATATATATATGAATGCCCTATGCACTTTCATTTAATCTTTATACAAGGCCAATATTGATATGTAGTGGAAAGAGACTTTCTCGTAAGATGATTTCAATCACCCACCAAAGAGTTAATATCGTGAGAGTGTTGCTGGGACAGTGTAAAGCGTTTTCTTTAAGTACAAGTATGGACGTTCTCAACTTGAGAAGGATAAAAAAAAAAACAACAGATTATTGCGTTGCGGTTGCTATGATCTACGGTAGGAAGCAATCTTTTATCAGTCATATCAATTTAATTATATTTTTATGAAGATTCACGTTTCGGTTTCTCTCTGACTTGCCTACTCTCTTTCTCGGTTTCTATCTTTCCCTCTTTCTAAATTTTTTCTCACACATACACACACACACACTCGTATATATATATATATATATATATATATATATATATATATATAATTATTTATTTAAAAATATGATTCCAACACGCTACATAAGAGGTCTCATGTTTCAAAACAAGAGCCGAAAACTTCAATATAATTATTTGAATTAAATTGAATTAAAGTAAGCTCTGTGCCATCTTCAAGCGAAATTTGTATTTTTGTAATAACTTATTTTTGTAATAACTTATTTCTCAAATTTACGTGTTTTAATAGCATATTCATAATTGAAATCAAAATTTCCATGGTAACAGCCAGGGCGAATTGTTTAAATAGGGATGGTGTTAGGTGTCAATAATTTGTATCAGTATAGAGTTACATTCATAGATGTCAAGTCAGGGTAAGGTGGGGGTGTCTAAATTTAAAACGGAAGATGTTTTCGGTTATGAAAGGGTTTTGTGTATAAAAACTGCCGTAACATTTGTTTTTTGACGACTTCATAGGGTATTTAAACTATTTATTGGGGCTATGGATTATAAAGGTTATTTTATTGTATGTTTGTTTTTAAGCTAATTATTCAATGCATAAATTTGATGATGTCGGCAAAAAACCGTTAACTCATCTCTACTGTTTAATAGATCTTTATTATTCAGAAACTTAATAATGTGCAGTTTCTCCTGGAGGCAGAAAGGGCATGGGTCATCCCAAGTTTCACAAGTTCTAGTCCTGTTTATAATTTTCCTTTTTACTTTAGGTGTCCTATTTATTTCCTTCAGATGCCAAAAATTTTTAGATAGAGAAGTCTGATTTCTTTTATTTATATTGTTGAAAGAGTACTTATGCTGCCTCCATCTGGCTTTAAATTCATTCTTCGTGGACCCAATGTATATCATATTAGTATAAGGACTCTCAGTGGATGAGATAGTACATTGGTATACCAAAGATTTGATGCAGCATTTATTTTCTAATGGGCAGTCTTCTGGGTTTCTATAATCACACAAATTTTCACTGTTATTGTCTGATTTAAGTGTAGGGTTTTTATTAATACTATTCAGGCATGGGGGTTTGTTCAGGATTTTATTATTGTGTTTTTTATTACACTTTCTAGATTTTCAGTGCAGCTGTAACTCAATTTTAGGGTGTTCTTATTAAATATATTACTAAGCTTAATAATAAAATAGACTAGCCGAAAACATCTTAAAAATAATAACAAAAATACTAAAGAACCTTGGATTATTTACCTAACCAGTTCTTTCCTATTTTCTATATATTTTCACACACACACACACACACACACACACATATATATATATATATATATATATATATATATATATATATATATATATTGTGTATTTAGGCAGAAATCCTTATTTCATGCAAGTTTCATTAAATATGACAGTAAAATTTAATTAAAAATAAATCCCCCACTTAGATCAAAATTAAATAGAACAAATATTATTTACGAATTTAAATGTTCATTAAGGAATTGTGTTCCTGATCAATCAAAATCCGTAAACAATTATATTGGCCTCACCACAGCATGTTTAACAAGAAGACTCACGCTATATTTATGACTATAGCTCAGTCAGCCCTCATTTAAATACTCATGGAGACCTACCGGACCCTAGTTGCAACACCAAGCAAGACGGTAATACCACTAGTACACGGGGGGGGGGTTACAGGGTGTGAAAGTGAGAGAAAAACTAGGTATAGGGTGGATTGAAAAAAAGACAAAACATGAAGATGATGACGACGATTGACGTTGGATTTAATTTTTTTTTAAATTCTACTTATCAGGGAAACAAATAAACGGGAGGCAGTTCCACTGTCGTTATGTGCGAGAAAAGAAACTGTTGGAATAGAAGTGGCAATTGCATTTAGCTATTCCAGGGGTAAAAGCTGAGACTTAGATGCCAATCTAATTGCACACTTATAGTCATATATTTGAGGAACCAGAGAAAAAATCTCGTCAGAGCAGTAGCCTTGAAAATATTTGTAGAAAAGACATAGATACGCCATATCACTTCGATTACATTACAGATACTTCTTTTGATTTTGTCAAGAATATATATATATATATATATATATATATATATATATATATTAATGCATGTTTCGTTAAATAATATAGACAAGTTTTGTCTATTTATTTTAAGTAAGTTCCTTTCATATTGTCTGATAAGCTTAATCACATTATTGTTGAAAGACGAAAAGAAAACACCATATTGATACATGTTTAAATCCAATCTAAGCTTTTGGCTTAAATAAGACATTATCAAAGGTGACAATTTCAATAAATCAAACAACACACGGACGAAACAACAATGATAAGTAACGCCCTTGCTGCATGAAAAAATTCCAAGTAACGACAAAAAAAATTCCAAGTAACGACGAAAATCGTGTCGCAGCTTCTGACGTCACACATGGCCACACGAGAGTGGAAAACGAGAAGTATTAAGTATGGGAAGCCAAAGTATAAACCAATGGCTTCTGTTATAAATTATAGGCATTTAGGGATATTTGTGGAGATTTCATAGTTTATTTTGTTCAGGTTAGATTTCAACTGTTTTATGTATAAAGATTCAAGAATTTTAAATTTTTGTTTTATCGTTTTCATGTTTAAGTATAGTTGTGTTGTCAACAAGGATTTTCCGGAATTGAGTACGCGGGCAGGCATGTTGATTTAAATGTCTAAAAATGTTAGAGTTATCATTTAAATGTAGAGTCAAGCGCCGTAAAAGCGACTTTGTAGTGTGACTAACACAAATATTATTTAATCCGTTGGAGATACAATCTCCCCAAGGGCACTTGAATTTATAAACTATGTTGTTTTTCTGCAAATCGCTAATTGCGAGGTGGGAAGAATCATTGCGAATAGTTAAGTTGGATATACTAGATTTAGTGTAGTATATGATTAACCTAATTTTTTGCTAGGATCTGTTGTGGATTTATTAGTATTTACTTTTTTTTTTATATTTTCATCTTGTTTATAATTAGTATGCATTTGATTACGATAAAAGAGATTAATATGTTTGGAATTAGTTGAAGCAGTATTAATAAGTGTTAACTGTTATTAATAAGTGTTTGTTTTATATTCTTTTATTTAATTAATTTGCAATTGAGATACGAAAAAGAATTCGAATCGAATCAAATCCGAAATTTGGTTAGTATAATATTCTATCTTCTTACTTTTCCTTATTGACGAAAGTCAACACAATTTCCGAAAATTATTGTACACTGAAATCTATTCGGTTCTCTTTCCATTGACATAGGAGTTTTAAAAAACATTTCTACAAAGTTTCACAAATGGCCCCATAAGAAAAACAATATTCATATTCTACATTCACTTTTTCTATTTTCTCTTGCGTAGGGTTTCGAGTCGGATGGAAAGAGTTAGACAAACAGACATTTATAACAAAATATTACTGGAATAGGTCATTTCAAAAGAAAATTAAAAAAAAAAAAAACTGGCTTTTTTTTTTTTTTTTTTGTATTCAATGTAACTCTTTACCTTGACGTGTTGTTTAAATTCTCAAAAGAGAAAAGTTAGCATTTTTTCAAAATTTATAATTAAAATTAGTCGGATTAATGTGTTTATTTATGTTAATTTACAGAGATTTTTATAAATTTAGCATTAAAAAAATTCGTGTTCATAACTATTTTCTTATGATACGGCAAATAATAAATATTACATTTTACCTCTTTTGTTTTCAATTCTTAAGAAAAAAGAGAGAATGTCTAATCCAGTTTCATATATGTGGATTTTATTAAAATTCGAAAATTGGCGGGTTGGTGGGGGGGGGGGGTAGCGTAATAGAGGCGTCAATGGAAAAACATTCCTTTTGATACGCCATTTTTCGGGACAAATGTTAAAATTTACCAACAGTTCATTTCATTTTTCATTTCTTGTGAATATATTAGGCAAACTACTCTGATCTTCCTCTAACTAATCAGTTTTTCATATCAATTAATAAAAACAATCCCACAAAACTATAAATTTTTAAAAATTGTCATTCAGTGTATATTGTAAAAATACAATTTGAAATTCCTGCAATCAGAAGCGAATTATCTTAAGTAATTGTTGCATTTTGGTGATTTTTAAGAAAATTAAAAGTCGTGAACTATAAGAGGTTGAACTGAGATTTAAATAGAAAAAAATAAGAAAGCTCTTCACGTAGAAAAGTAAAAGGAAAACCGACGATCGTAATACATAGCAAAAATCTTTTATGAAATTCAAATAAGTCAAAGATGATATCTCGTATTGTTGTGGTGTGCTCCCTCTAATGAGGCTATTGTGGACTCTTCCACTTAATATAAAGTTAGAGGGAAAAGTAAGCTTCGTGGGGAACAATGATATAGAGTGAACGCTGGTCAACCGACACACCCTCCCAAGTCGTGTAACACTGTTCTGTTGTATTTACTGTTCAATACACTATTTATCTGCAACCTCTTGTTTTGTTCTTCCTTAACCAATTACGTATTTAAATGTATACAAAAATCTTTTATCGGCATTCTCAAAATAAATCTGAGTTCCATAAAAGAGAGGAAACACAACTAGTGAATCATTATCAATCAGGTGACTCCTTTTAAATAACGGCGTTTTCAAAAGCAACTAATACAGCTACATTCTTGCTAGAATAGTGAGTTCGATCTTAAGTATAGATCTGATAACTGAGATTTTGGGTCTTAATACACGCTGCAATTATAATGACTCTTCTCAGAATTCATAGAAAAGTAAAAGCTCTTGTGCAGAAAGGTGTAGAAAGTTTACATCTGATATGTATAAAAAATAGTAATTCATTCTTACCATACAGCAATCATATTAGTGACATTTATTTTAATTCTTTCATGAAAATGAGGGACATAACTTTCAAAATTGAAATCTTCTTAAAGACAGGCGAGCCGCTACACTGAAGCCGCTAGTGGCCAGCTGGTGGGTCGCCGATATGCAACACCAGCGGTCGTCTGGTACCAGCCACCGGCGGGCCATGAGTGAGCCTTTGCAGTCCACCATTCCCAAGACGAACACACCGGCGGCACCAGCGGCAAACGCTAATGTCATGCCACGCAGTTGCAGATTGGTGGCTTGTATGTAGGGAAGTATACAAGATAAATTATAGAACAGAAAAAATATTTGTGCTTTTTAGTACAAATTATATTTGTACGATTGAAATTATAATGCTTCTTTGTGCCATGGATTGTGGCTCGGATAGCCGAGTTCGAATTCAAGTCATGCTCAAAATTACTAATAAACAGCTGACTCCTTTCAAAGAACGGTGTTTTCAATAGGAACTAATACAATGAAATTCTTGTTATAATAGTGAGTTTATTATTTACATTATTCGGACTTTTTATTACAACGTTTCGGCCGTTGTACGCTCCGGCCTTCTTCAGGTGGTTGGAATGTCGAACTGAACCCTTTATTTCGCTCACTGGGGTAGACTATTCTAATTTCATGTGCCGTGTCTATGGATGTCACTTCTCAGTTATCTCCTGTTAATTCCCCTCTCCAAGTTCTCCACCGCCTTAACCAGGTATAGTGAGTTCTATCTTCAGTGTAGATCTGATAACAGCGATTTTGTGCTGTATTAATCTTATTTCATAACTCACATTTATAAATCTATAATTCTTCGTGCATTGAATCGCTGCCATATCAGGTCTGCTGCTCCGGCTATATATCTCGAGAATTTCAAAAGGTTCTGTAATATTTTCTATCCTGTCCTGGCATCTCGACTTCTGTCATTTTCCAACCGCCCTGATGTGGCTTCCCTATGTCTTTTCTATAAATAATTTTATGAAAACTATCTTCCACGTTACCTCGAACGCGTGAATTCAAACGTGCTACTAGATCGGATACTATGACTCATCATTTTACTATTGAATTCGCTGCATGTAATCGTAACTTCTATTATAATAATTTATTTTCTTGCACGCCTCCCCTCTAGAACACTCTTCTAGTTTCACTTCCCTGCTACCTACAATCTTCAAAAATATAAATGCAACATCATTCGCCACCTTCTGTTTTCTATTGAAAACCGAACTTTTATTGTTCTTTTAATGTAGTCTCGTTCTCTTCCAATCCCAGTAACCTCCTTCTGTCTTAGTGGCATTATCGCCTTGCTTGGTGTGAAATGATTAAACAATATATTCAATAAATGCTCGTTCACAGATGTGTAAGTGACTGAGTGATTAACGGTCAGGAGAATGGAATCAGCGGATCAAGTTCAATCCCCGCTTAATGCAGTTTATAGTTACTTCACTATAGTGCCCAAATGAAAGGCATGAATACAATTCTTCCCTAGCAATATGTAAATAACTGATCAGTTGAAGCTGTTTAGCAATGTAAGTCAGTGTATTATAGTTGCACCGTCATAATGATTGCACTGAATGCGACACAAAGACTCGGATTGTTCAACAAATAGATAAGATTTTGAAATTACGGTTTCAGATAATCAAACATTATTTGCTGCGCAGTGCAGTCGTGATGACGCTGGCATAATTACATCCAAGGAGAGGACATTTCGGATATAAGTTATACAGTAAATGAAATCAAAATAATGCAACAGGAAAGGGTTGTATGTATGTTTACACATAAGTCCTTTTTGTACATGCAGGAGCACAAATATTTTCTAAATGATTTTCAGAGACATTTTTTCAATCATTTCACACCAAGCAAGGTGACAATGCTACTGAGACGCAAGGGATTACTAGGAGTGAAAAAGAAGTGAGGAGATTAAAAAAAATAGGGTTGAGAAAGACAGAAGATGGTGATTGACAATGCACTTAATTTTTTGAAGTTGGTAGGGAAGCAAGAAACCGGAAAAGAGTCACAGAGAATAGTGGGGCCAGAAAGCAAACTATTACAGTGAGTCCATGAAGTCTGGACAAACAGGATATCTCATTAACTATATCTTTTTTTTACTTCGACACATTAAACATGGTTTTGTCGAAAGAAAGAATTAGCTTCTTTTTTCTTGAGTATGCTAAAGGCGAAGGTGTACTTAAAGAAAATTGCAGATGCAGCATACTTCCTTGAACGTATAAATAATAAATATGCTAAAATTAAGCACAATATGATGTTACTGTATCGAGTTCACGTAAATCTTGTAAAGCGCATCAAGCTTTGCATCACAATTGATGAAAATTATCTTGAAAATTTTATTTCTAATATTCCATTTCAATAAAATTTAGTTGAAAATTTAATTGCTTGAAAATATTCATTTTTGCTTATGTGTCCAGACTTTACGGACACCCTGTAGAATAGTACTTAGCGGTTACATGTAGCTATTTTAACAACAGAACGATGGAAACTAGTAGTCAATCAAGTCGTATGCTCAACTTCACTCGAATGAGGTACCAACGAAAAGAGCTCATTAACCTTTTTGAAGTGTTCTTGAATCTTGACCTTCCGAAAGCTTTATTAACGAAAATAAAGTTTATCCTTTAAAATTAAAATGTATTCCTTCATCAAAACATATAGCTATGGCGCATAAATGTCTATGGAGTCAATCTAGATGAGTTGTTAGTCTCAGACTTAATGATTGACTATATTTGGTCACTCGCCTGAGTGTTATGAAAGATTTGTGTTGCGGTGTGGTCCTGGAGATGGAACTAAAGGAGACCAGAAATGTATCGATATGGAGATAAATAAACATTTAGCTCACAAGATTATCGAACCCAAAATGCGAAAGCACAAGGCACAAGAAGAGATTATGTGCGGATTATTCGCAAACAAAAAGACATATATACTGATTCTGATGCATATCCATTGCCGAGGACTGATTATCTAGTTACAATGTTTACAAAATACAAATACTTGGACTTAAAAAAGTGCCTATCACCATGTCAAAATAAAACGATCCGACAAAATGCACATCGTTTTCGAGTCCAACAGTTAACTTTATCAGCTTCCTTTTGGAGTATCAAGGTCTGTGTCTTTCAACAACCATAAAGGAAGAAAGTCTTAAAGTTACTCTAATTTATAAACCTATCATTGGCGGTGAGACTTAAAAGGGGAATGATAATAATGTCGAAGAATTTTTGAAAGTCGCAAAGAAAAAAATTAAATGCTGGTAAAACTATTCCGAATTTAACAACACAATAGTTTAGTGGATTGTGTGAGAAATGGAATCATTAAACCTGACTCATGAAGCTATTACAAGAAATGAAACTCCTGCCCAAACGCACAAGAACACTTAATCAGGTAAGGGGGCTGTTTGCGTATTACGCAAAATTTTCAGATAAAATACACCCCCTAGTTAAAGTCGATCTTTTCTCACTGAATGAAAAAGCACTCGGCATTTCCCTAAAATCCGAGCTATGTAAAACAACTCAGTGGACTATTGAAGAAAACTTGCGAGGTAGAGTGTGATACTTCGGATATCTGTGGCACTAAGTCCGAATGGGGGGGGGGGGCCTGTGTGTATTTATGTCAAAAACATTCCAATAAAGAGATAAAAGGTATAATGATACTTCTCTTCGTATACCGATATCAGTCAGAGTTTGTTTTTTTCTTTCTGTAAAAAATTCTTCAGTTTTAGAGTTTTCATGTTTGTATCATCATTAATGTATATATATATATATATATATATATATATATATATATATATTCTAGGAGGGAAGAATGTCGTAAACTATTTAAAATTTAAATATGACGTTCTCCCCTCTTTCCTATCGTCACTTGATCAGTAATTTTAGTCGTTTGTATTTGACAAATGGTACCAAATCGGTTATATCGGGTCCTCTGCATCGTGGAATTCTATAAAAAAAATATCACCCTACCAAAAACACAGATACATAAAAAGAAAACTAAAATGGTGCCGAATGCATAAAATTTTCTTCATTTTTATTCCAAATGTAGTTCAAGTTATTGATTGTATGTTTTGTTTGAAATATTTTTTTGTTAATAATCTTTCAACCATTCTATCCTTCACTCTTCTTCAGGAGAACAATTCGTATAGAAAAGAATTAGTCTCTTTTTATAGTTTGTATTTCACCCTTCATAACAGAGAACCATTTGTCCATACTGACTTTGTTGTGGAAAAAGGCCGTAAAATAGATAAGCTGAAAGTTTATGACGATAAAGAAGTTATATAATATGCTTGAATAGCAGTCACTCATTTGAATTATAGAAGAGTTTCGACAGTTTACAAAAACGCTTTAGCAATCTTCTATACGATAATAATATGAAGGCGGGGGGGGGCACTTCAAAATTATCGACTCAAAAACGAGGCATCAAAAACATTCTGATGTCTTCTTATGTGCACATGATGTGGGTCGGAATGAGAAAGGTTTCCATCTCTCATCGTAGATTTTTTAGAAGTGTAAACCAGTTTAAACTTTCATATCCGCCTAGATTTGAAAGTCGGGAAATTAAAGTTTTGTTTTTTGGTCCAAAGCTTAAAATAATCACTAAAATGTTGATATCTATTAACTGGTTAATCCTTACACGGAATGAGCGGTAGTGTCACAAGCGATATTCAAATTCATGAGAAGTCAGGGATAATTGTGTCTTGCAGACGACTAGGCAATGACGCTTTTATTTTCAAAATACACTTCCGTGATTTTCGAAGTTCTAAAATTGGACGAAAAAAATGACAAACGAAACTATGGAAAGAATTAGATTTGGGGGCAGACAAGAACTTGGATGGGTAAAATAAAAATAAAAAAAGGTAAGTTTCTGAGACAGATCTCTGAAAGATTTGGATAAAAGAATGGATAATAGATTCGCAGAAATAAGAAAAAGTACTAACATGAAAAAAAGAAAAAGAGAAAGAAACGGAGTTAAAGAAAGAAAGAAAGAAAGAAAGTGAAAGTGAAGAAAATAAAGAGAGCGAAGGCGAAAAAATAAAAAGATAGAAGACGAAAAAAGAAAGAAAGAGAAAAATAATACGAGGAAAAATAATGAAAGTAGAAATTAAAATGGTTAAAATGAAGAAAAAAGAAATAAAGAATGAACAAATGAAAGGAAGAAAGTATATGGAGAAGGCTTAAAAATAGAGAGAATAGGAGAAAGAAAGAAAGAAAGAAAGAAAGAACGAAAGAAAGAAAGAAAGAAAGAAAGAACGAAAGAAAGAAAGAAAGAACGAAAGAACGAAAGAAAGAAAGAAAGAAAGAACGAAAGAAAGAAAGAACGAAAGAACGAAAGAAAGAACGAAAGAAAGAAAGAAAGAAAGAAAGAACGAAAGAAAGAAAGAACGAAAGAAAGAAAGAAAGAAAGAATGAAAGAAAGAAAGAAAGAAAGAAAGAAAGAAAGAACGAAAGAAAGAAAGAAAGAAAGAAAGAACGAAAGAAAGAAAGAAAGAAAGAAAGAAAGAACGAAAGAAAGAAAGAACGAAAGAAAGAAAGAAAGAAAGAAAGAAAGAAAGAAAGAACGAAAGAAAGAAAGAACGAAAGAACGAAAGAAAGAAAGAAAGAAAGAAAGAATGAATGAAAGAGTAAAAATAAGAGGAAGAAAAATAAATATGGTAGAAATTAGAAAAGTCAAAATGAAGGAAGAACTGAAGGAAGAAAAACTGATGAACAAAGAAAAGAGAAAGAAAAAACAATGAAAGAAAGTATATATAGAAGGGTTATGCCGAAAGAATGGAGAAAGAAAGCAAATAAATAAAAATTAAGAAAGAAAATTAAATAAAGTAGGAATAAGAAATATTAAAATGAAGGAAGAGCTGAAGAAAGAAAGAAAGAAAGAAAGATAAGATAGATAGATAGATAGATAGATAGATAGATAGATATGAATGAAGAGATACATAAATAGATATGAATGACTAGAGAGAGATATGAATGAATAGATAGATAGATAGATAGATAGATAGATAGATAGATAAAAAAAAAAGAGCGAAAGCATTTGAAGATGACAATTGGAGGAAAGAGACGGTCGTCACTTTATCTTCAACAAAGATTATCTGTTTATGACTGGTTTGAAAACTACTACTAATAATAATAATAATAAATAACTAAAGTAAGAAACGGTTAATCATTTAATGTTACAAATTGGCACAGAATATAAAATTCCTTAGAGTTGAGTTTGAATGAAGATCTCCTGGGATTTGTAAAAGCGACTGGGATTTGACAATATAAAAACGGCATATCCACAAACAGAACGAATAACAAATATCACCATTGTAAGGAAAATGACGAAGTTGTAAAACACAAGTAGAAAAATCGCAAGCGAGTTCCGAATTAATTTAAAATCAGATACGACAGTTTTGAAACCGGAATATAATGTAAAATGTGACAATGGCTCAGGGTGCAACCGTGTAAATAAACGTCATGGGCTCAAACTATATATTTATACATTCTTTATGTTCAGTTCCCTCTCAGGACGTAGGCGATTATAACTCTCCACAACTTCCTGTTCCTCGTATATTTTAATAAAGTTTGTCGTTATGTTATTTCTCGGAAACTCTGTTCCGCTATCAATTTACTGAAGCTCACTCAACATTTTATCAGTTGTTTTCTTCTGTCTCTCTTGTCTTCAATCTATCCTCTGAGTATCAGATTTTCTAAGCCCACTTTCCTCATTATATGCTCGAGATTTTTCCTCATTATGTGTCTAGACTGCATAGAATTTACGTTTGCATCTAGCTATTTTAACCTAAAAATGAGACCTTGCCGGTTTAGCGATTAGCTACTTCAATAATTAAATGCGTATTGTTTCTTACAGAAACATTTTACAGCATTGGTGCAAAAATAATGTCGTTTTTTGACGTTCAACTTGAAAAGAAAAACGACATTACTTTTGCACCAACCTAATATATTCGAAAGCTGCTAATGATACAAGGTTTCTTTAGGCTGTTACTGCTATTATGTTTAAGTTGTGCTACTGATATTAAAGAGCACTACTCCGCCTTCTCGTACTTCGCTTGTTTTTGTTTTTGTTTTTGTTTTGTTTTTTAGCCCGGACTACTGTTTACCAGTGGTAGAGAAAATGATGTAATGCCCAGCCACCGTTTGAACGGTGGGTAGAGACTAGAAGCTATTTTTATATCTACTGTGGAACATTACATAGCAATTATTTGCGAATTTTACCTCGGCAACTCAGGCAGAAGGATTAAAATTGTTCAAGAACACAAGACGCAAAGGGTTAAATTCATAAAGTTTAGCTACCAAAGAAGAAAACTGATCAGAACAATTACCATGAACATATTTATAGAGAAGGCACAGGGAAGGTGCGTTGGAAAGAGAATGAAGCCGAAATTCTAGGTCAAGACCAATAACATTACAGATTATTTTTTGAATTATATTAAGAATCTCTAAATATATAGCAAGAGCACCAAAACTTAGCTTCCTCTTCCCGGTGTTAAGTATAAGTTTCCATTTTTTGTTTTTATTTTTTCTAAAACTTCGCTATTGCTTACATATTCGGCCCATGTCAGCATCCTTCTGTAGATTCAAATTACTGTTGCTTCAAGTCTCTTCTTCATCTATACGTAGATTGTCCAGCACTCATTGTCATACAGGAGGATACGTTTCACGTAACAATTTAATAAATTATAGACATTTTTTATGTTTAACGTTCTTTTTATAGATACAAGTATTTAAGTAAATGCTCTGTTTATAATAAACAGTATTAAATAACATTTACCGGCCTGAATGTCCGAGAAATTTTCATAGAAAATATTCGTTCTTTGACAGGATTCGAACCTGCATCCTATACGGAATACAAGTTTTGTTTAAATGACTCTTCTGAAGATTTTGTGAAGGAATATGGCCTCTTCAGATTGTAAGAAAGGAAAATATGAAGATGAAAACAGATATTTTAAACCAGTGTGGGAAGGAAGTTTTTGCATTCACCGTTAACGGGGGTAAAGTTTTATGCCTTCTCTGTCATGTGCCCCATGTGTAAATTTTGTTGCCGTCTTGCGGCTCTCAAACATCCTGACCTTAATCGTATGTGGTTCTTACCTTGTTTGACTACCAGCGTCATAGAACGTAGGCATTCAACTCGGAATCTGAACAGTAAAATTTGCAGGTCACGTGTAGATACTTAGGAACACTTTAAATCAGAATCAGGCTAACCAGAATGGCTTCTTCGATCTGAAGCGCACATTTCGCTTGTGATATCACGTGTGTAACAGCAAAATTGTCCAAATAGTGTTACAGCATAATTGTCTATCTCAGAAAATGTTTAATATCTCAAAATCTATTAAACTAATTGAGTTTCTTTTGTTCCAGGTTTTCATTTAAGACGTTTAGCCATCTTGATACCATTTGTTGTAAGAATCACTGAAAAACTCTTTGAGTTATTTATCTGGAAAGATAAGAGGTTTGTGTCAGCCCCACTATGTATTCCAAACAGAGCAATGGTGAGAGGAAAATATATCCAGGCATTCAGTAATGCTACCAACATTTATACACTGACTTCCATATTCAAAATCGAGTCAAGAACCATTAAGAGAACGGTAAATTTTGTTAAGCAATTCACCCCAAGCATGACGCAAGTGGTTACAGAGGCTAGTGAACAAGAGTAAACAGGCGTGTTTGAGGAAAGGATACAGAGAAGGAACAAGATCAAGGTATCAGATGTCGATTGACATTACATTTGAATATTTGAAGATTATAATTATCAGGGAATCAAGCAAGGGGAATGGAGTTCCACGGACGGGAAGTGCAAGAGAAGAAGCTGTTTGAGTAGAAGAGACGGTTACATTTGTTTCGACAGTGAAAGGGTGGGACCGAGATGCCAGCCTAGTAGCTCGGTTAAATTCATGCAGACTGGGAACCAGCGAAAGTAGCTCGTCAGAACAGTGGCCATGAAAATACTTGTAGAAGAGACAGATTGAAGCGACGGCACGTCTGTGAAAAAAGTGACTGTAGAATGCAGGACATATCGCATTACATATTCGTTTCTGGATTTTGTCGATGACCTCGAGACGTACAGCAGGGGAACCAGACCATACATGACAGCAATATTCCATGCAAGGATGGATGGTTGACTGACGTTTGAAGAATGAAAACTTTCTGGCACGACTTAGAGAACCAACTTTCGATAGATGAAGCTATTGATTCAATGTATTTGTTCCATCTCATGTCAGCAGACAACGTGAGATCAAGCAGGCTGGTTACAGGCGGTCTCGAGGAGTTGGGCACCAGCCATTCTGATGAGAAGCAGAGAGGGTTCACTGTGGTGAGTAAAAGAGAATTTTGAAAAAGAAAGAACAGTAAAGAGGAAAAATGGATCAGGAGGTTGCAATAGCAAGAGAGATCATCGTTTCAAAAAGTGATCAATTAGAAAAGATCCAGTCCAATCCATAAGACGTTTGGCTACATGAGAGAGGAGTTTCAGCTATGACAATTCAAAGAGCAGTGAAAAAAGGTTTGAAAATGAAACCTGTGAAGTACCTAGTTATTCCAGGGCAGAAAGCTAGAAGGTTATAGAGGGCGAAGATCATCTTGAATTAGTTAGAAAATGATACTGGAGTAATATATATATATATATATATATATATATATATATATATATATATATATATATATATATATATGAATTTATTTCAATACTTCACGATCCTTAGCTATTTTTAATTAATGATGAACATGTCATTTTCGTTTATGATCGATTTCATCACGATTCTTCTGTTAAGCTTGGAGTGTAATTATACACTCTTATTGTTCAAAGTAGAGCCACATAGTGTTATAAAGACACTTGGGAATTCAAGATATCTTTAATCATTTCTAAGAATCACCGGTTCAGAGCTTAATCTAACAATTGGGCAATTTTGCTGTTACAGGATTTGGAAAATTTTGCTGTTACACTAGATATGTGCCTGGTATAACTTTATTTGATTGGGTGTCATAATAACGTGCTTCGTATATTTGTACCCTAGCCTCAGTTTATTGGCATGCTGCCCTCTCAAACAACAATAATGAAAATATGTGGCATCCGTCCATTTCAAGAGAGCGTTCATCTGCGCCCAAAGGGATATTCCTCGGCTACTCATGTTGGCTCAGCCATCTGTCATGGATATACAAGTCTACACGAGAATGACAGTCTCGACTGCAACGAATGCATGTAACGACGCTCTCACCCATGTCGCCATGTTGTTTTCTTTTCGTCAATCTTTCTTCTCCCCGGTGTCAAGACATCGTTTCTCATTTCCTCCTTCCAGCTCTCGGTATAAATAGCCTCTCCAGTGTGCGCGATGTTTGGTGACGTCTTCCTACCTCTTCATGTCCATGTCCATTCCCCTTCATTTTCCTTTTGCAGGCGCACTTAAAGAGGTCAGTTCCTCGTACTAAAGGAACTTCCAAATCCTCCCATCCGTTATACGTTGTACATATCAAAGCCAGCGCTTTTGAAAAAGGGCGTATAGATCTAGGTAACTGGGAATGTGTGAGAACTACAGCATTGGTGACCCGGTCGGATAAATTGATGCCACAGACAGCGAATATGAAAAGGCGCCGATGATTCGCTCCTGTCTGGAGTAGAGGTTCCAAGTCTCACTCACGTAGAGGAGCATGCTGCCGATGGATTCGGAATAGACTCCGATTTTCGTGTTCGTAGTAAGCTTTCTGTTTTTCCAGTCTCACGAGGTCAGCCCGGCGAACGTGGTGGTAGCTTGTCCAATCGTCTGTTGACCTCGGTGTCTTTGTCTTCTCCAAGGCCCAGACCTGGAGAGGATTTTATGAGAGATTGACTTTTGCCCATGCAACTCATCTCCCCTCTCCACGCCACCGATGTTGTCCAGGGGAAAGGTAGTGACCAATAACGTTTGACACCAGCATCGTCGTAGAATTTACCAAAATGAACTTGAATATAACATCGGCCCGGATTTGTCTTCAGAGTTGTCTCCCCAGGTCTTTCCCATAAGTGGGTATGGCTGCAAGGCAGCGTAGTTTTAAAATCAGAGTTTTCATTCTCTTTAATAATAATAATACACAACAGCAACAATAATAATAATATGGAACATTTGGCTGTGATGCATGTGCCTTGTATAACCTTATAAGGATGTATGACATGATGAGTATATTAAGAGTCTTATGTTGGTAACATAGGTTTCTTTTATTGGCATGCTGCCCCTTCATTCAATAATAGACAATAATAATAATAATAATAATAATAATAATAATAATAATATCGAACATTTGGCTGTGATGTATGTGTCTCATACACTCCCACCAAAAGCCATGATTTGTATATTGGGTTTCGTATATTTTCACTCTAGCGTCAATTTATTGGCATGCTGCTCTCTCAATCGATAATAATAATAATAATAATAATAATAATAATAATAATAATAATAATAATAATTGTTATCAGAGACCACAAACAAAAAGTGCCTCCTTATTGATATGGCAGTCCCTGCAGGCTCCAATGTATCTTTGAAGACCTTCAAAAAGCTATTAAAATACAAGGACCTTGAAATCGAAATCTCAAAAATGTGGCACATGCGAACATCAACAATCTCTTTTGTAGTTGGAGCCCTCGGATTGGTTGGAAAAGATTCCAATAGACTAAATGAAGGAATTCCTGGAAGCCCATGCCTTAAAGAAATACAAAAAATTGTTCACACGAGTAAAACCCACACCTTACGAAGGGATTGTTGATGTTCCCATGTGTCATATTTTTGAGATTTCGATTTCAAGGTCCTTGAAAAAACAAAACAACATGTTAAATACGTTGTTTTGTTTTTTTAATTGGTCAGTGGAAAATGTCATGATGCCATTTCTAACCTTAGGTCTCTGGGCGGGACCCGGAAAGAAATGTGTAAACGCCAGAAATCAAAGGAAATAAAATAATAATAATAATAATGCAGAGACCAAAATCGCAGAGAATGAAATCTAAGAGAATAAAACATGGAATCCTTAGAGACTTTGAGATTGGAACTGATCAGACTAGCCACCTTATGAGTCCGAATTTGGTAGCTGTAAACCAGAAGGAAATATGTCAGGTAAGAAATTTCGTTGATCCTAGCAGACCACAGAATAAAATTAAAGATAATCGAAAAGTTAACTTACTATTTTGACATGACTAGAAATCTCAGGAAATTGTTGAAATTTAAAGTGACAGTCGGACTGTCAAAATACTTGGAACAGTCTCAAATATCCTAGGCAAAAGTTTACAGAGATCAAATAGAAAGATTAGAGACCTTCTAGACGACAGCGCTAGCAAGATTAAGGAGATTGTTTTCTGTTTCTTGATTTCCAATTTAATCAATTCGGTATTGGTATGAAAGCTCAATGAACGTGGAAATACTAACAAAGAAAAATAAACGAACATTAAGGAATTTATGAAATAACCTCCAAAAGAAATTCCAAAAACAAATACGACACCTTACGGAAAGCATGGAAATGCCACAGTGGAAGACATATACACGGATGAAGCTATTTTATTTATGGCCTTATCTTACAATAAAAAAACAAAAAAAACTGCTATCATATTTTTTTTAAATAATACCAAGCAAGGAAAAAATGACACTAGGACGTAAGAGGTGTGTGAAAGTGAATGAGTAGACTTAAGAACGAGAAGACAATAAAATAACAGGGTTCAAGAAGACGGTAAATGACAACTGGCATTACTTTTAAATTTGTGAAGATTGTAGATGCCGGGGAAGCAAAATATCGGATAAGAATTCTACAGGTGAGTAGCGCGATAAAAGGAACTATTAGAATAGAACATACGATCGCATCTAGCTAGACCAACAAGAAAATGGTGCGACCTATTCTCCATTCTAGTAAGACGCTTAAATCCGTGCAGTCCAGGTACCAAAGAGGAGAGCTCAACAAAAGAACTACTATTAAAATATTTTAGAAAATACAGAGGCAAGCCATGTTACGTCTGGTCGTCTGTTGACCTTAATGTCTCAGACTTCTCCAGGGTGGTGCAAGCCTGGGTAGGATTTTATTAGAGAACGTCGGTTGCCTATGCAGCATATGCTCTCTTCTCGCCACCGATTTCGTCCAAGGTGAAGGCAGAGGCCAATACAATCTTAGCACCGGCGTCATCGCAGGAGTTGCTAGAGCGAAGTTGAACATAATATCGGGCTGTCTTTAAGACACCAGTCTCGGATTTGTCTTCAGGTTTTGCTTACAAAGCCTTTCCTACGATTGGGGCTATGGCCGCAAGGCAGTTCAGGTACCAACGATGAGCGATCATCAGAACAACTGCCGTAAAAATATTTGTAGAAAATACAAAAAGAAGCCACGTCACGTAGGTTAGAAATTACTGATGCCGAGATACCAGGTCAGGACCTATAATATTACAGATCCTTCCTTGAATTTTTGTCAAGAATCCCAGGATATATAGTAGGAACACTAGAGAAGATGTGGCAGCAATATTCAATGCACTGTAGGTTTATAAATGTGCAAGGAGAATTTTGACGAGTATAATACGTCACGTGTTCCAGTGTAAGAAACGAAATACACTGTTGATGCCACGAATATCTCCACTGTCGAAAACAAAGTAAAAATCTGCGACTCAGAAATCATCTTATTTTATGAATAAAAATAATTAAAGAGAGGAAGAAGTATAAATATAATAAATTTGAGAAACATCACTAAAAATGCTGATGTTTCCGTCGCTAGCTGTCACTTTATTTATACGTCATAGTCTCTGCAAGTCAACAATGGAAACAGTCGGCAATGTTTTTCACCTTTTATTTTTGCGCTTTTTAAAAAATCTGTCAAACAAAAGCTGAAGTGAGCTAGATCTAATATGGCAGCTCAGAACGGAAGTAGTGGAAAAAGAGATGAGCTTAAGTAAACCATGCTCCAAACTGCAATTTAAAATAGTGATTGATTTAAAAGAATAATAATAAACGAACAGCAGGCAAGTTGGGTTGCGCCAGAATAGAGGAAACGATAAGCAACTTGTTATACAAGAATGTTTACATGGCTAATAACTTTGAACAGCTGTATATATTGAGATTCGTGATAAAATCCAAAGATGAATCAGCTATATTACTGGTCCTGACCTGGCGTCTCTCAGCTTTAGTCACTTTCCCACCGCCGTAAAGTCGCTTCCCTCTGTCTTAGCTGTAAATACTTTCATAGTAATTGTCCGGATGCTACCTAGACTAATATGAACTTAAGCGCAGTAGTAAAATAGCAACAAGGTCTTGTGGTAATTATCATCACCATCATACATAGAAATCATCCGACAAGCATTCATTGGTTAATCTTCTCAAAACTAGCTCGCTGATTGGTCAATTCCGACCAATCAGATATCCTGCACGTGAGGAATGAAATTTCCCGCTCACTAAGGTTTGAGCTAGTCACGTGATACACCACCTTATATAAACAAAACATGTGTAAGCTCTCTCTCTCTCTCTCTCTTTCTCTAAGTGTGTGTGTGTGTGTGTTTTCTCTTCATCCATCTTATTCCTTGCTGCCAAGATGTAATCTTCAAGAGCTCCCGTCTTGACCGTGCGGTCAGACGTTAAAGAACATTACCAATTCACGCAAGTACGAACTCTTAACTCTTCTGAACTCTTACCAACTTTACCAGTTCACATTTCCTAACATACAACAGGAACTTTATTCTTCTAAAACTTCAGTTTAATAATTACTTCATCTTTATGAGCTCAGGTACAAATATTTCCAAATCTAAGAGACATAACTCATTCAAACCTTCAGCTTATACGCATGTACATCAACACTAATAAATTCATTTGTTATGTTTTGAACCATTACGTTCTGGCTTGTATTTGATACTATGTGCTATTTTACGTCAAATATAAATTGCATTGTGACCGTTACATGTTTGGTAACCTACTACGTCTTTGCTTGTTCCGTTCCACATCATTCCCAGTCAAAGATAAATAATTGTGGTGATGCGCGCTACAGTTTCATCAATTTACAGTTGAATTGATTAGATGTAACCGTAAGTTCTATGTTAATAGTTTCTTTTCTCGGAGTTCTGGTTTGTTGAACTCTCTCCCGCCTCCATGCCTTCCAGCTAACTTTGATCTTCAAAAATTTAAATACAATATCAATCGATATCTACTGTCTCCCTGGTTACTCTTCTATTGTTATCGCTCATTTAAAATGTTTCTGCTTTTTAATTCTTTCGCACCAAGAAACGCCTTGTGTCTTAGTGGCTGTACTGTCTCACTTAGGGTAAATTCGATTTAAAAATACCCCATGCATTTGCGAAAGGTTACTGCGAAAGATGTTCACTGAAGACCACTGGGTGCCATAAGCAGCTTGACAATGGAACTTATTAGTACCAATCGATTGCCAGACGAGTTGATCGCTGCTGCAAGACAGGTGACGTGCAAGAGGATTATTAAAATTTTTGAACGAGATGATAAAGATGATGTATACACCAAGTAGCTTCAATCTTACTCCAAGTCAACACAGTGCAACTGATTAGAAAACTACTGTGCAGATTATGCCACTCGCTTCGAAACGGCGCCCTTTGGCAACTAACGACACAATACACACAGAATCCTGGGTTGGATTTCAGAATAAAGACAAACAAAATATCATTTATACTATTTACATTGTTTAGACTGTTGTCCTCATCTTCGTTGCCATATTCACGACCTTGCGAGTGATCAGGTGATTGGAATTTCGAACTGGAGACACATGGACCAGTGGATAAAAGCGTTGGTTGAATCCAGTGACTTGAGTTGTGAGTTCAATACCTTGCCACAGCAGAGGTGGACAAAAACTTTGAGTTAAAGCGAGATATTGAGACATTTAGAAGAGGTATGGTACGTGGAACAAGAAGTTACGGTCTCATCTAGCCAACTTAATCGTAAATTGATGAGACCCCCTCGACCCTCTAGTACTGCTCTTAAATTCTAAAAGTGTAGGTACCATAGTGAAGTTCTCATGCGAACAATTGCCATGTAAGTATTTACAGAAAAGGTACTGAGAGTCAATTTTACGATGGTGGGAAAGTGACTGAAGCCGAAACGCCAGATGAGGATAAATACTATTTCTAATTCCTCTTTCAATTTTATCAAGGAATTCCGAGATATCTTATTAAAGAAAATTCAAATCTTTATCCTCCCTTGCAGGAGAAATCGTTTGTATAAAATGTTTGTGCTTATAGTCCTAACCAAAAAAAAATCAAAAATGTTATAAATTATTGTAAATGGTACCAGGATTGATATAACTGGATTATTTTGCAAGAATGTACGTTTTTTTAAGGCCGTTTTGATATTGCTTTTCAGTGGATTTTTTTTTTTTTCTGACAATTTGCAAAGAAATTTTCTAGGAGCTCAGTGGCTTCTTTGTTAAAATAGTTCTGATTTGGACTTGCCAAGAATTATACCTTTTGGCAATTACAACTGTAATGTTAAGAAACGCGTTTAAAAAATATGGCTGACATGGATACAATACTGCAAATTTTAGTTCAATTTTTCCGCCATTTCTAATATTTTTTCTCCTCCTCGTTAGAAAATCCTGTTTCATACAGAGGTTATATATTTCTTACGGCCCATTGATATATATATATATATATATATATATATATATATATATATATATATATATATATATATATCTTCAAATATTATTATAGTGGATATTCGTATATGAAATTTCGTTTTTACTTTAAACAATGTGTTATACATCTATTCGCCGGCGTATTCGAGAAATCTTACTAAAGAAAATATGGCATCCGGCAGGGATCGAACCAGCATTCCCCTTTCCAAGAGGAACCACCATTTAGCCCAGTGTGCTTAACTGTTCAGCTACAAAGAGCGTCACTGGACAGCAAGGCTCTATTTTTCCATTTAAGGAATTAAGACGACATAAGATAACGATTGATAATGGAAAGCGATAAGCCAGAAGTTCCACAAGGGAGATGTGAGATAGAAGAAACTCTTAACATAGAACTTGTGGTTTCATCTATCCATTTTAACTGTGAAAAAATACGTTGTTGCCAATCTAGTACTGTTCTTAAATATATAAAGTCAGGATAGCATAGAAGAAACTTCATCAAAACGATTAACATGAAAAGACACAAGTACTATGAAAAGAAAGTTAAAACAAACAAAATTACTTTGGCAGGGGAAATGTGATTGAAACGAAGATGCCAGATCAGCAATATGACCATTTATTTATTTATTCAAGTGGTCACGCTTTAATCAAACCACCATTATCGTATTTTCTTTTACGTGCCATGTTCCGTCTAGATTGAATCTATCATGTCTCTCCCCTACTTCCTTTTTGTTTCTCTAAATAATAGTTGACCTTTATCATTACTCTTGCATCTATTACTGCAAACTCATGAAGTACTTTATTCCCTGTTTCCTCTTTTCTATCAATATTTTCTGTGGGTGTTAAGTGCTCCAACCCCTCTTTACAGAAATTCGTTGTCACATACCATTTGCAAAATATATCTGCGGAAACCTCATCAGATCAATTACTGAAAATATTTATGGAAAAATCACAAGCAACGGTGAGAAAGCAAATGATTCCCGGTCAAGACCAAGAACTTGAATGCTCACCTTCATTTCGTCCGCCATCTTTCGCAGATCTCTAAATACATAGCAGATGGACTAGATGTGACGGCAATATTCAATGATCAGATGAATGGCAGACTTATAAATGTATAACATAGATTCTGGTGAGAAAAATTGTCTAGCACGAGACAGTGAAACAACTTTCATCTTCAAGGAAGTTTTTTTGATTTTTAAGCATATCACCCCAAGCAAGGCGGGAGTGCCACTAGCACGCAAGGGGTTACAGAGAGTGAGAAGAAGAGTAAAGAGGAGTGTTTGGGAAAAGGATAACGAGGATCATGGTCAAGGCATCAGAAGATGTCGATTGACATTACATTTGAATATTAGAAGATTTTATGGCTATCAGAGAAGCAAGTGATAGGAAGGAAGTTCCATTGACGGGAGGTGCGAGATAAGAAGCTGTTGTAGAAGGGATGGCTACATTTAGTCGTTTCGACAGTGAAATGGTTGGGCCGAGGTGCCAACCTAGTAGAACGCTTAAATTCATGCAATTTGAGAACCAGTTGTCGGAGCAGTTGCCATGAAAATACTTGTAGAAAAGGAAACGACTGCATGTCTGTGAGAAAGTAACTGTAGACGAGATGTCAGATGTGGACCTATCGCATTGCATATTCGTCTCTGGATTTTGTCGAGGAGCGCGAGATGAACAGCGGGAGCAACAGACCATATATGGCAGTTGTATTCCATGCAAGGACGAACGCTGATTTGTAGATTGGAAAGATGTACTCAGGCGAGGATAACCTTCTGGCGCGATACAGAGAACCAACTTTCCTTGCGGTAAATGAACCTATCGATTAGTAATTCATTAAAGAGTTAACTTACTATCTAAGATCTAATTGATAATTTAATGATCTTTCGTTATGCCGACAAAAGAAAACATGGCTTAATTCTTCATATTTAGCCTTACATTTTATTCAAATCCGTACTACGCCAGTTTTGATCAGCCAGTGAGTGTACGTGTGTGCGCGTGTCTACATGTGTGTTTGTCTATGTGTGTGTGTGTGCATGTGTCTGTTTGGGTGTCTGAATGTTTGTGTGCATTTGAGCTTGTGGGGGTGTCTGTTCTGTGTATATGTGTATGTGTGTGGGTGGGAAGCTGTGCGTGAATTTGTGTATTTCAATAATACTCAATGAGAAGAACACCTTTCAATGGTCGGGGAAGAAAACAAGCAAAGAATTCGATGAAAGGAAAGTTACAAGAAACAAAAGCAAAAAGACGTAATTAACATTTTCTAAATATTCAACAAGTAAATGCCAATAAGATATTTTGTAATTAAACTCGTCATATCTTACGGGTAGCCTTCTAGATGTACAATATATATATATATATATATATATATATATATATATATATATATATATATAGTATTTTAATTAAACACTGTTTAGTTCACGTGACAGAGGCATCTAATACATATCGAACTCACTACATTTGCAAGATATCGACAGGTTGATAGAATAATGTGGAGTGAGGAATTGCGCATAGCTAGCTAGCTAGATAGATAGATAGATAGATAGATAGATAGATAGATAGATATGAATGAAGATATATATATATATATATATATATATATATATAGATAGATAGATAGATAGATAGATAGATAGATAGATATGAATGAAGATATATATATATATATATATATATATATATATATAGATAGATAGATAGATAGATAGATAGATAGATATGAATGAAGAGATAGATAGATAGATAGATAGATAGATATGAATGAAGATATATATATATATATATATATATATATATATATATAGATAGATAGATAGATAGATAGATAGATAGATATGAATGAAGATATATATATATATATATATATATATATATAGATAGATAGATAGATAGATAGATAGATAGATATGAATGAAGAGATAGATAGATAGATAGATAGATAGATAGATAGATAGATATGAATGAAGATATATATATATATATATATATATATATAGATAGATAGATAGATAGATATGAATGAAGAGATAGATAGATAGATAGATAGATAGATAGATAGATAGATAGATAGATAGATAGATAGATAGATATGAACAGACAGAAATTTAGATACATAGAAACATATATACATACATAATACATACATATGAATTGACTGAAATTTAGATAGATATATCCATACATAGGAACTGACTGAAATTTACATAGATAGATAGATAGATAGATAGATAGATAGATAGATAGATAGATAGATAGATAGATAGATAGATATGAATGAAGAGATAGATAGATAGATAGATAGATAGATAGATAGATAGATAGATAGATAGATAGATAGATAGATAGATTTGAATTGGGATCAAATACAGTTCAAATATAGATAGGAATCGAACAGAATTTTACCAACAATAAACGCACTATATTTGATTAAGAATCTAATGTATCCTTAACTACCACGACCGGTGTTCATGTATAAACGTTCCCAAAACAATATGCAGACATCCTTCAAACATAAATAATGCCTACTATACACACAAGTACACACTCAAATACATATATACACACGGATACACATACACATATATACTACATCATTTGAATCCTGCATAGACAGACTAGCATTATTGTACACCAATAAATTATCCACAAAAACGCTGCTTGATTAGTGAAATACACATAAAGTTTCCTTAACCAACGAAAAAAACGCAACACAAAGAAAGATTTCCATATCTCATTCTCTAGTGAAGCTTTAATTTGAACTACGTATTTATAAACGTTTCTTATTTATCTTATCGCGTCATATATATATATATATATATATATATATATATATATATATATATATATATATATATATATATATATATATATATATATATATGCATGTTTCATTAAAAACGACAGACATGGTGCTACCATAGCTTTTTATTTATTTTTTCTTGTGTTCTAACAAGAGCTTCCTTTTCTGGAAGTTACACCTATCTGATCACAGCTCCATTAGAACCCATTTAAACACACGCACAAATTTACCAGACTCCATACTAGTAGAAAACACAAATATATTAACTGCATCAACCTGCAAAAAAAGACTCAAAATAATGGAAGCTTTAATAATAAAAAAGAAAAACCCAACTCTTAACAATATTAACTACGAACAAGGCCAGAATGTGCTAACCGTATTCGGAAATTAAAAACATCCCTACCACACACTAAGACATACACATAATGCACATGCTTAATTAAGCTGAAAAATCGAATCATTCTTGATAATGGCTAACGGTATAGCCGAAAGCGCTCAGAAATCTAAAAAATTTGAACAGTTCTTGCACATCCTTTGTCCAGAAAAGAAAGCTGTTGTTCGAACACAAGAAAAATTAAATAAAAAGTTTAACCGTAATACCTTGTCTGTCGTTTTTAATGAAACATGCGTAAAGGAAGGATTGCTGCCTAAATATATATATATATATATATATATATATATATATATATATATATATATATATATATATATGAAAATATATAGAAAATAGGAAAGAACTGGTTAGGTAAATAATCCAAAGTTCTTTAGGATTTTTGTTATTATTTTTAAAAATAGTGCTCGATACAAAAGTAGAGCATAAATATAATTATTTATTTAAAAATATGATTCCAACACGCTACATAAGAGTCTTCATGTTTCAAAAAAAGAGCCGAAAACTTCAATATAATTATTTAAATTAAATTGAAATAAAGGAAGCTCTGTTCCATCTTCAAGCGAAATTTTTTTTGGAATAACTTATTTCTGAAATTTACGTGTTTTAATAGCATATTCATTATACATATATATATATGTGTGTGTGTGTGTGTGTGTGTGTGTGTGTGTGTGTGTGTGTCACTGGAGAAACAGTGGTCAATGCCATAATAACTGGCAGTGACGTAATATATGTTAATTAAATCTTCAATGAAGAGTTACTGATCACGACTCACAGTTCTATGTTTTCACGCAATTATACACAAATGAGAGAAAGAACAAATGGAGTAAAATTCTAATGTTGATAGCATTTACTTTTTTTAAAAGTTCTCAATACAAAGTAGAGCTACATATTATTATTATTATTTTTATTATATTAGGTTGGTGCAAAAATAATGTCATTTTCTCACATATGTTACTATGTGAGAAAACGACATTATTTTTGCACCAGCCTAATAAGAGATTGTAATAAAAATATTTTCATGATTCAATATTTTGTACTTCTTCAGGCGATGGTAAGTAACTGGTGATTAAATGAGTTTTAAAAAAATTTAAAAACAATGTGTTACTTCTTTTTAGAAATTTAAAGGGGGGAAACAGAAGCTCAGAATTAAATATAGACTTGTGGGTATGTCTTCATTAACCAACTAAATATCAGACCTACATGAAGGCAAACACAATTTCTCATAGATTAAGATATTTCTGCGAATGCATATTTGATATATATATATATATATATATATATATATATATATATATATAATATAAAAACAGCTGCGAGTGAGATTTGGTTTGTAATTTCTGCCTTTTCTCTTTTTTCTTTCGTTTTTTTTTTAACTTTATCTAATTCTGTTTCATCGTGTTTTCCTAGGTTCTTTTAATTTTTCTTTTCTCCAACGGATTTGAATATTGTATATGAAGTCCAAAGGAAAGATTAAAAAAAAAAAAAAGGCGGCTGGGGAATTTTCCGTGTTCGTCCTTCTTATGAGTATACCCGATTGCCTTATGAGGAGAGAAGCCATATTCACATGATTCTACGATACAATAATGGCAAGCCGCAAGGGAGATAACTCGAAGAAGTATGCAGAGCATAATATAATGCATAACGTTCCGGGCAACTCAATTCGCCTTTGATTAAACTTTATGAAAAGGAAAAAGCGCGAATGCTGATATTTGTGGAAGCCTCAGTTATCTCATGTTCATGCGTAGCTCACGTAATGGAAGCCTAGATACCGAATCAGAACAAAAAAAATTAATTTATTTTTTCCTTCTGAAATAGGAAAAGATAGCGAGAGAAGGAAGACAGAAAGGAAATAAACTTAAAGAAGAAAAATATTCTTATATTTTATTTTGATTGTTTTTTGTTACCCAGAATCCCTGTTTAACATTGCCTTCTTTAGATCACCTTAAAAATATATTAATCTAAAGCATCTTTGATTTTATTTTTTTATTGATTTTATATCAACTGTTTGTTTTTGATATTCATTTGTGCTTTGTTTAGCTGAGCTTATTCTTCTGCCCACCATGGTTTTTACTACAGTCATCATTTTGTTGGTATTTTTTGGTAAAGTAGCGAGAGAGATAAAGAGAAAAAAAGACTCAAAGAGAGAAAATGTAATTTTCTTAAAGTTCTTATTTTTTTATACGAAGTCCCTTTTTAACTTTCCTTTTTTGTCTTCCATTAAAATATATTCGATGTTGGTTGCTTCAAATGCATTTTCTCCCTTCACTAATATGTTATTCTATTTGCTCATTCTTATTGGTGTTTTTTTTTATTTTATTTGGGGATTGCTTGTTGCGCATTCCTTTATTAAAATAAGGGGATAGATAAATAGATAGATAGATAGATAGATAGATAGATAGATAGATAGATAGATAGATAGATAGATAGATAGATAGATAGGAACAGGCTGAGATAGATAGATAGATAGATAGATAGATAGATAGATAGATAGATAGATAGATAGATAGATATGAACAGACGGGGATAGATAGATAGATAGATAGATAGATAGATAGATAGATAGATAGATAATAGGAACAGGCTGCGATAGATATGAACAGACGGAGATAGATAGATAGATAGATAGATAGATAGATAGATAGATAGATAGATAGGAACAGGCTGCGATAGATATGAACAGACGGAGATAGATAGATAGATAGATAGATAGATAGATAGATAGATAGATAGATAGATAGGAACAGGCTGCGATAAATATGAACAGACGGAGATAGATAGATAGATAGATAGATAGATAGATAGATAGATAGATAGATAGATAGATAGATAGATAGATAGATAGATGTTGAGCTCGGAGTGTAAAATTTTTCCAAACATTAAATTTAAACTTTTCAAGTCATGCTTCATTCTTTGCCCCACCTAAGAGCGATTTTATTATTTTTATATTAAAAGTAAAGTTTTTAAGAAAAAAGTAAAAAAAAAAATCTATGCTCTTCCACTTTTCTTTTAACGTTTTTACTTTTTCCTTTCTTCGAAAATGGATGAAGAAAATTTAAAACCCATATTGAACTTTTTCTTTTCTTTATTTTAACAGACTCGCCATTCGTCTTGGCTTTCTTTTATTCACTTAAAATAATGAAGTAGAAAACAAGAAAGAAAAAAAGTTAGTTATCGGCTTGAAATAGGAAGAATAATAAATGAGAGAAGAAAGAAAGAAAGAAAGAAAGAAAGACAGAAAGAAAGATCAAAAAGAATATTAAGCAAGTTCTTTTTTCTCATTCTCTTTTAATTAGCACCCCGCTTCATCTTGACTTTCTTTTCCTCATTAAAAAAACTAATCTAGAAAGAGAGAGAAAAAGAATATCTAATGAAAGAGAATTAAATATAAAGCAGTTTTAATCCTATTTTTACACTTTTTTTTACCCAGAATTCTTATTTCCGTTCATTTTCTTTACTTCAGAAGATAAGAGACCGATACGCAAGAAATGAACAAGGATTAAATAGAAGGAATGAAAAGAATTTGATTTTACCCAGAATCCCTATTTACTATGGCCTTTATTCCGCCTAAAAATATCGAGTTTGAGAAGAGATATTTGTTTCTTTGTAGATTCTCTTTAGATTGCTCGTGCTACCAACTTTTTTACTTTATTTTCCTCCCCTTATCGATGTGCTACGCAGGCGTTTACTCTTTACCCCTTTTTTATTTCATGATAGTACTGCTTCTGTCGCAGTCAACGTGGCTACTCAGAAGATTTCCCATCGTTCTTAATTTTGTTTTCTGTTATTTTAATTCATTTTATTTTATTTTTGAGACTGTCAAGCAGGAGGGGGAACTCTCTGATCGCAAATCACACGAAAAGTACGAAACTGAATCTTTTGTTCTCGTATTTCGTTTTTCTTTCACACCCTGAAGCCATCATCGCCCAGTTCCTTAATTAATTAATCTCGCTTCTCATTAAAACATGAATTTCTCATTAAAACTCTTTTCGTCAAATCTGGGTATCAGGACCTTAGGTGCAAACGGAGAGCGACTTTAAATACCAGCCTTCATTTCCAGATTACTTTCCTTATAGATATCTCTAAATAAAAGCTGCTGTTTGATATGTATATCTATAGAGGAGGAGTCTATAGAATCAAATCATGTTTCAACAAGAGGACACAAAAAAACCATCGTTGGAAACAAAGAAAAGAGTACTGAACTCTGTTCTCCTATATGGCAGTGAATGCTGGACAATCTCCTCAAAGTTGAAGAAGAGACTTGAAGCAACAGAAATGTGGTTCTACAGAAAGATACTGAGGATAACATGGACCGAATATGTCTGATCTCAGTAATAAGGATTGTTAGAGACAGACAATGAATAACAACACAAAAATTGCCATATAACCGCTGGTAAAAAAATTATACAATAATAATAGAGGAAAAATTGCACTGGTAAAAAACGGTTGATGAGACATTAGGCTTATAAGTCACAGAAATGCGTTCACAGATGTCTTCAAGGGCACGTGACCCAGTGGATAAAGACCTTGGTTAAATCCAGTGACTAGACCTAAAAAGTTGTGAGTTCAATACTAGGCTACGGCAGAATTTAGTTAAAGGGAAATAAGTGAGATGTATGGCACGTGGAACTAACACAATCTACCTCAGTGGACCCAATAAAGGTTTCTGTTCAAAATTCCAATCACCTGAAGAAGGCTGGACCGTACAACGGCCGAAACGTTGTGAATATGGCAATGAAGATGAGGATAGTAGTTCGAATAATGTAATTAGCAATAAAGAGTTCGAATGTAAATAATGAATACAATGTCATCGATATCGCCATCTTTCGGAAACTTGATAAATTATAATTGTAATCAAGGAAGATAGGCTTAAATATAGATTTTTTTTATAAAATATTGTAATTACGCGAGAAATATTTCTGCTTTCGTGTTTGAATTTTCTGCAAACACGTCTGCAGAACAAGTTAACAAACGACGGTGAATTTTACTGATGAAATGCCTCATTATAAGGTTATTTGCAATTGTATTCCGGGTCCTTGGCTCTGACTTTGCGAACAATAATTTAATTTCATGCCTGATAGTTGATGAGGGCCATACTAGCACTACGACCGCAAGGAAAATTTTAAGATGACAATGAATTACTTGTATCTTACGGTTCTCTGACTTCCTCTCGAAATTAGTTTTTACTAAAAACATGAAACATGCCATGGAAGAATACCAAATTTCAATTTTTGGTACAAAAGCTTCAGTTTCAACTTGCAAACGCCAAGGCTACGGACAAAAATGGTCACTACAGCATTCTTGGACCCCTTCTTCGACGCGTGTACACACTGTTACAAAACTGCAGTAAGGTTGTTTTTGGAGATTCTATAGGAATAAATGCGTCTTATAAGCAGCAAAAAAAACGGTAGTTATAACAGCTTTATTTTATTGTTACTGTGTTTAATCTCTTTTCTCGTCTAATCACCGAGTGGACACTGAATTTTGACTTATCGAGCTGAATGGAGTCCTAGGCGTACTTAGACTCATCAAAGACCTCATCGTGTTAATTTTTCAGTCTGGATCAAATCCAAAAACGTTTCCGCCTCCTTATGGGTTGTTCTGGTGTCCTCCCTCTAAAGAGTCTATGCTGGACTCTTCCGCCTACTATAAGATTAGTAGGAGAGAAGGCCTTGGTGGAACAGTCGACCAGATTGTTCAACTGTGCAGATCAGTGAGGAAACCAGACGAATTTTCTCGAAGGGCAAAGTTTGTCCGGGGAGGTAGACATATCCTGAACCCGTTTATACGGATTCTAAAGGAATATTTTTGGCCGAGCCTATGGGCTCGGAAAACCCACGGTAAACTCCGCCTTGTACCACATACATCCCTCTTCCTCTCTATTTCACTTTATCAGTCTATCTATACACGCACGCACACAAACAATTATATATATATATATATATATATATATATATATATAGAGAGAGAGAGAGAGAGAGAAAGAGAGATAGATAGATAGATAGATAGATAGATAGATAGATAGATAGATAGATAGATAGATAGATAGATAGCAAAGGTAATAAATCTATTGGTATATAATTCAAGTGGAGTCTAGTAATACAAAATATTAAAATTCATCCACAAAAAGAGCTCAATGTATTTATCATACAGAGCAGATAAATAGTAGTAAACCATAAAACCATCATAGGAGGTAATTATTGATTTTATAGTTTATTAATATATATATATATATATATATATATATATATATATATATATATATATATATATATATATATCCGGCGTGTTTTAGGCAATGATTAGAATGGTAATAAAGCCTAAACATGAATTCATATATTTCTTTATTCTTGAGGATTTACAACAGAACCACTAAACACTTCATTTATTAGATTATAAGATTGTCTACAAAATAATTTTATATTACAACATCCCCAAAATTAATAAAATTAAAACAAATGCAATGCAATAGTTATCTTTTATCAACTTATAAAGAAATAAATATGGAAACATTTTTTATTTGTATCTATAAAAAGAATGTTAAACATAAAAATGTCTTAAAATAATAAATAGTATTTATGCTTTGTCAATCCTCAAGAACAAAGAAATGTATATATATTCACATTCATATGTTTAGGTTTTATAACAATTCTAAACATTATTTTTAAAACAATAAACGTGTGGTGAAGGTAGTTATAATAATAGCGTTTTTTTTGCGGGTAAGAACGCCCAAGTTTGCCAGTATTTCTATCTTTTAGAAAAATTAAAAGATTTACATAGAAATCAAGGAAGACGGATTTGGAGTCTGAATTTTGGGAATATCATTATAGGCAGGAGTTACGACATACGAGTCGTTTTTGGTAACCAGGGCCGTTGCGTACTATTACCGATCCCCCACCACACCCACCGACGGGGTGAGTAATCCTGATTGAGAACTGCGCAGCAGTGCTTTGTATCTCCCTCTAGCTCATCAGCATTTGCTTTTTTTTCTACCTACATTTGAAGGGTGAATAACTTTTGCGAATTTGACGTCATTCTCGGTAGTTTTTTTCCCATCCAAATCTGTGAATTTGTTTTGCTTATGCTATGCCTAAAAAAAAAAAAACTCTATATAAAATTGACTAATTTTTCTCAATAATGTTGAATGCGTTAAAATCATTAAACTTTTTAACGAGAAAAATCTCAAGTTGATGTTAAAAATTGCTACAAAACATTGTTGATTTATTTAAAATGTAATGACTCATTATGACCTTTCTTCGAATTTTTACACTGTATTTATTTTTAGTTTATCTAGTTGGATTTTTCGTCTCTATTGCATATGATTCATTATTATATATAAGTAGGTTACAATAAAATTTGTATTTTATATTAATATTACCTTATGAAAATTGAGATGTACTAGTGTAAGGCTATCATAGATTCAGGAGTGGTATCATAAATTCAGTGAGTGCTCACGATACCCTTACAACTCTCCTGGTTGGAACACGGCCAAAATTATAGCTACCCCTTAAGTAAAAAAAAAATATTTCCTACTTAATATCGTCCTAAAACACACATACATCACATGGCCAGCCAGAATTTTCCTAATATAACAAAACAAAACATTGTAGAAACGACATTAAACTTATAAGAAATTCTTATTTGGTTGGACGATCATAATTTACGTTCAAAGAAAATCCTTCCATTAAATTAACTGACAAGCTGTCAAAAAGCGAAGACTCAGGAATAAGTAAATTGTCCATGGTAAAGATTGAAGCTGTAGTAACGTTTATTGAGCGGATGATGGGTTGGCTTACGGTTATAAAAATATAAAAATTTAAAAAAAGCGATGGGATAAAAAGATATTCGTTCAGTAGAAGGTAAACTTGCTTCTTAAAAAGTTTCTCTCAATTAAATAATTTCTATGAGGACAAAATGTTCGTTATTATGAACCAATATCATATGAGAGCAAAAGCCAAAGCGAAGATTTGGCAATTATTAAATTTTGCGTTTATAATTTCCCTTTTGTCAATTCAGTTGCCTTTCTTTTCTTTCTTGGGTCAAGAGCTACCATTATTTCCAATATTTATATTAGAGCTAATATCCTCATTTTGTTGTTATTATAACAACCTTTCGGCAGTTGGGCTTTCTTCAGGTGACTGTAGATCCGGATAAACTTGTGGTAATTTTGAAATAAACTCTTTATTTAATCAACGTGGCGTATTGTACAAGTTTTCTTGGTCATGTTTAGGGATATATCATTTTTTTTTATTTTATCGTAGTAACAACGACGACGACGACGATGACGACGACGCAAACGGATTAGGCGGCAGTACGATGCAGAGGAACGCGGTGATACGGAAAGGAAAAATGAACGATCAGCGAAAGTTGATGCAACGTCGATAGAAAGCAAAGACAACACGCTCGGCAGCGAAAGCTCAAGGCCCTGGCCAGCGTTACGCGTAAAATTGTCTTCCTCGCGACGCTAACCGAACAAGCTCGAAGTTCTTACCTACATGGGAGTAAAATGTATTATAATTTACTTTGTTTATCTTCAGACTGATGTCGACGGGACTAATGTCGATTGGGACAAAACTCAGTGAGGATTAGCGAGATTCTTTCTCATTCGAACCTCGTGCACAGGCGCCACAGAATCACTAACAAAGAATTGCACCAAATAACTGAAACTACACCACAGCAGAAAAAATTAAAATGGATAGGACAAGTAATTCGAAGAGAAAATAATGACATAATCACGATATTGATATTCCATATTGCTACAGATAAATGTTTAGAAAAAAATCCACATGACGAAAGTAAAAAGAAGACCCGTATCGAAACAACAATGTCTGCCTGAATTTCTGTGATGAAAACTTATCATTATTTACATGCTTCTATTGTCCTTATCAATGTTATGATCACCGAATCATGATTCGGGCTGAATGTCTGGGATGATGAGATATCATTATTTACATCATTTACATGCAGGCAATTATCCTTATCTTTAATATCATTATCTCCTGTCATTAGGCTGTCTGAATATCTGGGACGACGAGTTATCATTATTTACATTTATATACATACAGACTATTGTCCTTACCTTTGTTGTTGTTAACACCTGATTGCCTTTAGTTTGAGGAGTTCTTATTATTTACATTGTATACATACAGACTCTTGTACTTATCTTTGTTGCTATCATCACCTAATCGCTTGCTGTCGTCTGGGGTGAAGAGTTATCCTGATTTACATTATATACATGCAGACTAAATAGACTGTAAATGGTGGAAATAAAGATAACTCCTTATCCCAGAAATTTTAACAGAAGGAGGTCAGGTGATAACAACAACAATGTTAAGGACAATAGTCTGAATGTAAATGGTGTAAATAATGATACAACTCTTCACCCCAGAAATTTAAAGAGAAGGCGGTCAGGTGATAACAACAAGGATAAGGACAATAGTCAGCATGTAAATAGTGTAAATAATGCTAACTCTTCATACCAGAGATCCGGTCAGAATTTTTAAGGTATAAGTACAAATTATTTTAGTTATGCACCAGGAGAACTCGAATGCTCACCTCTTAGATTGGTCCTTTTCTTCTGTTTGTTGATGTCAGATGATTTCTGTACAACCACATATATTGTATCGATGCTGATAAGTGTCTTAAGTCTACAATGAATTTGCTTTGTACAAAGTAGATAACGTAAATCATTTGAAACACTTTGATTTATTGTTCCATCGAGGTGTTTCGATCATGTATCAACCAAAAACAAAACTAAAATTGCAGACAACCGATTTTTTTCTGACGTTACGCTAATGGACTTAATCTAAGCCGGCTTTTCTATTTATCCAACGTCAGCAAAAACAGAGGCACTACTATGAGCATTTAGAAATAAAAGCCAATGGGAATTAGCATCTGTTTATTTGTGCTCGCTTGTGTTCTCCTATTTTCTTTTCAAAGATTGGTAATTTTGACCTATACTTGCTATATATAATTTATTAAAGTGACCGTTGACTGTCGTAAGGCTAGATGTTTGAGGAACTTTGTAAGGATAAACTCACTACACCAGTAATGGTTTTGCTAGAAAAGCGTGTAACTCAATACACAACACACGGACACACAAATCTAGCTATTTATATAAATATATTTGTATTTGAAATTCTCTCTTTCTATTTCTCTCTATCTCAATCTACATATCTCTCCCTACGTATATAAACACACACGAATATATATATATATATATATATATATATATATATATATATATATATATATATATATATATATATATATATATATATATATGAGTAAACACTGAAGTCAACACCCAAAGGCGACAGGCGGTTTCATGCTAAACGCAATAGACATGGCATCAAACAGACTGTCGCCTCTGGCTGCTGAACTTCACTGTACACTTTTATAAATACGTACGCTATTTCAATCCTAGCTAGAGGCAACCGGACGTCTAGCCACACTGATGAGCTATGATACAGCGAAATAGTCTGTCTGTGGATGACAATATGTATGCTCCCAAAAAGTTTATTTCGGTTGGGCTCTCAGGGGAGAAAGTGTGGGTTTGTAAACAGTGAGTATTACGGCTAATAATGCATGACTCTTCGGTAAATCGAATCGAGTTCTCTCAGTTACTCCGTTCGACTTTGAATTCTGTTATTCAATATAATTTCATTGGTTTAATTCGTGACAACATCTTCTCATGTTATTTTCTTAACTTTCCTCTTCATTTGTATCTGTGTAATTTTTAATATACTCTCCTTTTTCTTTTGCTTTTCTTTTTTGTCTATTCTCTTGGTAATAGGTTTAATTTCTTATGCTTTCTTTCGCCTTTCTTTTCTTTCTCTTCCTTTTCCTTTTAGTGATTTCTTATTTTCTTTCCTTTTTTTTTTATAAAAAAAAAAATTTCCGTGTATAGAAAATTATCTAAAAACGGAAAATAAAGTGATGTTTCATAAATTGCAATATTAATGAGATCGTTTATTACCATCATTGGTAACTATCTACCTGATGAGACGTATTATTAAGCGTCGAAACAAAATGTACAATTTTGTAGTGATTATTTACATGTTCTAATATAACAGTGTATAATAAATATTTATTGCTCTACTCCTGTATTGAGCCGTGTTTTAAAATAAGGTTTTGAACTATGCAATTTTATTCTTCGTTATTTTACATATATAGATAGATAGATAGATAGATAGATAGATAGATAGATAGATAGGGAGAGAGAGAGAGAGAAAAAAAATAAAGTTTCACACACTATATAATTAAAAAGGGATTTAGGCTTACTCAGAAAGTACAGTTTCCACATAAAACTTTCTACAAATCCACAACAACCCTAATAGATGCAAACAACAGTCAAAAGTATATATATAGACATGGAAAAATCCTACAACATCAGAAAATTCCTCAGAAAACAGAATCCCATTTCTTGTCTTATTGATAAACGATACAGGCATGTCCAAAAATTTAGATTTTAAAACCTTCTTATTACGCTTCCATTCACTCGAAAAGCCTAGTAACATGAAATAAATATTATTAGTCTTATTGATAATATTATTATTTTCGTTGTTCTCTATCTCTCGAATTTCATTAACCAGTCTATTAAATCTACACACACACGCATATATATATATATATATATATATATATATATATATATATATATATATATATATATATATATATATATATATTGTGTTCGTGTGTGTGTAAACTTTTCAGATAGAATATATCTTTCAAAGGAGAACATGAATAAGAACAAACGGAAAACTTAGCTTTGCCGAGAGATTCGTCATCTGAGAGATTTTATCAAGTTAGTCAAAAGCCGTCAGAAAGTCGCTGACAGGATGAAACGCGTCGGCTAAGATAGTTTTTCCTTCTGTATTTATTCATATATATATATATATATATATATATATATATATATTAAATTTTTCACCCCAAGCTAGGCGGAAGTACCACTAGCACGCAAGGGGGTTACAGAGAGTGGGAGTAAGAGTAAAGAGGCATGAAAGAGGAAAGGATGAAGAGAAGGACGGGAAATAGATCAAGGCATCTGGAGATGTCGATTGGCATTGCATTTGAATAGTTGGAGATTAGAGCTATCAGGGAAGCAAGGAAGAGGAAGAGAGTTCCACAGACGGGAGGTGCGAGAGATGAAACTATTGGAGTATAAAAGACGGTTATATTTAACCGTTCGACAGTGAAAGGGTGGGATTGAGATGCCGACCTAGTGACATGTTTAAATTAATGTAGTTTGGTATCTAGCGAAAATAGCTCGTCGGAGCTGTTACCGCGAAAGTATTTGTAGAAAAGACTGAGTGAGGCGACGGCACGTCTATGAGAGAGCGACTGTAAATGAGGTGCTAGATTATGGTCAACTACATTGCATATCTGTCTCCGGATTTTTTCGAGGACCCTAGGACGAACATCGGGAGC
>OZ010579.1:26001100-26013600 GCA_963932145.1 Acanthosepion lycidas | reverse complement strand
TGTGCTGGGATACCTAGTCGGTAATCGGGGGCACAAAATTGTAGGGGGGTTCAAATATTTTTTCAAAAGTAAGGAAATAATTTACTAATAATAAATTTAAAAGATAACGTATCTCACCCTCATACCGCTTATATCCATATCACGTAAAACGCTGATTTTCGTAAGATCACTGAATTTAAGCCACGTCGAGACTGGCCAGTAGCTAGATGGGTGAGAGATTAAAAATACCAAGTAAGCTACGATGGGCGATGGTCGTAATGGATCGCGACTCAGAAATGGAAATCGGAGAGCAAGAGTTCCAATTCCAGTCAGGTTCGTTTTATTCAGCTAAGCGCAAATACCACTGGGACAGGTATAAAACCACCTCTTCTCCCGCCACGGACATCGTTTTATTGGTCAATCGATCAATCTCACCCTTATCCAGTAAATGTAGGAGGCACGGTGGAGTAATGGATAGCGGCTTGGATTGAGGAATCGGAGAGCCGAGTTCGAATTCCAGTCGGAACCATTACACTCACTTACGTGCTAATACCCTTGTGAATCCTCTTCTCCCTCCAGCTATGGGTAAATAGCAGGACAGACTGGGTTCTATAGCCTTGGATGACAACTGGTCTAGGAGAAGGAAAACTCTGAAATCAAAACCTGCGTAGGGTCGTTTGGGGACCTTGTGGCACATAGTGCACCAGGTCTATGTTATCGGCCCTTCAAAAATTGCGGATGGTCCTGCACGAAACCTTCACCACCATAATCAAATCTCATGTGCTATACATGCGGGTTGGGGACCGCATGTAAATTCCAAATTCCCATGAAACTCCAATATTGAACCCGGCTCAACCCACCTCGGGTGAATGCCGTTACAGGTACAATAGGTTATCCACTAAATATAAAAATATACATTAATCAAAATCTATCAGAGTTCTACTGTGTGCTAAGACAGGCCAATTCATAATATCAAATGAGAGAATTTCCACTGTTGACTTCAATAGTGTTACTGAGAAAAGTGCACATATTTAAACCAATGTTAAACAAAACTGATTATACTGGCATTAAATGTACAGTGTAACCCTGTATATAAGAGAAAACCGGATATAAGAGAGATTTTCTCTGGTCCCAAATTAGAGCCTGTGTTAATGTATATATAATTGACCAAACCCGGATATAAGAGGAACCCAGATATAAGAGACTTCTTCTCCGGTCCCGACAACTCTCTTATATCCGGGTTACACTGTATATTACTTTAATTATAACAGTATTTTCTAAAAATAGGACTGTTTGTCGAATTTCAATACTTAAATAATTGAAGGGAGTGATAACGAGTTGTGCTCTGCAATACTTACTCTTCCTCGGGTGCTGACAACCAATACAGAGTCACTGCATGCACCTCGCATAGTGCTTCCCACCTATGGAAGACAGCTTGTCTGAAAATTTGGCATGAACATAGCGATAGAGTAGTGACAAGCTAGCAAAGTTTCATCTGTGGGGAAGAGGTTGTAAAGTGGGAAATAATTCATCACCCACAAGGTCTTTTGAATACTGTCAAAGCTGGAAAAGGGAGGATAGGGAAGCCCTAGCCCATATATGGCAACAATAATCCACATTTGGTCTGGTTTGGTTCTTGCAAATATAGAACATAGCATTAGGAGTGAGGTAATTTCTAGAGTGGTACATGGAACCGATCATTTTTACAGATTCTTCAGCGATGGTTCGTATATCCGAGTTCCTGTTAAGGTCTGGAGTTAGTTTGACTCCCAAACAGACGTTCCAGAGAAGAGATTACAACCGTTCATCACGACTGAAGAAAAATAAAGCCCGGCTCTGGGATAAGGTCACCAGACTGGTTTTGGAACTATTCAATGTTACAAGACAGTTCCTCCTCATTGAATTGTGATTGTACGGTCATAGATCAGCTGTCAAGCTCTGGTCATTTACATTCCCATAAACCATGTTAACGTCAGTATATATATATATATATATTTACTAATGATCTGTTAAGTTGATTGTTAAGGGTGAGGGCCGAAGAGAGGACCTTGGGTGACGCAGGCATTGATCTCATGAGTTTCAGCGGACTGAGATTAATAACGAATTTATGGTCCTACTCAATAGGAAAGACAACGATAATTAAAAAGAATTTCAATCGATTGGTGAATAACGCAAAAACTAGTATAAATCAAAAATAACACGAATCAACAACGTTTCTATCTCCACATTTGAGAACGTCCATGAATATTCATCAGGTAGTTGAAAGGTCAGTCAAAACATATGGAGGGCACAAAGTGTCATAAACCAAAATCTTGTAAGACAAACGTTAACGAGTAATATTCAAGAACTTTTTTTTTTTAAATAAGTGAATATTGTTTAAATTGTGTTCAGATTGTTATGGTTTGGGATGGACGTATGTGCTGTACATTTTTAAAATTATAAAATAATGGATTTAACCGTTTTCTTTTGACTTTTGTGGTCATCTATGTTCGTTTCGGAAAGTAGTAATTCTTTTAGGAAAGATGAGATTGAAAAGAAGCCGAGACGTAGATTTATATTTTAATAAGATTCTATATCAGCAATCTCATGAATTTTCCTTTAAAGCAAATTACTTTCTCTTTTGTTAAGTGTAGCATTTCGTGGGTGGATATATTTATGTGTATGACGAGTGCATTTGATAAATTCTTAGGTAGGAATCTCTTTTGTGTTCATAGATACGTTTCTGCATTTTTCCCATTGTGTTGTGTGGTATATATATATATATATATATATATATATATATATATATATATTATTTGTTACTATGAAAATCTATTTTTCTCTAAGTGTGTTATTATAAAAAATCCATAACAAATTATCTAAGGGGCTATCTCTACAAATCTGTTTCTATCTATCTACATGTGTTACTATCAAAATCTCTTTTTAGCTTGCTAAATCCGTTGCTATCGCTACAAATTTGGGGTCTATCTAAACCTGTTAATATCAAAATCTGTTTCTACAAATCTAAATCTGTTGTTATCGCTACAAATCTATTTTTCTCTATCTAAACTTGCTGCTATCCAAATCTGTTTCTACTTATCTAAATCCGTTGTAGTCTGTGTCAGTTTTCGTCAGACAGTCTGGGTGACATCATCTTGTGACTGGCGCAATGCCAAAGCATTTAGTAAATTATTGCATTTAAAAATAAAACATGGCGGCAATGCCAACCTGATAAAAAATAAACTCATCTTCCCGTCAGTGTCTTTCTTTTAGAGTTTTATATATTTATTTTTCGAGTCAATAAAAACATAAGCCATTGCAAATGATAAGAGAAAAAGAGTGCGCTTGCGGAAAATTGTCGTAACTGATGATCGGGAAAAGAGATCTGTCTGCTGCTGGATACCGGCTGTGCCTTTGTAGATAGACTCAGTAGCCATTTTCTCTCTTTTTTTGTTTAGGATTGAATAAATAATAAGATGAGGAGAGTTTCTTAGCCTATCATCAAATATATAAATAAAACTAATAATCTTTAAATAATGGCTTGGTTTCAGACTGATGTCTCCCAAAGATAAACCAAATGTATCCCGACAAAAATGCATGTATCAACCTTTATGAAATATAAAAGGCTTTCTCTACCTACATCCTACTCTTTCTTTGACTCTCTTTCTTTTGCATTCCTCTCTCTTCACATACTCACATACACACACAGACATACATTTATATTATATATATATATATATATATATATATATATATATATATATATATATATACAAGTATATAATTGGTGTATACAGAATGAATTCCAATAACCAACAATTACTATTCTTAAAAGAGTGCTCAATACAGAGTAGAGCAGATATAATTATTTATTTTTAAAAAAAATTATAACATAAATATGTTATAAAATCACTAAAAAAAAATAAAATCACTTTCACCATTTATTTTACATTCTTCATCATGACTTGATGAGACACCGGAGGTGTTGAAACAAAATGGCTATTTTTGTAGTGATTTTTAACATATTTATGTTATAATTTTTTAAATAAATAATTATATATATATATATATATATATATATATATATATATATATATATATATATATACTACACAAAACGTCATTTTTGGGATACCAATGTTTGAGTAGACTCCCTGTATTTTGTTTTGTTTTATCTTGTTTGTTTGTTTTTTTGGGGGGGTGAGGAGCAAAACTATTAAGAAGAAGAAAAAAATCGTTAAAAACAAACAAAAAATCAGTGCTGAACTATTACGTAATATCAGTCCTTCAGTGACTGCTGCATAATCTCCTCACAGACGAAGAAGAGACTTAAAGCAATAAAAATTTTGTTTTACAGAATGATGATGGGAATGACATGGATCGAACTTGTGAACAACGACGAAGATTTTAGAGAAAATGGAAATAAATGGGACACTTATACTTAACAGCAAAAAAAATGATGAAGTTTCTAGGCCACATAATGAGGGAAGAGGGCTTGGAAATTTTAATCGTCACAAGACAGATCAAAGTTAAAGGGGACGGAGGAAATAAACGCATAATCTTCTAAGCAATTTCTTGTAAATGAATGTAAATAGAATTTAGAAGAGATAACAAAAAGACAATATTTAGTAAGAGTTACAAATGACAGGAAATTGTGGAGAACCACGATCGCGAATGTCCTGAAGGAACAAAACACATAAAAAAGAAGGATTACGTCTACCGGCTCACTGACTTGATTGATAAGCTAATATATTCTCAAAGACATTTCTTATTAAGCCTATGGAATATGCAGGTTGTAGACTTAATTTAAACCGCTTAAAAAACAGGACGTCAATTCAAACATGGGTATCTACAAAATAACGTTTGGAGTACTAGGAAACAATGTTAAATAATAATTTCATCTATTATTTTTTTAGTGGCAGTGTATTTTGGCTCAGACCTTCTGAGGTTAACCTTTAAGGTCAGATGGTAGACTAAATAGGGAAGTCGATTTTGATTGGCTGAGCCGAACGTAGGAATGAGTTATAGATTTAGATTTTTTGGATAGTTGCTGTTCGGACGTTCAGCTAAGTAGACGTGTCAGATTGCGTTTGTGCAACCCACCCGCAGCGGGGAAGGGTCTTTCGAGAGTTCGGTGTTACTCGTCAAAGGAAAGGGGCGTGTGAGATTTTCGTGTTGGAAAGCGACTCCCTAATAGGGGATATAGTAACTCCCACTTGAGAAGAGGTACCCGTCGACGGGGTCAATAAAATAATAGTTAATTTAAAAGTTTTCTTTGTTGATACTTTTCGTCTCTGAACCCAAAGAACATTTCGCGACACCGATCAAGAGAAGAAAGGGATTGAACTAAAAGCTACCAGCGATCACCGGTCAGATGAGATAAAACCAATAACACCCCACCCAATGAAGGGCATACAACAATAATATTGGATAAACAAATCCATTGATTCTTTAGAATATATATTGAGAGCATTCATATATTTATTATAATCATTTCACTCCGTACAAGCACCCCCACCCCACTTAGGGTTACTGTTAAAATGCTTCTGAGGAATCAGGCGTACGATATGAATGAAATAAAGCAAACGGAGAGATAACGATTGGGCCCTTGACAAGAATTGGTTCAGACAGTAGCCTTCGAGGAAACTATCCACGCGTGAGTCTGTTCCATAAAGTAACAGTTGTTTGAAAAGAGCTGAGTGGAATTTTCTCATTACATTTCGAATATAGACGAAATGAGGGTGATTAGACTCCGTGGAAGTAGCATGGAATGTCCCAGATTTAAAGGTCTGAACTGATGTGAATACAGAATGAGGGATTATAACGGGAGTATTGGAAAAATGATTTATTTTCACATTTACGTTTCTCCGGTATATATATATATATATATATATATATATATATATATCCATGATATAATAACACCGTATTTCACGGACGAAATGGAACGGCTGGAAGGAGAAAGAATGGCAAACATGCTTTGTTCACAGAGAGACTTTTATAATACTAAAACATACACAAAACATATATATACATATATATCATAAATATCTATACAGCGAAGTAGAATGTAAGGAGAAACAAAAAGGAAGGGTCTTGCATATAATATGGAGATACTACTGTACCTGGAGAAGCAGTTTTTAGAACTCCAGATTCAAACAGATTGGATTCATCTATGCCCCAAGCGAGGACATATTCCACGAACGGGAAATAGCGAGTCTTGGGTTTTCCCAAATTGAGGACTGCGAGCTTATTTCATTCTATATTTGAAAATATATATTCCCAAAAGGAAACTGCACCCTGAACTTGTAAGCTGCTAGGGAGGCAGATTTACTTCGGCCCAGACCATTGGGGTGCCGAGTTAAAGTAAGCAACCTTACAGTTTGTTTGCTGTAAGCGAACTGAATTTTGAGTACCTATTTCATCAGTGTATGGAGTGACAATACGAAATAGTTGTCATGTGACCTACGTAACTTATCTCAACCAAAAGGAAATAAACGCGTTATGTATCCTTACAGGGTGAACTGTCTGTCCATAAGTGAATTTTGTTTTGTTGGCTGTTAGTGCAAAAACTGATGCCTGCAAACTAACATATGTATATTTAATGACGATTAAGTACTGCAAGTGTGTCTGGAAGTTTTCTGTATGTTTTAAAGCAGATTATGCAGTCTGGAGCAATGCATTCCCGTTGAATCAAACAGTGCAACTATAATTAGGAAGAAATGGTGTGCTACCATATCTGTGCACGTTGTCAAGAGAGATTGCAGTTCCACATGTGCTTCTTGTAAACTCCAACTGAATAGAACCCACGTCATATATATATATATATATATATATATCTGTCATATAGCCTCCTCTACCCATGAACTCTACGTCTGACTGAAAGAATTGTACGCATAGCTTGTCTTACCAGGTGTATGTGTTGGTGGTGTTAATGGATACCGACACAGAATGAGAAATCGGAGAGTCGAGTTCGAACCCCAGCCGGATTCGTTGCATTCACTTACGCGCAAATATCCTTAGGTAAGGCATGAATCCATCTCTTCTACATCCTGATCTCTGCGTTTAAATAGTGGCAGTTTTATCTGTAAAAATCAATTTTATTCTCATAAATTATTAATACGATATTTACAGGAAAAATACGTTCTACTAATCTAAAATATAGTTTGGCTTTAAATAACACACAAATATTTTATACGTTTTCTATGCGCCGTGTCCTCTCAGGACGTTGTTGATTAAGGCTCTCCACAACAGCCTTAGGTAAGCCTTGGCTTTTTACTGTCTCTTCTAACCCCTCTTCTACTAATCAGTCTTTCCTCATCATGTGCCGTACAAATTTCGATTGTGTCTTTCTGATTCTAAGTATATGTTGTTTTAGTTTCCATTTTCCTCTAAAACTTCGTCGTTGTTCGTATTTTCAGTCTGTGATATTCTCAGCATCCTTCTGTAGAACTATTTTTGCTAACTATTCATCTGGAAGGAGTTTATTCAGCATTCATTGCTATATAGGTGGACTGATACGCTATAACAACCTAGTACTCTTTTCTTTGTTTCTGTGGAGAAACTGACGGTTCAGACGGTGGAAGGGGAGTAATGTACTTACCTGGTTTATTGGTTCTCGTTGACAAATGATGTTACCCTTTTACTCTTGTTTTTATAGTTACAAGGTTTCGTGACTTGTTACCACGTGATGCCGGAAGTGGTTATAAAGGAAATGATTTTCCTCCTTTTCCCGTTATGTTTGTAACCCAACGACAATAGATAGATAGATAGATAGATAGATATGAACAGAATGAGATAGACATATACAGAGATATAGATGAACACACTGAGACAGATAAATCGAAACAGACTGAGATAGATAAATATGAACAGATTGAGATAGATAGATAGATAGATAGATAGATAGATAGATAGATAGATAGATAGATAGATAGATAGATAGATAGATATGCAGAGGCTGTGATAGATATATGCAGAGATAGTGATGAACAGACTGAGATAGATAAATAGAATCTCCACCCACTTCAAGGAAAAAGTGGTACTGTCCGGATTGTGCGCCCCTGAGGCACCGTCGGGACGGACCTAATTTTCTCCCCGAATATGTCAAAAGGGCCCATTGTAACTAAATATTGATATATATTAACAAAATAATTCTTAATAACATTATCAGTTTTATCTTTTTTTATTTTGGTTCTCGGGAAGGTGTGGAGAAACTGACGGTTCAGGCAGGGGAAGGAGTAATGTACTTACCTGGGTTGTTGGTTCTCGTTGACTAAATGCTGTTACCTTTTTATTCATTTTTTTTAAAGTTACACGGTCTCGTGACTTGTTACCCATGATCCCTGAAGTGTTTATAAAGGAAATGTTTTTCCTCCTTTTCTCGCTATTTTGTAACCCAATGCAAGTAATCAGACGATTAAGCTACGTCGCAGAAGGGAATTTTTTTTTTGCAACTTAAGTACAGTGCTGTTCGATAAAAGTGACTAACCTGATTTTTTTTACTAAATTTTCTCTTCTCCGATGAAACGAAAGTTGAGCTAAATTCAAAGGATAAGCGATCTAAAATCCGAAGACGAAGCTTTGAAAGCTCTTTGAATTTAGCAGTAAGTACTGTCAAGCATCCGTTCAGTATAATGTTCTGGGGATGCTTTTCGTTTCATGGAACTGGTTTCAGAAAACTTATGGAGCATGTTGCTCAACTGCTTTCTAGAGAGCCTGTACTTTATAACTCTCCATAAGTTTTCCATGGGATCGAGGTCAGGAGATTGGGGCGCCCATGTCATAACACTCACCTGCTTCTCATCAAAGTATTCCTTCATCAATTTTGATTTGTGACAGGGAGCATTATCCTGCATAAAAATGAGCTTGGTGGGGTCGATTTGCACCCTTTCAGCAGAAGGGGGCAGACAAGACTCTAAAATTCTCTTGTACTCCTCACTCCTGAGGGTCTTTTCAATAGGTTTTAAGAAACCAGTTCCATGAAAAGAAAAGCATCCCCAGAACATTATTTTGGACGGATGCTTGACTGTACTTACTTCTAAATTCAAGAGCTTTCAAAGCTTTTTCCGATTTTAGATCGCTTATCCTTTGAATTTAGCTCAACTTTCGTTTCATCGGAGAACAGAACATTTAGTAAAAAAGTCAGGTGAGTCACTTTTATCGAACAGCACTGTATTTATGCTCCTTTCCTGGGCCTGCACCGTCTCGGGATTTTTTCTTTTTTTTTTTTTTTTGAGTTGAGTTGATATTTTCTCGACATTTCTAATTAAGTTTTCTTGTTTCTTAATATTTTGCTTGACATTTGAAAGCATCTTTCACTATTCTAAGGTGTCTTCGGATTTCGTTGCCACATTTTCTGTCCTCTGTTAAAACACTTCCTTGATATTCAGATATTTTTGTAATTGCTTAATTTTGTGGCCTCCAAGTCGGAGTTCGTATCTTTGGTTGTTTCTTTTATTGTCAACCATACATTCCCTCTTCTTACAGCGTGTCACAGCCCAGATGAACTGCTGTAAAATAAATACAATCAGTCATTTCAACAATTAGAACGTCCTTCAATAGAAACAGAACAAACTTCTAAAGTTCATTTTTTTTATCTCCTTAAAAAAAGTTTAGAGTAGATTTCTCCGCGAATGGGAAAAGAACGATAATAAAAAGAAAATGAAGACACATTTCAGGCCAAAAAATTTAACTTGACTATAACAGAAGCTGCAACATTGGAAACTACAACGAATTTAAAGATATTTTAGTGGATGAGGTCCTAAAATGTAAACGATTACTAAATGCACACTTAAAACATCTGATCTTTTCTGTTATTATACCCAAAATATTAATTCGCCACAAATAAAAAGAATTTATAATCTTACTTATTATAAAACGCAGATTGTGTGTGTGTGTGTGTACGTGTATATATTGGATCGGATTTCCTACATCTTTCAACCGACAGGACTGCATAAAATTACCTTACGGTGGTTCTGATAGCGCCAAAAATTGGAAAAACACAATTGTTTTTGCACGAAATCAATTTAAAAACACGATTAAGAGGCATTAATGAAAGGGGGACAACTCATATTGAGTTATACTCATTAATATCGAGTTATCGAGTTATACTTATTATAAAACCCAGGTTGGTTGGTTGTGTGTGTGTGTGTGTGTGAGTGTGTTTGTTCGTTTATATATGGGATCAGATTTTTCAACCGATTTCAACAAAACTTCACTTTTTTTGCAGATAGTGTTTCTTATTGTCTTGCACACTTTTTTCTTTATTTTTACATTCAGAATGCTTTAAAAATTCCATTTACAAGACAATTATTCATAATAAAATTCTATTCAATGGGTAGACTCATAACGATTGAAAACAATGTTTTTGTTTGAGTTTGGGTTTGACCAATTCGTAAAAAAAAAAAAAAAAAACTAATTAAGACATGCGTGTCCATCAACCTTAAACAATAATCTTTGTCAATTTTATTTTTCAGTCTTTATGATGGTCGATACTTGATCTATCTCTTACTGTTACATCCCCGGGCAACGCCGGGCTCTACTGCTAGTTACTAATATTCACACCAAATTCTCCCAGGGCGAGGTCCTTCCATTGGACTTTTCTTCGGCTGACCTTTGTGATCGCTGCAAGATTTTTTATTGCTGGTAATATTTTTTTCTTTCAAAAATGTATTGCTAGTAATGTTTTTAAAAGAAAAATGTACTGCTGGTAATATTTTTCTTCAAACATGTACTGCTGTTTTTTTGTTTTTTCTCAAAAGTTTATTGCTAGTAATTTTTTTCTTCAAAAATGTATTGCTGGTAATAATTATTCATAAAAATATATTGTTGGTAAAATTTTTCTTCAAAATTTTATTGCTGATAATATTTTTCTTAAAAAATGTATTGCTGGTAATATTTCCTGAAAAAATTATTGCTGATATTAAAACCTGTTTTTACACTTTCATACCGTTTTGAACATAGTGTGAAGGTTAACTATTTGCCTATAGTTGGGACCCTAACAGGTGCTACCACCCCGGGTCAGGGTGAACCTAGGAACACAAGAAATTAAGAGATGATTCTACGCTCCTGAAAACCTTTCTCTCATAGGCCTTGCTGCTGGACGTAGTTTATCGTCTCATCCGGGGCCGCAATAGTAACAGGATCAGATATGCTTCAACATCTTACTTCGAAAGGGAATTTGCTTGGGAAATTTTTCTGATTAATCATTCTAAATTTGTTTCTATGATATTTGTCTACTTAATCAGCGTTAGTAAAATAGTTAAATACAAGAACTGATTATAAATAATTGATATAATTTACAAAATTAGCAATAATATCTTCTGCATCAGCATTGGTAATGTGTAACTGGTCGGGGAAAAGAGCGAGAATTTAAATAACAAATTAGTATATTGACAGTTTATAAAGAAGTTCTCTTTTGTTTAGTGAATCATGACTCGACTCAACTTCTTCGTAGAACTAATATGTTACGTCTAGGCCACGTGAATGAAATGGGAATCGACGAAATTTAGGTTAGGTTTTTATTCAATTCAAATCAAGATAACGCGTATGGAAATTATGGGTTGCTGAATCGGCTGATAGAGAGAATTACTCTTTTGAAGTGGGGTAAGATTTTGATTTAGTTATTGTACTGGAACACCAACCCCGCGTGTCATTTTGCGCCGAATAGGGTACTTTTGTTTTTATTTGGTGTCTATTTTGAAAACAAAATATTTATTATATAAGAGTGGGTATGTCATTTCGTTTTAGCTGCATTTAATAGCCGGGTGTTTATTCACTTTTCTTTTTATATTTTTGGGCAGAATTTTAATAATTTTAATAATTCTACAATGGTCTTGGTTTCGACATTCTCATAAAGGGCCCTAAGGTTGGCTACATTGTAGACGTATTTTCGTATCAGTGCTAGTTTTTTGCAGTTAATTCAAAACATTGGCAAGAATGAGAGGATTCAATCCATTTAGGTAAAGAGGTCTACCTATTTGAGCAAGGAAGTATTCAGATGTTGTATGTCATACTTCATGGATGCAGCAATTTTTATGGATATATTGAATTTATTCTGTGGGTAATGTAATAGCTATCGGTGTAGATATTCAAGCCAGTCTGGCCAGATTTAATTCTGATCAAGTCTATTTTGTTCGCTTTTCCATCATCCTCTGCTAAAATGCTTCCTAGGTAATTAAACTTCTGCGCCTGTTTAATGTCTATATCTCCAATTCGTAACTCGTATCTTCGGATTGTTTATTGTTGATAACGATACTTGTAGTTGGTTAGTCCTTTTTTTTTTCTTTTTTTTTTTTTTCTTGCTTGCTTATACCATCCTGTCTAGGAAGTTTTATAGTTTCCTTTTCGAGTCGGCCATCACAACAGTGCCAACGACAATGAAATGGTAACATAATGTAGTATCAATTTTGGGGCGGACAAACTAAATATTGTCACTGAATTATCTGTTTCCAGACAGAACGCAACCCGGTTATGTGTCTTCTTGCACAGCGCAACAAGAAATATGGAGAGTTGCCTGTTTCCGGGGAACGGCTGCCTAG